>OW679202.1:99032838-99139441 GCA_940337035.1 Agriotes lineatus
GGAATCACTTAAATCTAAACCTTATTGTGAAAATCTAGATCGCTCGTGCCGGGAATTGAACTCTCAACCGCTCCAGCTCGAGCTCTCCATGATTTTCCCTGTGACCTCGTCTGCAACGGCGATCGCCGCTCGCCTACCGAGGTCCCACGAGGCACCTAGTAGTTCTTGATCTACAATATCTAACGCTTTTTCGTAGTCAACAAATGTTAGTATTAAAGGTTGATTGTATTGGATACCTCTTCAATCCATTATTTGGTACCAAAACCTGTTCTGAATCCTGCCTGTTCTCTTGCCTGGGTAAACTCCAACTTTGGTGTTAAACACTTCGTCAGTATCTTCATAAAGAATTTACGTATGAAAGGAGACTAATGGGTCGCTAACTTCCGAGTCTGCTGGGTTTCCCTTTTCAAACAAAATTGCCGTGGCAGCGTTGGTAGACCTATTATACAGAAGTCTGAGTGTTTTTAAAAGTTGTACTTTATCTGCTTTTATACTTTCGGTAATAACTTATATGTTGCACATTTTCGTTGAATTAATTTTCTATTTTAAACAAAACATTACCAATTCGAAAATCCAAATATTCTCGAAAATTGGCGGGATGATTTTTCTTTAATCTGTTTAAAATATAGATTACTACTTGCAGTTTTGACTTATACGAGGGTATATACTGTTTGAGGCTTTCGCGGTTACTCGAATTATTCTTCTTAACGTAGAATTTCGGCTTAGACCGCGTCGTATTTGTATATGAACACCCAGCATTTTCTGGTTTAATGTGCCTTGCACCTTTTGAAGTCGAGCAAAAACCGGCGCGATGATCATGCTCTTTGGTGGCTTGTGTTGTTTGAGTATCTTGAGAACGAGGATACTTAGGCAGATTTGGCCGTTTTGCTGTTTGTGCATCCATATTCACTAACGTTTCGCAAGACCTTGCAGCTTGCATCATCAGAGTGAAAGTCGCACTAAGAACCGAAGGTCGGTGTGGAGCTATTTATAGTCCTCCCTGCTAGGCACGTGGAGTGGCGTAACGCTGGTTGGTCGTCCGAGTGCAACGTAATTCGTGGGGCGTGGCCGTAGGACGCACAGTGGTTGTAATGCTTTAGATCGTGTATCACAGGGGTCCACGTTTTACTAAGCTTAAAGCCATCTTCCCTGTTGATATTATTTGGATGTTTTTCTATTTCTATGGCTTCACGTATCACTCGCGGGAAGTAGTGAGGTATTCTGGCAAGTACTCTGGCGTGCTCAAATTCTAAAGTGTGCTCATTTGTCAACGTATGCTCAGCTACGGCTGATTTTGTGATGCGTTTGTGTTTGCAATCGCCTTTATGTTCTTGAAGCCTTAGACAACACGAGCCACCAAAGAGCATGGCCATCGCGCGGGTTTTTGCTCGACTTCACAAGGTGCAAGGCACATTAAGCCAGAAAATGCTGGATGTTCATATACAAATACAACGCGGTTTAAGCCGAAATTCTATGTTACGAAGAATTATACGACGATAGTTTGAAAAGTGTGATTTTCTTGAGATGCGCCACAATTCATAAAGTCAAAATTTCAGCTAGATGCGACGTGGACTTCGTTTAACAGCCATTTCAATTGACCACTTTCAAATTTGCCACAACAATGGGCAAAGCGAGTTTTATGCTGTCATAAAACATTCTATTTAATAACGTTGGATGAAGTTCACTGATACTCTGTACCAGCTTTAAAGACTGTTTATTTCTGGGTAAATGAGTTTAAACGTAGTCGTACATGCACTGAAGATGAATCAGGCTCCGGACGCCCGATTGAGGCCACCTTAGAGGCCACCATTGAAAAAATCCATTGGATTTCACGAAATATTGAATATGAAAAGACCTTACATAAATTGTTCAAGCGTAAAACTCTATGTAATTTTGAAACATAAACATACTCTTATTACAAGAAATTTAAACAGTTCAAAAAAACATTATGCAACTACATAGTTGCGTCGATGCTATATATCTTAAAACATCGCCTTCTTTACACAGGCGTATTTTGCGACTTTATAGAAGAATTTGAACAAAGGTGGTCAAGCCGTTTGTTTGTTCTGTTAATGCATCCACACATCAACAGACATTTTCTGTAAAAAATGTTAAAGTCCTTAGTTTTTAAAAAGCGTATTTCCATAAATATATTTCCTGTAGATTTAAAGGCTTACTTTACAATATAGAAAAGTTGTAATAACTTATATGAAATACAGTATATGGAAATTATTAAACGGAAACATAGGCAATTTGACATAAGTTGCTTTAAAATATGATGCGGTTGATGTTTCCTAAACAATAATTTTGTTTGTAATAAACAAAAAATGCCGTATCCTTTCTATGAAAAATATAGCACACTATTAAATTTTATAGTGTTATATCATTACGGTTTTTTAATTTCATCCTAACGACTATCACTGCCCCCCGGAACCGTTTACGCATTACTTCAGGGGACGCGGGCGTCACTTAGACCAAACCTTAATTAAGTGAAATCCAGACCGCCCATGCCGGGAGTCGAACTCTCGCCCCCTCCGACTCGTATTTTTACTGTGACGGGCTGCAGCGGCGAGCGCCACTCGCCTACCGAGGTCTGGATACTTCGCAGTTAGCGACTATGACCACTATTCCAGAAACTTGCAGTATTCAGTTATCAGCGGTGTGTAGAAGCAGTTTTTGATCGGTGATGTCATATCAACAAATAAATATATACGTGCATGAGAAAAATATATTAATTAATTTATTTAGATTGTATTCGTGGTTGATAACTTTTGTGCGCACTTAGCTTGCTGTTTGCCTCTTGAATTAATCTTTAAATTCTTGTCTTATATAGAGCCGAGAAGAGACTAAACGAAACACTAAATGCAATTAGAAATAATTTGATTTAATCCGCACTCAAATTTAGAACTGATTCTTCAACAATAATTGACGAAGCGCTAGGAGTTGAATTTCAAAAAATAATTAAAATAATTTGAAACCTTATTCACGTACAAACAGCCTGTTCAGACCTTGTGCAGTTTGCTGTATTGTGTGGTCAACGCTCAATGAAGAGTGACCTTAAACTGTCACCGTTGCCTATACGATGAGTTAAATTCAATAGTGTGTAGGTTAGATAATAAGCATGACAAATAGATATCTTACATAATCCCGTGGATTTCTAGTTAGCAACAGCATGTTCCTTTGTGTGTTTGTGGGAACTCTAACACTACCGAATCAATAACTATTTCCGCAAGTCGACGTACTTGAAGTAATACCTGTTTACAGAGCGTCAATGATCTAAAGACAGAGGTTTATTTAGACTTGTATTAAGTGAGAATGAAAGTTTCAGTAACAACAACTTTGATCAATATGTCTTTTCGATAAATGTTTTATAAACCATCTAACTAAATTGGACAAAATTTCCCCACTAGAAACACATAATTCAACGTCTTAATTTTTTGCTTCGCTACATAACCCTTTACCCATCAAAACTACAGATGAATGTGATGAATCAACACCATTACAGATTCAAGTTACTAAATTAACTAATCTGGCAACTGGCATTTTAGAAAATTTTATATTTTCTGCTTTGAATAAGAGGTGTCAGAACCCTTTAAGACATCACATATACGCCACCAGAACTGCAAAATAAATGTGGTTACTCATATTATATTAAATATTGCTAAATAAATTAGTTTTTTTTAGTTTATTAAACTGCTAATTTACAATCTACTTTATATTGAAGTAATAAGTAAATAGTTGAAAAGTAATAAGACATGCAAGGGTTCAGCCAGTGCTGAAGCCACTATGAGTCTTTTATTAATTTTGAACTAAGTCATGCGGCCACTGTCGTTTCAACCTTCTGGCTATTGGTTGGGATGTCCGTGAAGATTATAATGGTAGGTTCTTGAAAGTCTGCGGATCTCATCAGTTATATATGGAATTTGTAAATCGGTGTGCAGTGTATCATTTCTGACATACCAAGGAGTATTTGCTATGATTCGCAGGGTCTTCTACTGAAATCGTTGAAGGATTTTTGTATGCGAGGCTTTTGCACATCCCCATAGCTGAATCCCATATGTCCAGACGGGTTTCAGGATGCTCTTGTATAGCAGAACCTTATTGGAGAAGGAAAGCTGGGAGCGCCGTCCTAATAGCCAATCCATTTGTCGGAGTTTGAGATTTAATTGATCTCTTTTAGTCTTTATATGTTTGCGCCATTTTAATTTCTGGTCCAGATGTAAACCGAGGTATTTCACTTCGGATTTAATTGGTATTGGGCTGTTATTGATTGCTAATTGTGGACACTGAGTACGTTTATTGGTGAAGGTTATTTGAGCGGACTTATCACTATTAACTGTCACTCTCCAAAGCTCGAACCAATCTTCTATTAAGTTGAGGTGGCTTTGAAAATTTATTGCAGCGGTTCCTGCTGTGTCACTAATGGATAAAATCGCTGTATCGTCGGCAAACGTTGCTATTACAGTGTGTTGGGTGGTTGGTATGTCAGAGGTATAAATTAAATACAGAAGTGGCCCCAGTACACTGCACTGCGGCACACCTGCAGATATATATTGGTGGCTTGAGACTGCATCATTAATTTTTACTTGAAATATTCTCTCGATTAGATAGGACTTTATTACAAGGTATAGCTGACTCGGAAAGTGTTTCTTAATTTTATAGAGTAGGCCCTTATGCCATACCTTGTCAAATGCTTGCTGGATATCTAAGAATATGCCTGCACATACTTTTCTGGTTTCAAGGCTCTCCATAATCTTGTTTACAGTTCTATGTCCTTGATGCACTGTCGAGTGGTGTTCTCGGAATCCGAATTGGTGAGATGGAATCATTAGGTCTAGGTCTATGGTTTCTTTAATTGTTTTGAGGAGTAATTTTTCAAAGATTTTTGACATTAAAGGTTGGAGACTTATAGGTCTATAGGATGAAGGTTGTGTTGGTTGTTTTCCAGGCTTGGCAATCATAGTTACTTGTGCATGCTTCCACTGAATAGGAAAAGGACAAAATCGCAGGATGCTGTTGTAGATGGTGGTAAGGAAAACTAAAGCTTTCCTAGGGAGGTATTTTAGTATTTCCCCTACTATTAAGTCGTAGCCAGGGGCTTTGCGAGTATTGGTAATCCCTATTTGTTTTCGTACTTCGGCTGGTGAGAAAAGTTTTTAGTGGGAGTGACATTTGACAAGGTGTATGAAGGAAAGCTTCGATTTCTGTAGGGTCGCCATTTGCTGGAGCTCGAGGCGTTACAAAAACGTTTGCGAGGTGGTCGGCGAATGTTTTAGCTTTGTCCTCATCTGACCTGGCCCAACTACCATCCATTTTTTTAATTGGTGGAATTGCTACAATGGGTCGTTTGAATTTTTTTGTGGCTTTCCATATTGAGTGGTCTTTTGGAGAGAGCTGAGTAATATATTGTTTGAAGGTTTCATTGCGTGCTTCTTTTAGAGCATCATGTAAGCGGTGTGTGAGTCTGTTATAGTTGGTTCTGTCTTTGGTTCGTTGCCACTGTTTCCTACCCCTGCGTTTTTCCACAATCAGATCTCGTATATGTCGGGGTATGTTGTTAGTGTCGAGTATATTTGTTGTTCTATTAGGTGTTGCTTGCATGCAGCATTCTGTATTAGGGTTGCAAAGTAATGAGTTGCCTCGTCTAGATCATGCGTGGTTTTAATTTTGACAGCGAGGTTAACTTCTTGGTCGAGTAATGTTCTAAAACAGTCCCAGTCTGTGTATTTGGAACATAATCTTGCAGGGGCTTCCTTGGTGATGATTGTTGCGCTGACAGTTACCAGAACTGGCGAGTGGTCCGTAGATAAATCAAAGTTGGACTCTGCTTTAAGATATGTATTTGCTATACCTCTGACCACTCCAAAGTCAAGTAAATCAGGTAACTTATTTGGGTCAGTATGCCAATAGGTAGGTTCTCCGGTAGTGAGAAAATTGAGGTTAAGATTGTGGGCTACCCGTAATAGATTTATTCCTTTAGGGTTACTTAACCTAGATCCCCAGGTTGTATTTTTAGCGTTCCAGTCTCCTCCAGTGATGAACGTGTTACCAAGCGATTGAAAGAAGTTATCATATTCTTCGACGGAGATGGAGTGTCGTAGGGGGCAGTAGATCGATACAACCAGTGAAGTCACGAGTTTCTACTTTTATGCTTGAAGCTTGAATTTTTGCAGTTGTGTAAGATTGAAGTTGGTAATGTACAATTGAGTTTTTTATTATGACCGCTGATCCTCCATGGGCTCTCCCATCCGGATGATTACCTAAGTATGTACTGTAGTTTGGTACTTTTATTACTGTTCTCAAAGTTGCGTGGGTTTCCGATATTAACATTATGTCAGTTTTGTGGATATGTAGACATGATATTACTTCTGGTATGTGATTTGTAATACCCTTGGCGTTCCAGAGCGCTATGTGTATTGGTAAAGCCATTATGCTAGTTTATTTATGACGGTGAGCATATTTAAAATCATGCTGTTCTGGTTAATAAGCTGTGCAAACATTGACATTCCATTAGGAAATTGGAGAACTGTGCATCCTTTGTAGCTGGCGGGATGGTTGCCGTGACACAGGGCACACTTAGCAGGAGTGTCTTGTGTTTTTTTGCATGCGGCGGTGTTATGCTTGCCTCCACATTTGACACAAATAAAAGGTTTATTGCAATAGGCCTTTGTATGTCCATAGCCTTGGCAACGGGTGTCTTGCGGTATAGAATTCTTTTTTCTACGGGGTTCGACAGCCACTTTAAGGTTGCTTAAGTATTCGACATCGTATATCTTCTTCTTATTGTCGTTTGGTTCAAGGTCGATTATAAACAGTGGCAAGGGGTCCTTTGTTACCCTGTGCAGTACATTCATGATGTTATGTACTTTATGCCCGAGTGTGTTTAGCTCTGCTTTAATTTCTTCTATCGGGATTGAATAGTGAATACTTCTAATGAATACTCTATAAGCTCGGTCTGTTTTTAGTTGATAAGTATGATGCATTATTTCCTCATCTTTAAGATATGTCACGAGTCAGTAGTATGAGTGTTAATTTTTATTTTCTAGGATTTTAGTTAAGTCATCATTAATCAGTTTATTGTAGTCTTGCACCCCGTATATATAAATTGGTGGGGGTTTAGGAATTTTTGGTTGTTGCGTATCAGTACTGACTTCTTGATGGTCATTACTCGTTTCGACTTGCGAGAGAATTTGGTATTTACTGGATGTGTTTATGTGTGTTGATAACGTTATACCAGGAGGGACGTTCCTCTTCCTTTTTTTTATACACCTGCCATGGATGTTTAGTTTTTACATTGTCTTAAGTGTTTTCGTTGTCTTGAGTTTTTTCATTATCTTGAGTGCTTTCACTATCCATTTCTACGGAATTGGCGTCGGTTGTATCAGTTAAATATGTAATTTCAGTTTTAGTTGTGCTTTATTGATATATTAAATATATAAGTATTGTTAACATCAGTAACGCTCTAGCAGCACTATGATCCGAAAGTAGCACTTACTTAGTTTTCGCCCAACTTTGATACAGGTTCTACAATTTCAAACGTCATCATGCGTTTTGGGGCACCTACATAGTTTTAGTAACCTGTGCATCGACGAACAACGCTTCTTCGTTATTGCAACTTTCCCTGTGCTGTTTCGAGGTGGCAATAGCTGTCCGGGCTCGATTTCCTTATCAGAAACCTTAAGAAGTCTTAGTTCTGGTTTTGAAGCTACATGCCTTGTTTTCTTTGAGTGACGCTTTACGTGAAGATTTGTCCCAAGGAAGCGGTCATCACAATGGTCGCAGCCGCCTAATTACTTCGGAATAGGTAGTCTTTTAAGCAAGATATCCGCTGGCCGACCACAATCTGAGGTAGGACCAGATTATGTCTATTTCCATGTAGGTTTATTATCAGGCTCACTGTTTTTATTTTTTCCTCTCATTGTGTTTCGTCATAAGGTTACAACTTCGATATGTCTATGTGTGGACGGGGCCCGTAATGTGTGCTGCCAATACAGGGTACTGCAAAAGCCCACTAACAAGGAATTAGACTTCAGGGATAATTGTGTACCTGCAGCATTTCGGGTTTGCTCAGCAGGAATAGTAGCGACTAAGGTCAGGCCTTTTGCTTATTGTAATTTTCTGGGTGCCTACCAACGGCATTTACGTATCCTCACGCGAGGGAAATTCCTGGTTTTCCGAATTGTGTGTATCGTAAAATTTTTGTAGGGAAAAAGCCTAATTTAATCTGCCGGTGGATCACTACTTGTTACCCACCGATTTTCATTCGTTCATTTTGTAAACCTTTCGATTTCGTATCATATTTTCATTTGTAATAAGAATAGTGAACGTGTAAATCTGATTATACACTGTCACATGCGCTATTGGGCGATCATCAATTTGTTTTGCTAAAAACGACCAATAGTTTTATTTTTTATATGAGTTTAATTGATAATCTTTACTCAGGGGTTTTATTACTTTGGTCGGTCGGTAGCGCACTCTCTAATCAAGTGGGACCTTTTTGCTTACATGATCCCGTGTACTATTCGCACATCGAATTTTTGTATTAATTCATATGTTAGCAACTGATTTTTGTGGGTCCGTTTTGAAGATACTGACCCGATGAAGTTAACTTGACAATTCTTGCTGATTGTTTGAACCTCAATTTATTTTGGGTGTTTATGTCGTGACACTAAACATTTTAAGTTATGATTAATATATTGTAGCCGAACTGAGCTTCAGTCATTATTCTCCTCACTTTATTGGAGCATTATTATGAATTTATAAACTTTTCGATTTAGTTATTAAATATAAACGCTCGCAAGTAGCCCATGCAATATATTATTTTTAGTTCGAAACCGTTATTCTGCACAAACATAATTAGTCTGACACTAGTACTTGTATCGTTTTGCAGATACTCGTTAACTCCCCTTACTCGTGTTACGACGCAGTTCGTCTACTCTGCGTAGTTCGATGGAGCATGACACGGTAAATTATTGAACCTGACGGACTTGTTATTTTTCACATAACTGGTAGGTAAATATATTCTCTACGGCCATGTCGCATCTCTGGTATTTCATTTGATCTAGTCGTTTGGGATACTAAAAGATCCAACGTTAATGTCGGGTGTTTTCGTTAATATTACATTTTTCCAAAAACGTGTGTGGCAGTTGGAGCAGCAACGTTAAGCTATTGCCAGATAATTTAACAGCCTTAATATATGCATTGCTGTAACTGGGCTGAACTCATGAAAACTATTTGAAATACATATAAAATTTATTACGCGAGATTATTAAGTAGAGTATAGTTTTATGCAATCAGCACAAAACCTGAAGTATTTGGCTGATCATTGTTATTTCCAGTTCCATTAAGAACGAAATTTTGCAAGTAGAAAATATCCCTATTCAGTTTGTAATGGAACTGATTTTGTGCATATTAAATTTCTAAACAGACAGTCGACGCCATCAACTTGAAAGATCAGATGGAAACGCAGGCAGCGTTTCCAATAAACATCGAAAGAGATTTACCTTCCGCGAATCGCATGTAAAATGTCTTTAATGAGCTCAAATCCGAAAATAATGAGTATTATGGTAGTAAAATGCTTGCCTGGTTTACGAATAGAATACTGTACATACCACTTCACTGAGTAGAAGTATTTTAACGTGGTCTAAGTTTTCATGACATTTCCTACACAATACTAACGAGTATATTCAAGAAAAACACAGCCATCAGTTCTAATCTGCGCTTTTGTCTTTTCGACGCAACTGAAAAAGCTACATAAGTAGGTTTAACAGAATATATTTCGACACTGATTGGTTTCAATGTCACATGTAATTTTGCCTTCTCTTGTAAGAGATTCCGCAAAAGTTGTTCAAAGCAAAAAGCGGCGACAACAAAGCTGCCCGCATTCTCTCAAATAAATCTGGATAGAGCTGCGCCAAAATAAAACGCGAGAGAATTTAATTCTCTTTGCAATATGTAGTTTGTCTACGTACGAATTAAGTTAACATGCTGGCTATTACGTTTCTAATTTACGGAGGCTGCTCAGAATTTCGAAGGGTTCGCATTTCTACCTCCCGCGTATCTACTTATTCTGCTGCGAAGAGACAAAACTCAGCCGGCCATTCTCAACGCACAATCTTTTCGGCAATTATTTCTTATGCGAAGGTTTGCGGAGGGTTTATAAAATTGGATGATAAGGTGGGAAAAACTTTTTGACGCCTCTGTTTATAATATCACCAAGAAATCGATAAAACGAAGTTAAGCGCCAAGACAAAATCATAAGCTGTAATGTGTCCTGAAAGTTTATAACTTTAGAGTAATCTCTCGTCGCAACGTGTAAATTGAATGCAAGCAGTAATTATAACGTGCATTATACGTACTTACCCGAAGAGGTGTAGGTAACAGAATAATTAGCGTTTAATTAAAATGGTGGATGCAATATTTTATATGAGCCATAGTTCAAAGAGCTCTATTAATAAAGGGTTTTCTGGGCACAAAATTGGAAAACGAAAATTTATTGTTGCAATTCCGCAATTAATTTTATGAAAAGAAGCCTTAAAGTTTATAGAAATTTACCTGGGACAGTATTTGCAGGCAGTTAATAAAATATGGAGTACAAGCTAATGCCTTCATGAATCAGTACGCTTATAATATTGTTACGTTTTACGTTCTGGGGCTATTAAAAATTATACGCCGCTTCTTGTTTTAAGCATTTATTTACAGCAATTTATCTTTACTATTTACAAAGCACAAGACTATTAAGGAGGGACACAAATTATTTATAAACTAATCAGGAACTATTTCTAACAACAAATAGACTACACTTCATTTATTTTCGCGCGACTTAAACGTTAATGATTTATCTGGCTAGATTTATTTACAACGCGTTATTTATATGGCTAGATTTTATGTACACACGGGTTTATTTATGTGGCAGCTTCCGCGTACTTCAAAGCTGGAGTCGGCACTCGGACTTCGACTTCGACTTCGACTGTCCTCTTATTTCCTTTTCGCGTATTTATATATGCGCCGGGTGAGTCATTCCGGAAACGTCAAGACACTCTCGATCCTTCCAGCAACGCTGAGGTGTTCGCGCGCATGAGTCACTAAGGTCGTTGCTCAAAGGGTGTGATTCAACCGTCCGCACGTAAACCGGCTCAAGGTCGTGACACTGCCCCCGCCTTAGGTCGTTGTCGAATGGTCGAGACGCTGAGTCATATGTTTGCAATGGCCTGATCCCAAGGTCGTTACAATATGCTTTTCCTATTGAACCTTACCCAATTAAGTTGCAATAAAATAACTTGTCCTTTTCCTTGTGATATTACGATGGTTAAACTGTTATTTAATAATTTTTGCGACAGTTTTAGGAAAGCATAGTTAACGAATTTCTTAAAAATTTGAATATAAGTAGCTAGGTACTTACCTTGTTGCATGAACATCTGATTGTGATTAATACTACGCCATCAAGTTAGCTCTGGTTACAATTTATCGGAATTTGTAACCTCTTGCACTGTCCACGTACGATGTTTGCTGCTGCTGCCCGCCGTATAAATACGTATATAGACAGAATACTCTTCCAGTCCGACTTACAACTGTTGGGGTAAGATTTCGCTAACCGTTTAACTTCTGATTCCTAAATTCTAGATTTTCTGCTAGCTTCATAGAAGCTGTGTGGTTTTGTTTTGGTATATACTTTGATCATTTTAGATACAGCATATCCGACACCCAGGAACAAATCAGTAGGACCTCTTATCAACTGCAAGATCGCTTCGCAGGCGATATATCGTGGATGGCCGTAATTTGATGCTACATATGTAAATTGACTCAATTTTCTTTAAATTATATACTTAATTACCATATCGCCTTAATACGATATGTTTCTTCGCCTAGAAAAAATTGTTGTCAATTACTAGCTCACTTGATTATTTCCTGCTAGGTCCTTTAAATTAAGTCACACTATATTTATCATTAATTCACTTTGGTTTGTTTAATTGTGTCTTACGTTATTACTTTAACTTGTTTACTTTTGCTTGTTAGTCTGATCTACTGTACTTTGCTAATTGCGTATTAGTAAATATCAGCTTGTAATAACTACTCGGCCAATGTTATGCTTCGTTTTACTGACAATAAAAATATCCAAAGCTCCTACTAATCGTGGTAACGTTACAGTTCACTATGGTTTTTACTGGGGCTTTATGTTTACCTTGATATATGTTTATAATTATTTCTAAAACCCAGATACGCACGTAAATTTGTCGTATCTTCAAGGTGTTATTCTTTTATTATTTATCAATGATTACTTTTCCGTATATCTATTACTGTATTTGTTCGACTATTAATTACTTGTCATCTCCATACGAACTGTCGTGCACATACGAGATATTAAATAAACGGCCATTTACTATTTGTTGCTATTTACCACGTTTTTTTCCCAACAGCCAATTTCTTATATCAACTATCTCCGACGGTTCTATGAGGTAAGACTAGAACCTGACGTCCTTAATTATTGGTCTACTACTGGTAATGATGAGATAGACTAAAGATATATTTTCCCCGCAACCCCTCTACTACATTATGTTATTAGATAGTAGTTAATAATGCGCACTTTCCTGTATTGTTATGTTTTGTATAACAATAAGTCTCTTTATGATCATCGATCGAATCCCAAACGACCTACTTAAAAATATGACACCAAAAGCCCTAACCTATCTAACAAATACATTTAACATCTGTATTATTTATTTTCCAACATCATGGAAAATAGCAGAAGTGGTAATTTTCCTGAAGCCAAGCAAAAACAAAAACGATCAGCTGTAGGCCAATAAGTCTTTTATGCACTATCTTAAAAGTACTCGAGAGACTTATACTGATGAGACTAAACAGCTACATAGAAGAGTAAGAAATACTGCCACATTTCCAGCTCGGATTCATAAGAATGCATTCGACGACAAGGCAATTCCCTATTTGAAAGCAAACAACATACCACGGCAGTGTTCCTGGATGTTGCTCAAGCCTTTGATAAAGTGTGGCTGAACAACTTAATCTACAAAATGAGAATATTGGGCTTCCCATTGTACTTAATTAACTTAATACACTTCCTCCTCACAAATCGCACCTTCAAAGTCAAAATAAATTCCACATTATCAACAACGAAAAGCATTGAAGCGGGCGTACCACAGGAATCGGTGCTATTCCCAGTACTCTTCAACATATTTCTACACGACGTACCCACCACAGAAAACACTACTACTGCCATGTTTGCGGACGATACCGCCATCCTCACACAACATCCAACTATTGAATCAGATGCTGTACCAATCCAAAACTCACTGAAAGTTCTTCTATAATGGTTGCAAGCTGGAACATAAAAAGTAATCTCTCTAAATGTGCGGCAAAAATATTAACGCTCGTCAGACCAGAACCTATCATCATAAATTATCAACTCATACCATGGAATTCAAAGAACAGAGTCATCAAATACCTCGGTCTGCACTTCCATAGGTGGCTGACATGGGGTCTACATGTCAATCAAAAATTGCAAGAAGGTTATGCAAGAATGTCCACATTATATCTCATCTTAAACAAGAAAAGCTGCTTAAAAACCGAGTGCTTCAAAACACTATATCAAAGTATCATAAGACTAATTCTAATGTACACCTGCGTAGTCTGGGGCACCACCAGCAAAACAAACCTCAAAAAGATACAGACACTACAAAACAAGGCGCTGAGGATCGTCACAAATGCCGATTGGTACGTCCGAAATCACCAACTTCATAAAGAGCTATAAATTTCAAGCAGAGAAGAACATATTAAACTCCAAGCCAAGAAATTCTTTGATGACCTAAACAAATGCCCCGCAACAGCAAGATTTAATTTGTGAAAAAAATCTACAACCAGGCGATTGAAACCAAGACCGCAGGATGTCTTGCTCTCAGACAGTGACTAAAACTAAATTAAACAAATCGTGTAAGTAACTAGCCCATGTGATCAGTGAATATTGAAATCACTATAAGTTAGTAAACTAATATAATCAATACTGCAAACAGCCCTAGTGTGATTAGTCAGTGCGCCGTTTAATAACAAAAATTGTATCTTTAGAATTTAAATCTAGCTTACAGAGTACTCGAGGCTGTTTTATACCATTACTATAAAAATATGCCAACCTGAGGTAGACTTTATAACTATTAATTAGTTTTCCAAAACGTTAATATAAATATTCAGGTACAACTACAGGCCAGCATCTAAAATTCGCTCGTTCGTTCGTTTCTTCGTTGTTAGCCTTGTTGTTAATATTCCCACTACAGGGGCTTAGGCGGCTCTGATTTTGGGAGGTTTTAGACATTAAGACCGTTGTGGTTTGAACCAAAATTATTCTGGCCCAGAACCAGAGGCTTGTACCTTTGAGCTGTGTCTACGGATTTGAGGCTGTAATAAAAAATAATGCGAACTATGACGTATCGTGTTACGAACACAGTATCTTCAATGGTAAGCATCATGGGTAACATTCGCAACAAGTTTAAGTACAACAATGTAATATTAATAATAATAATAATGTCTTTATTTGGATATAACAACACAAGAAGTAAATCAGCTAAATGTAAAACAAAATAAGTATACCCAAAAGGGCGAAGTTCAGAAAGGTTTGCCAGGGCACACCATCTGTTCTGCCACTTAACCTGTAGCTATATTTCTTTTGCCTAGCATAACTACCGCAAGTAGTAGAAATATTGTAACGTAATGTAAAGTCATATCTAAACAGAGTGTACGTTAAAGCACAAGGACACTTTACTCAGACTTTTCTTAGACTTAGATAGGTTTTGTACATATGATGCTTCACCAAGGGGTGAAAGAGCTTCAGCAAAAATGGTTAACTTGACTTCGTTCAAATTCTATATTGATGGGTATGAACATTGCAAATTGTATGATTCGGAAAATCATATCCAAAAATAAGATAATCTTCCTAGATTTTTAAAAATTTAGGTGCTTGATCGTAAGTTGTAGTTAAAAGAACATTAAACAGTATTTTTTTTAAAGTTCACGTTACAAACATACTGCCATTTTTGCAGATTATCGTATTAATTTCTTAAAAGGTAATGTCCCGTAGTATACATAATTCTGACATATGTATCTGGCTAAAGTGCGAAGCGTAGTCCGCTACGCGTTTAAGCTCCCGTAATTTATTAGAAAAAACATTCAGAACCTTTTTTTATTTGAAATGACTCATGTAATATGACTAGAATTTAGTTAAAATTTTGGTCTAGTCTAAAAAGTTCGGTTTTCCCACGATTTATCTTTATGATATTGAATTTTATGTGTCGGTTTCATTTAGAGATAATTTACACACCAAAATTCATCGATAAAAAGGAAAAATTTCTGAAGTAATACAAACCGAATATAAAAATTGTTTTCCTCACAACTAACCCACAAGAGCATGATTTTAAATCTATTAGTTTAGCTTCAGAATTTTATATCTAGCAATGCGTATCCATTCTTAATAACCTTAATGAATTTTTAGTGTGATTTTTTTATAAAAGAGGACTTCACTAGAATATAGGGTGCTTGTAAATTAAAAGAATTGCAGGAAATAATGAAATTGGACAAGGAACAGCGAAGAGGAAGGCCGAGGAGGACGTGGAATGAAACAATAGGAGATATATTGAAAATGAAGGGTAGCAGCTGGAGGAAAGCATCTACTGTAGCCAAGGACAGGAAGCGGTGGAAACAATTTTGCGGTAAGTAAAAGATTTAAACGTCCAAACCCTCGAAATGTACCAGTAAAACAGGGTAACAATAAAGTAAGTCCGTATGTGCGTGTGGTTTAAATAACGTCTAGACAAGTAAACCTTTTAAGGCGTGTAAAAGCTAGTAAGGGCTATTATTTATATAAGTATACACTTAGGAAATATTTCATGGCTCACTTTTCTTATAGATAGGCTTTTTGTATATAATAGGGGCCCTTTTGTACTATTTCATATTCATATAATATTGTTTCATTTTAGAATAAATTATGATTATTATTTATAATTCACACAGAGACTATTCACCATATGCACTACAGAGTGCACGTAATGTTCAGTATTGGATGCGCTCCAAGCGGGGAGGATGTAAGATCAGACCTGGAACTAATAATTTATATCAGAAAAGACAGCTTAGAGCCGCAAAAGCCCTGCAGGGAAAATTGTGAACATGAATTCGCCCTGCGGGCACAGCTGCATTACAAAGCAATCTCGTCGAGCTTGTTAGGTTATTTGTAGTCGCTGTTACTGTTGTGATACTCTATACCGGCAATAAGTTAAAAATATGCCTTGACGTCAAATCAGCGCCCTATAGTAAAAATTACTCGCACTCTGGAGTGTACTTACGCACAACGTTCTAAATAGTTGGAAAAACATGTTTTGAGAAACAGCTATGATATTATTTTAGAGTATTCTTTTAAGTGTTAGAATTTTTTTTCTTGTAAACCATCATTCTACTTTGAAAAATAGCGACCTTTAAACTTTGTGGTAAGGGGCTATTATAATGTGTTTTCCATTCGTTGCAAAATTTATAGCTCGCAATCTTATATTGGTAAGATATCCGTCAATACGGCTCTACCAGACTGTGCAGTTCAGGTATGTTACTAGGTGATTGCGAAATAATTATAATCTAGTATGGTAAAATAAAAGTGAATAGATAGTAGAGAAAAAACAGCATTCGACATTCACAATGACCAAATGAGTGAGAAGACGAGTAGCCGAAAAAGAGAAAAGGACAAAAATTCTTCGACGGAGAAACTCGTAGGAAAAGTAATGTGCTTATCAGGTATTCACCAAATCAAATTACAACGAATATAACTTAAGAAGAACTGTTAATACGAGTAGATGAAGTAAAGTCAACGTTAAATACCATGAATAGAAGAAATTAAAGGAAGCTAGCAGACGATGCTTCAAGGCTGGAAATCTGCATTAATGGCAGAGATAAAAAATAGGGTGTACATATTAAATAAGCCAATGCAAAAGAGACCTGAGAAAAGGAAAACAGTGATCTAGAAGAGCGCATTTGTGCCGCGGAGGACAAGATCAAACGAACTGAAGGAGAAAAAAGAAGAAATAATTTGATAATCTCAGGAACGAAACGCAACAGATAATGAAAACACATAAACAATAAAAAACTCTACTGTACAGGAGTTCAAGGTACAACCAAACATTAAATATGCCTTGCGTGTTGCTGAAGCAAACTATGTAGTAGAAGCAGAAAACTGGGAGAATAACATGCAGATTATTAAAAGTATAACAATTTTGGACATCAAGAAATTTTGTCCGTATAAATTACCGCCAACTCTGTATGCGTTTTAGCAAGTAAGTTACATGTGCTGAAATACATTTTGAAACATATTGTATAAGGTTTTTATTTGTGAAGAGCACTAGAGTTTTCCGAATTTTGAAGTCAAATAACCATTTTCAGAAATCACGAAACCAGGTGGGTTCCAAATCTAGGGGCTGAGTACCGCCCACATTTCCATTTGCCGATGAGGTTTTCCATGGTGCATAAATGTCATTCAAAACATCATGGATGGCTATCGCAAGGGGGCCTCCTCTTATTTCAGTCTCCTTCATCGCACTGATCCCCTTTATGCTTGATAAATATCGTAAATGAAAATTTCCCTGTACAATGAAATTGCGGGACAAATCGTAACAAAAAATTTACCGAAGTTGCAATTTTCCAACCTTCGTTACTGCATTGAAAATGAGTTTTGCTAATTTTCAGGTCTGACATAAAATTTCCAAAATCCGAAAAAAATTACAAGGGATAGAACTAAAAAAAGTTTTAAAATTGTTAACATCTGTATTATTATTGTTTATTATACGCCACGTGAAACGTTACTGCGAAGTTCTGCTGCATAGCAGATCATTACTAAATATATATATATATATATAATACGTACTACAGTTTTGAACCTTTTCAGGATATTCGAGATTTTTTCATAAAAATCAATATCAACAAAGTTAATGAATTTATCCGTTACTTTATTTCCAAACTGTAGAAATTTGTTGTTATTTTCGTATGCGATCTTTTGTCGCATGCGATCATTTGTCGGGCGACATTTTGACCGCGATCTTTTGTCGCGCGACCTTTTGAGTGCGATCTTTTGACGTGATACCCACTTTAATATTAATTTGCAATTAGATAAAAATGTTGAATTCGATATTACACTCAAAAATTTTTATATAACTTTAGAATATGTATTGCTTATATGAGTCATTCTTATTCTTACATTTATTAGCTATTTTAAAGGAGTTCTGAGAATTAGAAGCCATCGCATCGGAGGCTCCAAATATAATTGTTCATAGTTTATTTTGTTTACTCATGGAACGTGTTCTAATAGCGAATATAAGAACTGGAGCGAAGATACTTTTATTAGGAGGAACAGGGCAGTGTAAAAATGGGATTAGATGTGAATAGAGCTTTGAGTTGTTTAGTCGACATGTATCTTTAGTTTTGTGTTAATTTGTTACGCTAATTTTGTAATTTTCTATTATAATAGTTGAAATAATTAGTCAGATTTGGCAATTAACTTTTATTCTCTAAAAATACAGTATTTTACCTATGGTTAGGCAACCCAAATACCATCAGTTTCAAATTCAAATAAGGAATAGTTCTGGTTATCAGTTTGGCACATACAATCTACACTCTTATAGTTTTTCTTCCTTTTTTCGAACTTTGGAACACTTTGATAACCTGAGATTGTGAACTGCTTTCGCCAATTTGCATTATTTTCCATCGATTCGATCGCTGAAGTTTGTGCCCTGGGCACCTTTTGCTTCGTTCACCTTTGGTTATAGCTGATCCTCATGGTTTCGAGAGATATGTGAGGCAAGTGCCCTTTGACGCGCCTTGGGAGCATTTGTGTTTTGCTGCCAGCGTTCGCTACGCTATTAGTTGCGGTTTTGATGGGCTCTTCTCCGATCGAACGGAGCGTAAGCTGTTCGTCACCACTCGCAGGTTTGTTTCGACATCCTTTTTGTTGTGCGGTTGTGTATCTGGAAATTTGTATTTTTAGCTTCTAATTCTACGCACTGAAATGAGATTTCCAATTCTACGCCATGGAAATGAGCTTTAATTGTACGCCATGGAAATTGAGTTTTACCTCTGCGCCCTGCGAACTGGGTGTTATCGCTTTGAGTTTTGGTGTGGTTTATTCTACCTGGGACTGGTGGAGCCTCTACGAGCCGGCGTGCCGCTCATCTATTCCCCTGCGGTCGCCTCATTGCAACTACCGAAGCTCGTCTGCTGCCCGTTACGAGGCCGTCTCCTGGGCCAGTGATTTGCCTGGTTGCTTCGTCCACCAGCTCTGCACCACGTGCCGTGGGTACCTGAGAGGTTTTTAAAGCAATTTAGATATGTATTGTTTGTCGATTTGGTTTGTAGGTATGCCTTTTTAGAATTTCTATTATGGTATTTTGTGTAATATGCTCTATGTGCTTTATTTGCGTAACTAGTTGTTTGATTAGATTGATTTACTTACCCGGTAGTACGTTCTAGACGTGTTAGTCGGCCGGGGCTGCGGTAAACTCGCCCTTTATTACGAAGTTATTTATCCGCCATTTGCTTGCTTGTAAATTTAATAGTATTAAATTAACTGCTGTGTCTCGGGAACCGACCCCGGTACCCTTTTGTTCGATTTCAAGCTTCCGTGATTTGTTGGCGCGATTTTAAATATGTTTAACAATGTAAAGGGCATATTCAAGTAGATTTTTTAGCGTACATTGACTTACCTGATGTCTTTGCAATAGAAAACTACCTTGAATCTATATGCCCATATAATCGTCAGTGTTTTCGCTTTGTAGAAATTTTGAATATTATCGAGTCATTTTGATCTGGCACTCGGGGTTAGACGTCAGCTGATTGCTTGCATAGCTCTGTTCTGCCACACCCTGCCTCACAGGATGCTTGCAGACTATTTATTTACTCAGCTAGTTTATTGTTAATCTTTTTTCTATTCGCGAAACGCCGTTGCAGGGTGATAAGATTTTAATTGTTTATACCGCTCCCAACTAATTATTTTAAAGTGTTTGTTTTGTCATAGCTTGCCTTGGTGTATATATTGCTATGTTATGCTAGCTGATAAATTTATTTAAATTATCGTATTACTATTTTGCCCTTTATTTTTAACTTTCAATTCAAATCCATATTTTACAATATTTTTAATGAAACTCTCTCAGGTGGTTCGCAATATCTAGTAACCCAATGATTGATTTGTCAAATTCTCTTTGTTTAATTGCAAGTTGATTGACTTTCAAAAAAATTGACAACTAACGTCAAATTAATCAAAATTCAGAACGAATATCAAGGTTTTTACAATAAGATCTAATATGTAATTCTTTCACCAATCTATTTTGTAAGTATGAAATTCAATTATATGTTTTATACCTTCTTACTGGTTATAGCTTTTTAAATGTTTCATTTAACCTTTTAAAACACAAACCTGATTTAACACTTTGCTTGTTAATACTGCCAAAATCCTTCTAAGCTGGATCCTCACTCCGACAGCACTCAAACACCTGCTGAGTCCTTATCCAAACTGCATCACCTCCGATGAATGTAAACTCCCAGTCTCACCTTATTGCCATCCACTTCAAAACTTCCACATCCTATACTGGATTCCTGTCGTTGTCCCCTGCTGCTGTTAACTTCAAGTCTCCTAGCTCCTGTACTGGATTACTGCGGCTCCGATCCCTCTCTGGTAAGTGTCAGCATAAATCTTGTTCCAAATATGAATTTGTCTCTTTTTTTAGATAGTCCTACGTCTTCAATGATACCCACAGGTTTCCCAAAAACAATTCGCTGCACGTACTAACCTCTTGTTTGTGTCTTGTATTCCATTTCCAATGTAGTATCAATAAATCCAATTCTCTTCATATAATGTAATCTTCTGTATTGATTATTTATAATTCACTGCATTGGTTCAATCTCTTCACCGATTGTATTCCTTTATAAGTTCCAATTTATAATATTATACCTCCACCAAGTATATTTGTTTACAGCCTTTTTAAATGGTATTTGATCAAATAATTACATAAAGTAAGGCATAAATTCTGGTTTTTTATTTTCCAAATTCGTTATATTCAAAATTACATGTCTGTTTTTTATGAGTTGTTTCAGTAACTAATTAAACAAATTACAAATTATTACTATTAGACACGATTCTTGTTGCCTCCTATCTACACTTTTTTATATAATCAAAACAGATATTTTATTTTAATTATCATAACAGATACATTTTAGTAGTAACCTTGGTATTTATTCCTATTCAGAATTTTCTTATTACAGATTAAGTTTGAGTAATCAATCATTATGCTATTATTTTACTAACCAATAATAAGAAAGTTAATTTCATTATACTTTAACATGTATTTAGATCCATTAATTTGCTTATATCTGACTTCCAAATTTATTTGACTAAACTGTTTCTTTAGTATTCATATTTAAATTATCAAAGAATATAGTGTATCATAACATAATTCCTCAATTAAGAAAAACATTTTTAATAAACTCGTTTTATTTCAAATGTATTTTCTTAATTCGTTACTTAATTAATAAATTTTGTAGAACCCAACCAAATATCCTATTATCTAAATTAATAACAATCAACACCTATTTACATCTATCTATTTTAAAATTACTATAGAAACGAAATAATTAACTTTACCAACCAACAACATTTAATGCAATATTTACAGATTTTCATGTTTTCTAAGTTTTCGATATATATGGGTAAATCATTGTAATATGAAATCTTCCTCTAATTCGTCCATCTGTATCATTTATTTAATTTCATTTCTAACTTGTCCTCTTAATGTAAATGGAATAGGGTAAGATTTACTATTAAAACTTTTTGATTCATCAACCTGCAATTTATGAATATATTTTTGTGCTTGTCCTACCTTTTCATTAATAACCTCCTTATTTCTATAAATTATTTCTAATATTAGGCCTTCAAATTGTTTATTCTTTTCAGCTATTTTCAAATCATTCAGCAAAACCCCCTTATAATTATTATCACTCTGTATATCACATATTACATTATTATTAATTATTATACCTTCCTTATACTTCATTGTATCTCCAATTCTATCTAATTGAACACACTTATTTTCTCGGCTGACACTATTGGTACAGTTCCAAGATTTTTTTACCCCTTTTAAATGAATACACTTTTGTGTTCCATCAATATGAATCCCTAATTGCTGAATTACATCAATTCCTAACACCATATCGACAGTGAGACCTTTTATTATAAACAATCTAACAAAATCTTCCCATTGATTTATACTTATCTTTACATTTAACACTCGGTTTGTGGTTGATATCTTTCTTTTGGTTGCTGATAGCAAATCTATTTTATTTACTTTAATTATATTCTTGTACAGGACATCTAAATTATTAAAAATTACTTCCTCATTTATTAAAGATGTGATCATATTTCATAATAGAATACTGTCTTCTTTTTAGTAGTGCAATGGCATCATCTATCTTTTAATATTTAATATTCATAACTATTTAAATGCTAAAATACATGTGGTTCTTCATAAAAAAATTTTTTTTAAATTACTATTTACATATTTACAAGTTCCGAGTTTCCTTTTGTTATCTTAATACTCTTTTAAAAGTATTTTCAGTAGTCTTTTGAACATCCTTGTCTTCTTTAGCTGCTTGTTTTAATTTTCTTAATTCATCTTCTAACCTTGGTACTTCATTTTGTCTCAGCTTTTCTTTTAACTTCTTTGCTTCCTCCTTTAATCGTCGTTTAACTGTTTCCTTCTTATTTTTATTGACATTAACTATATAACCTCCTGTAATTCTTCTTAAATATTTGTTATTTTTGTTCCTCATAATATTACTCAATATACCTCTTGTTACCACCTTTACTTCTGTATTACTTACCACTTCATTGTATTTTACCTGTTTACCATTTTCCATATCTTCACAAGTCTCTAACATTTGATTTATTTCATTAGTTCCAAATAATAATTCTTGTTTTTTATCCAAAATTCTGTTTTCATAAGTATTGTATCGAAATCTAACTTCTAATTTTTCTTTATCCTGTGCTGACTTAGTTTCCATAATCTTTGTTAAATTTTCTTCTATCTCTTTGCGTTCCTCCTGTCTTTCTTTTCTCACCTCATTCTTGAGTTCCTCCTTATAACTTCCTAATGTTTCACTCATCTTATTAATTTGTGCTTGCAATTCTTGCTTATTCTCGATTTGCACCTTATTAAATTCTTCTCTTAATCCCAATATCGATTCTTCCATCCTTTTTGCCTGTTCTTTTTGCTCCTCAATTGCCTGTTGCAAATCCTTTTTCAACTCTTCCGCATTCTTCGCAAAATCCTTCCTCAGCTCTGCTGTATCCTTCTGTATTGACTGTAATAATTCTTTCTTCGAACTGTTTTCCCTTTCCTCAGCTTCCTTATTACTTTGCTGCATTTGCATTTGCATTTGCTGCATCATTCCCATTATTTGTTTCATCCTGTCATCTTTTTCTGTATGTTCTTCCTGTAACCTTACCTGGTCTCCTTGTACTTCCATTTCTAGCTGTCCTTCTTCACCTTCTACTCCTGCGCTACTCGCCACTACTTCCATCTGTTCTGGTCCTTCTTCTTTCTCTTCTTCCACCTTCTTGCCTTTCCTTGTAACCCTTTTATCTGCCATCTTTCAGTTAAATTGTTTAAATGTACCTATTTTTTATTATAACCCTTTATAATGAATCGTATATCTTTATATTTGATTTACCAATTGAATCCGTTATCCAATACTTTAGTTACTCAAATTAAATGTCCTATTCTGTTACTCTATTTTTGCTCAAAAGAACTTAGTTATGATACCCTTTTACCTTTTTACAATTCTGTTCTTTTATTCGTGATTGTTAATTACAAATTAACCATAAACCTGGTTTATCAGCTATATTCAAATAAACGGGTTTGATTGTATTTTCTAATCTTACGTTTGACTTTTCAATTACCTGACATTGGCAAGCTACATCAATTTGCTATGCCCTCTCGTTGCGGCGCCATAAAATTTGCTATGTTATGCTAGCTGATAAATTTATTTAAATTATCGTATTACTATTTTGCCCTTTATTTTTAACTTTCAATTCAAATCCATATTTTACAATATTTTTAATGAAACTCTCTCAGGTGGTTCGCAATATCTAGTAACCCAATGATTGATTTGTCAAATTCTCTTTGTTTAATTGCAAGTTGATTGACTTTCAAAAAAATTGACAACTAACGTCAAATTAATCAAAATTCAGAACGAATATCAAGGTTTTTACAATAAGATCTAATATGTAATTCTTTCACCAATCTATTTTGTAAGTATGAAATTCAATTATATGTTTTATACCTTCTTACTGGTTATAGCTTTTTAAATGTTTCATTTAACCTTTTAAAACACAAACCTGATTTAACACTTTGCTTGTTAATACTGCCAAAATCCTTCTAAGCTGGATCCTCACTCCGACAGCACTCAAACACCTGCTGAGTCCTTATCCAAACTGCATCACCTCCGATGAATGTAAACTCCCAGTCTCACCTTATTGCCATCCACTTCAAAACTTCCACATCCTATACTGGATTCCTGTCGTTGTCCCCTGCTGCTGTTAACTTCAAGTCTCCTAGCTCCTGTACTGGATTACTGCGGCTCCGATCCCTCTCTGGTAAGTGTCAGCATAAATCTTGTTCCAAATATGAATTTGTCTCTTTTTTTAGATAGTCCTACGTCTTCAATGATACCCACAGGTTTCCCAAAAACAATTCGCTGCACGTACTAACCTCTTGTTTGTGTCTTGTATTCCATTTCCAATGTAGTATCAATAAATCCAATTCTCTTCATATAATGTAATCTTCTGTATTGATTATTTATAATTCACTGCATTGGTTCAATCTCTTCACCGATTGTATTCCTTTATAAGTTCCAATTTATAATATTATACCTCCACCAAGTATATTTGTTTACAGCCTTTTTAAATGGTATTTGATCAAATAATTACATAAAGTAAGGCATAAATTCTGGTTTTTTATTTTCCAAATTCGTTATATTCAAAATTACATGTCTGTTTTTTATGAGTTGTTTCAGTAACTAATTAAACAAATTACAAATTATTACTATTAGACACGATTCTTGTTGCCTCCTATCTACACTTTTTTATATAATCAAAACAGATATTTTATTTTAATTACCATAACAGATACATTTTAGTAGTAACCTTGGTATTTATTCCTATTCAGAATTTTCTTATTACAGATTAAGTTTGAGTAATCAATCATTATGCTATTATTTTACTAACCAATAATAAGAAAGTTAATTTCATTATACTTTAACATGTATTTAGATCCATTAATTTGCTTATATCTGACTTCCAAATTTATTTGACTAAACTGTTTCTTTAGTATTCATATTTAAATTATCAAAGAATATAGTGTATCATAACAATATATACAGTGTGTCCCCGGATAGGTGAAACGACTCATGTGAAAGGTAAAAAAATTTTGATTTAAATTTTTATTTTTTGGGGTTCAGCCCTTCTTGTTGAAAGGCGAATTTCTAACATAATTTCAGATTGGAAAAATCAAGTATGCCTTGGAAATTTTCAAAAAACCCATTTTTCTGTAAGGTAAAGTGCCTTTTATGTGACAAATACGACAAAAAGTTATTAAAAAAAGTTGTTTAGAATCAACATTTAGGCCACTATACCAAATTTCAAAATCCTCGCCCAACTTTGATTTCTCACATTTTCTTTCAAGTTTATTTCCCAAATCAAAGAATGTTATTTTTAACAAAGTTTTTTTATTGTGAAATTAAGAACTTTGTTAAAACTATTTGTTTTGCCAATAAAAATCTTTGTTAAAATTAAATTCTTTGATTTGGGACCTATATATAAAATAAATTATGTGAGATCAAAGTTGGCCGAGGATTTTGAAATTTGGTATAGGAGCGTAGATGTTGATTCTAAACAACTTTCATTAATAACTTTTTGTCGTATTTGTCACATAAAAGGCACTTTACTCTACAGAAAAATAGGTTTTTTGAAAATTTCCAAGGCATACTTGATTTTTCAAAACTGAAATTATGTTAGAAATTCGCCTTTAACCAATCGGGGCTGAACACCAAAAAATGAAAATTTTTTACCTTTCACAAGAGTCGTTTCACCTATCCGGGGACACACTGTATACAGGGTGTCTCAAAAATAATGGGACACCGATTAGTCGGAGATTCCTTAGGTTATAATAAATCGATTAAACTTAATATACCTTAGTACAAAGTCCCTCCAGTAAAAAGTTACAGGGCCTTGAAATACAATTTTTTATTATTTATTTTTTTGTTAATTTACGAAAATGTAGAGATATCAAATTAAATTTTGGTATACATGCTTACTATTATGTAGTGCACTAATACAAAAATTTTCATCAACTAGACTTGACTGTAAGAGGCACTTTACCTACTTTTCAAAACTTTTTTTTGCTCTAATTTCGTTATCTGTAACTTTTTTTTGAAATTTTAGGTTATTATCTGAAAGAGAAGAAAAAAGCACAAAAATAATGTACACTTAGTTCTTAAGCCTAAAAGCAACCGTTTGCCTTAAAATGCCTATCAAAGGTTTTGGTTGTCATTAAGACGTGCAATTATCAAGTAGCCATGATCACAAAAACAATGGATAATGATTGTAATCTAGTAAACAACAACAAGAAATCAATTAATGACGTTGGTGACATCAGTTTTTTGTCTTTTGTGCTTACGAAAATGCTGCGACATAACGAACCGTTCAGCATTGGAGAATTCGTTATGTAAAGGCATTTTCTTAAACATAAAAGAACAAATTCTTATGTCACTAATGTCATTAATTGATTTATAATGGTTTTTTAATAGATGGCCATTGTTTTTGTGATCATGGCTACTTGATAATTGCACGTCTTAATGACAACCAAAAACTTTTGATGAGCATTTTAAGGCAAACGGTTGCTTTTACGCTTATGAACTAAGAGTATATTATTTTTGTGTATTTTAATTCTCTTTCAGATAATAACCTAAAATTTCAAAAAATGTTACAGATAACGAAGTTAAAGCTAAAAAAAGTTTTCAAAGATAGGTAAAGTGCCTCTTACAGTTAAGTCTAGTTGATGAAAATTTTTGTATTAGCGGAATAAATAATAGTAAGCATGTATACCAAAATTTAAATTGATATCTCTACATTTGCGGAAATTACCAACAAAATAAAAAATAAAAAATTGAACTTCAAGGCCCTGTAACTTTTTACTGGAGGGACTTTGTACTAAGGTATATTAGGTTTAATCGATTTATTATAACCTAAGGAATCTCTGACTAATCGGTGTCCCATTCTTGTTGAGACACCCTGTATATATTGTTGTACTTATTTTTGTGTGTGGGTATTTCTGGCACTATAGTACCAATCTGAATAAAGCTGTGATATCTTATTGGCCGTTACTTTGATTTCGTTTTGTTCTGCTGGATTTATCCCCACCTTGTGATGGTCCGACGCAAGGATTAAAACAACGTCGAAGACCTGGCGCCATCTTCTTTTTTTATTATTCTCTTTTAGCGTAGCTGGAACCCCGACCCTTCTCGGCGAGTTAGCCCAATTAGGCCGATATTTACCAGCCGGCAAAATACTAAAAACTTTCGCCAACAGGTAAGGCCAAAACATTTATCCTTCCTTGCAAATTGTTCAATAAATATGTTTTAAAAGGATTTGTTGTTGGGGAGCTTTTACGTTGTATAGACTAATAAATTTTGCATTTTCCGTACATATGCATATGTATATGTATTTATATTTTTAAATTCCCCATCAATTTTTTCTACTACAATCGCGCATTAAATTTTAGTACAAACAGCTGACAGTGGCCATTCTTCGAACAAGTGCAGCGCGGCAATAAACTTAACCCAAGCAATATTAATCATGTTAGAGTAAAATACAATACGACACGCCATTCACTATTTACTTGAAAATTTACAATTTCACAAAGGGCGAAACTAAAAAAAATTGTACATTTTCCTTATTGAAAAATTGAGAAAATAAGGTAATTCCCCCTCACAACCGCATCCCGAACTCACTTAAAAAATACAATCAGCCAGTAGAAAATCTCCAAACAGCGAATTCAACACAAATATTGATTTTAAAACTTTTCTCTAACCTTCTCCCCATTTTGCAATCTCCAAATTCACCTGGGTCGCAAGATGTGCACATCCCGAATTCTCTTAAGAAATAAAAACACTGGTAGAAAGTCTCCAAACAGATCATTTCACACAAATATTAATTTTAAAGTTTTTCTGATAATTATAACGGTTTTCGATGAGGCATTTACAGTTGGGCACCAAATTAACTGTGCTCTACTCAGAACCACAGACCTAAGAAGTAGAGTAACAAGGTCGACACATCACCAACGTGCGCACGCATAACACAATGGTTGCTACGTAAGCTCAAAAAGGTGCGCTCCAACTTTGTAACCCGAAACCGGGACAAGTTGAGCACTGTACTGCCAAATGCTAGCGTACAAAGCATCAGGCTTTACACCTGTAGGTAAAAGAGATTACAGCTAAATACAATACAATGATAAAATCCTAACACATTTACTGGCTGGGTTATTTAATACTAATGGACAAATTATATACCTGCACAAATTTTGAAATTGGAAATGAGTGGAGTTAGATAAAGGGGCAAACCATTATAAAGCGCTAAGCCAACTAAATCATGCGTTTCCTAGGCTGTATATGTACATTAAAAGGTTTTAACTGAGCGTTAGTCACTTTTATTGGTGTTAGTTCTGAATATCCATCGTTTCAGTAATAGTTAATTAATGAAATACTTTTTTAAGATTTTGAACAAATCTCACTATTTCCAAAAGCACTTGCTTAAAAATAAAATGTGTTAAATTCTAAAGCGAAACAGTGAGACCTGAGTAAAGCGTTAGAATGGCCCAATATAACAGAGGCAGAACACAACTGTAGATGCAAAAAGCCTCATAAATCGCTCTCTTAACTCTCAAAAATCCTTTTAACCACAAATAAGCTACCTCAGGCTCGACTTGCGCCTATTACTGCTCTAAATGAAGCTTGAATGGATTTATTTAATGCAGCTTTCTCGTGGAAGCAATCTAAATAATGTTAAATTCTAGATTAACATATTTCACTAGCTATAGATATTAAACGCACAAACATAATTATGGAAATTGTCATTCTTACAGATTCATTCAGGTAACCCTTACGTTCTTCCTTTTAATCTAAAATTATAATTTTAGATAATTATTTACCGAATCTGCTTGTCATTCTAATTTTACGTTTGTGAGATATTTATCTAATTATTTAAAGTTTCTTCAAGATACTCATATTTATTTCCTATTAAATTTAGTATGGCAGAATATGGAATAAAACGTTTAGTAGTTTATATGTACTATTTGTATTAAAACCATGAGGGAATACATAGTATTCAGATCCGATTTTGACGTTACGCTACATAAACGAGAGAATGACAAAGCCACTGCTAATGGCGCTATGCCATCCACAAAAATTAAAAAACATTGCAACAAATGTATCAGCTTATAAACAGAATGTATGCAACGGGCACAGTTCCAGAGTATTACAGGAAAGAGCTTAATTTCTGAATCCTTCTTGTGGCGTTCTATGATCCGTGCTGTTCTTTTGTGGCGAAATTCTCCAAAGAACAGCATGGGCACAAAAGCTTATTGTAAGAATTGGTAAGCTGACAAACGTGATAATTCTTAAATGTTTATGTATAAAATGATAAATTCTATGTATACATATAAACGTATGTAATTGCCGCGTGTGTCAAGTTTCCATTGTCATCGATCGGACTGACTTTGGCCCAATTCGGGATTACCCCTTCCGTTCATAATACAACGATAAGACTATTGAGGGCGTAGGATAGAATATTACTGACTAATATATTGCTTCTCTTTGCAAATTGATGTAATTCACATTACCAAGTGTTGCAGTTGACTGTGTCAGTGATATTGAAAACGTTCAGATATAAACACTCTTCAACAGTTATTCGATACAACAACAGTTGGTGTTCTTGATTAAAGTCGTTAAAACACCTCCTGTAACTTCTTTATTTACAATCCAATTTCAAAAGTGCAAAAACTATTTTAATTGTAATCAGCAGCCTACCGACAGATGAACAATATTCGACACTTAATAAAGAAATATAGAAAAATTATAAGTTGTATATAGGACACTTAGATATTCAGAAAGTATTTAATAATGTCAAAAAGAAAACACGTTTGAAATTATGAAGAATATAGAGTTATCATTTACAAGCAGAAAACTTTGTGCAAATTGGCGATTTACAAAAGAAATTTTAAAAAATAAGTAAGACATGGATATTCACTGCCACCAGTACTACTTCACTTCAGCATTAGAAACAGAATATACGAACTAAGAAAACGAATGCAGACAGCCATAATTATACAAGGGAAAAGACATACATGGTCAGATAGGTCAATATGCTAATATAGGTTTAAAATAAGTGAAATGAAAGATGTCTTTCAAACATTAACACACTACAATATCAGCATTAATACTACTAAATCAAATCAATGACAACAAACTGCAGCAGGTCGGACAATTATGCTATCTAGGTATATAGTAGCATCACAAATGATCGTCGATGTAAACAAAAAGTAATAAATGGAATACAAGAAGCGGAACTGACCTTCTATAAGTAACTTCTTAAATACAATAAAACCAACTCTCGACATCTAAATATAAAGCATTGCTTGATATGATGCGGAAAGCTGGACGATAGCAAAACGGGGAAAGGTAGAAGCATTTTAAGTACGGTGTCTTAGAAGAATGTTAACAGTGTCGTTGATTGATTATATAATAAACGAAGAAATTCTACATAGAACCGAAGAAGCACCTAATGCGTGGATATTAATTACCAGAGAAGATTATAATAACTCGCGGGCAACGTTGGAAGATACGAAGGTTTGCTGACAATAATTGCTTCATAGGATACTGAAAGCTGCATTTTATTTCGCTAACAATTATTATGGAAGATATGCTAGAACTGATGTAGACGAAGGCCAAAATTAACTTATGTAGAGTAGATTATAGATGACGTCAGGGGTAGCAGTTACACAGAGATGTTGGCACAAGATAGAAATATATAGCGTGCTACAAACCAATCAACGATTTGTTAAGCACTCGCATTTTATAGACGTTTAAACATTTTCTTTTTAGAAGTTTTTAAGAACTATACATTTACTTCCATCACTGTAAGACGCATTTGTTCCGGGCTTCTTTTGGTGACGCTTTTCAGGCGAATCCCATTGTTGCGCTGAATTGCTGCGCCTATCTGATTAGTTCAGAATTTGATCGTATTTTGACAGCAACTTATGTTTGGCGTCCCGCAATCTTACACGTTTTTCTCTTCTCCGTTTTTTCCCTGTTCGCTACGTTCTTTATTTTACTTTCCTTCTCATTCCTACGAGTGTTTCACCGGGCTATCTGTCGATAATTTGTGGCTCTCCTTAATTTCCAGTACCCGTCGCAGCTATTTAGGTCAGGTTTTTCATTTTTCCAAAGTCACGCGCACCTGGCGTCGCGTCTCATACTTTCCACTACAAGTGTAGTACATCATGGAGATTACTTAGCATGGATTTTTAATTGTTGCTTAAAGTTTTTGTAAACGGTAAGTAACCATCAGCGGTTTAGTAATTCCGTTTGATCGTAACTTTATGGCTGGTGAACAACCACTCGTTGTATACGAAACTTCTTTCACTTCTTGTGATTTCTGATTGTGTACTGTGCTATTTGTTTGTCACATACATATACGAGCTATTCAGTGATTATACAAAGAACTTCTGCTGTATGCGATGAATTCATTTTCACTTTCATCTTACACTATTTCGCTCAATCGTATAAAAATTGTAATAATTTATATAATAATAATTTCAATTCTAAATTGATTTTGTATGCATACTCGTAGCGTTATTAATGTTATAGTTGCTTGGAGCGCTACCGTTTCTTGAAACTTTGATTCACTGTGAAGCCTTATGGCGAGTTATTTCGATTTTAATTTTCAATTAATATATGATAATCAAATTAAGTTTGAGTCAGCATGCCTGATCTATTAGCAAAGGTTGTATCGTTAATGTAAGTTTCGTCTTAGGGAGTTGTATATTTTGTTGGTGTATTAAGGCCATTGTTTTGGATAAATATACGGTTTACGTTCACCACTAGCCGTTACTGTTTTCTTGGGTGTTTATTATATTTTTGCTGTCTATCTTACGTCGCATCTCGGGTTCAGCGAAGTATATCGGTAAATTGCTAAACCTGACCCCCCCCCCCCTTAATAAAATGTAAGATTGTAAAGTAGTGAAAGGGCAATCTTAGCAGAGATTTTCGGTAATAATCTTATCACAGTTAGGGGTACAACCCCAAACTGTAACAAACGTTTCTCGAAAAAATCTGTCTCCGTCATCAATATAACATATATTATTATATTGAAGTTAATAAAGCAATTTTTTAGCACCTAGCGTTTACATGGCTTGGTGTTCAGGTACTTGCAAGTTTTGACAGACAGTTTTTCAGTGATTTCATTTATAAGAATCCATAACCAGATTTTATCCAAATTAGTGGAATATGAACACCAGCATCCAACCTTGTTATACAATGTAGGAGGTCTTTTTAATGTTAATCTAATCACAATCATTGTGATATGCCAATTTGTTTTGTTGTAGGAATGTTCTACAATTTTAAATTTTGTAATTTGGAAGGTTTGAATGAAATTTGTGTGCTATTTAATACTAAATATTAAGATTTTTAAGTTTTTAAAGTGGTGCAACACCAGAAAAACATTTTAAATAACAAATAAAATTCTACGTTCTTGAATTATTGAAAAAGCGGAGCTTCGACAATATAAGATTAAATTACTTTTCTGCAGTGCTACTATAAAATTCTGTTTTAGTTAACAATTCCTCACTGGTCCTTGCTGTACCTTGTACAGATGTGTCATTAGTCTTAAGTTATCAAAAATTCTGCTTTTAAGTATTTTTTGAGAGCATTTATAAATTGGGGTTTACTGAATGTATTGTATGTTTGAACGCCCCGCTGCAAGATCCGAAGAGGCCAAACATTAGAAATGAATGAATGTATTTTAAGGGCTGATTTCTTAATTTCAAAATCATTAGAGGGCACAATTTGAATGTTTAGGCGGCTGTAGATTAAAATATAGAATTAGTAATTGACTCTAACCAAGGAAGAAATTAATTTCAAAGTATTAATGTAAATGAAGTTCACATGCGAATATTTGACCAAACCTAAATATAAAAAATAGAAAAGAAGTACTAGTAATCAAAAAATGGATTTTTTAATATAATACTATTATATATTGCCAACAGTAGTTGATGAAAATTAATGTATGTCAAATACCTAATTTCTGTATTTGATTGTTTGGCCCATAATCATCAGAACATATTTGAGATGGTTAATTCATTCTTATCCCGCAAAAAGGGAGTGTCTCACCTGATCGTAATTGTTAATTTATTAGAACTTGTACATGAACAGTAGTACAAATATTTCATTTGGAAGGGTTGACTATTACGCGTAAAGTAAACCATAGCTTTATTTCTGAGTCAACAAGTTATGTGTTTTGCTGACGCACTAAGTATCAGTCTAATTTAGTTGGATGTTCCATCTTTTGGATGTTTTCGCAAACGACAGAGTAATGATGTTGCCTTCAAGATATATTTCGAGCTATTAGAGGAATACAACTGTCTGGTACATGGAGCATTCTCATCTCTTATACTGTAATTACTGTATCGTGAACAAGGCAGCTTCGTCGAGCAACCTTTCACTTAATTAACTATGGGACAAAATCTACACTGTGATCGATTGGAAATTGTTACTGACGCTATCAGTTGTAAATAGGTTATTTCGCCGTCAAAGCAGAGGTATTTAACTGTGCAGGCCTCTTTAAATAACCCGCAATTTGTCTTTAGAGCCTGCCACGACGGTGAAATGTCAATTTTCGAGCCTAGCATTAAATATAATGGTGCACACGTTGGTTTAAACATGTAACACACGATAGTGAATACAAATACTGACAGTTATCTTGGCGATTAGTCCGGGAGAAGGGTCGGGACGTTACTAATCTATACGCTAAGGGCCGAATGTTGAAATAGCTGGTAATTAGTGCGCGAGGATCTTGTATAAAAAGGGGATAAGTCCTTTACAGTTTTAAGTGGGCGGTTATTTGTTTGCTGAAAGCTGTCTCGTTTTAGGTTTTAATTCAAAAGAAGTATTGTATAGGCTTTATATGTGCGACTCATAGTTGTACTCCTATATTTATTTGAAAATATTTAGCTCTATTACAGCTAACATACATAAGAAGGTATAACATGAATATGGATCACATTTTCATTGATTTTGTGCAAGCTTAGGATTCAATGATAGGAAAAGATTTGTACAAAGCCTATTAAAAATTCTAGAAATGTGCTTGTCAGAAACTGAAACAATACTGAGAATCTAAGACCAGTTTTCAGATTATTTCACCATCGCGGGAGGATTGTTCAGAATATAATTGGAACGAGTTATACGACGCCTACCAATTAACGTCGAGGGCACAATTTTTAATAGCCAGTGTCAGATTCTGACATGCGCTGACGATGCAAACAATATCAGCAGAAATAAGTCGGATTTAAAAGAAGAATTATAAAGAATTAGTAGCAGTGCAGGGATTAAGTGCAAACATTGGCAGAGCCAAAGACATGGTAACCAAAAACAGAAACAACTACCAAGACATAAACGAATGCACAGCAATACCTATGTTAAAAAACGCCAGCATTGAAGATGAAATCTAAAGCAAGCGAATTTGATCGAGCAGGAATGGAGGCGATGGAAGAAGACCTACAAGGACTTGGAATAAGGAAGTGGAAAATAGAAGTAAAGAACGGAAAAGGATCTAATGACGCTTTTGTTGTTATTTACCAGAATAAAAAATCATAAAAACATAGTGAATAATAGAACGCCATGAAGAAGAGATTTTTCAAGTAAAGTACTAAGAAACCCTACTGTATCCTCTCAATAAGGTTGGCAATGCTTTTGGTCACCGTATCCTTTAACAAACCGGTTTTGTCAACCATCCCGGAGGCTATGACCTTTCAAATGCTATAAATAAAACGAGTAAGTTACGTATAAAAAGTAGAATTATGGTTGATAATACTATGCAATTTTTCAAATAGGGGGTAAATTTGAGGGCAAAATTTCCAATCGTGCTCAACTTGCCTTTAATATAATAAACAGATGGTGCAATGAGGAATAGCTTGGTTAATCAACAAAAAACAGTGATCATACCATTCACAAGAAAGAGAAACGCCAATCAATAAAGGACTCCCACTCTAGATGGGGAAAAATATTTAGAGGTCACTCTAAGGCGAAAATCTAATTGAAACGTTCACTTAAACAGACCCTTAGAAAAGGCAATATTGGCACCATGGTCTTGCCTATGTCTCTCGCGAAAGACATACTTCCATAGTAAGACCCAAAATTGCATATGGGGCCCTCGTATCGCGGCCCTGTGGAGATGCAGACGGACGTTTGGAACCAGCTGGGGTCTGAAGTTTCGTGATACCATATGGTTATACACTGTGGTTACAATAATAACATATAATGCTCTGGTTTGGTGGCCGTCAACTAGCAGGGCAACAATCAGAAATAGCCTCAATCGAATACAGAAATTGGCTTGTTTAGGCATACAGCAGTAATGCGCACTGCTCCCACAGCAGCGCTGCAGGTGCTTCTGAGGCTTCTGCTCCTTCACTTACTAATTGAGGAGGAGGCTAGGAAGTCATCCTACAGACTTAGCTAAGAACAGATGTGGGTCATAAAAGGGGAGCAAGTGGGACACTCAGGGATCATCCAACATTTTGGGAAGGTCCCAGAACTGCATACAAGGGTCGATCTCATGGCTCTGCTATATATGTTCCACAAAGCATTTCAGGTACTCATCCCTACTAATTATTTGTGTTAACAACAGCATATTCTCACTCCAGATGGGCTTGTCTGGTACATAGTCGGTTCCAGAATAGCGTGGGGATTTGGTATTGGCATTTACGGCTATATGCCGAGCGTCAAACTCACTGTTGCTCTAAGAAAATAAGCTAGCGTATCTCAGGTGGATGTACTTGACATCCTAACCTGTGCCCAGGAAAACCTTTAAAGAGGTTATTCCAATCTGCATAACTACATTTGCACAGACAGTCAGGCAGTACTAAGAGCACTGTATTCGCGTAGGATCAACTCTAGATTGGTTCTGGAATGTTGCCAGATACTGAACAGACTCGGTACAAAAAAAACTGGGTCAAACTACTATGGGTACCAGGCCATAGTGAAATTGAGGGTAACGAAGGAGCTGATGCTCTAGCCAGAAGAGATTCTCAAGAGCCACTCATCGGTCCTGAGCCAGCCGTAGGAATTACCCGCCCTACTGCAGAAATATAAATTGAGCACTGGCCAAATAACCGATACAGTGCCAATTGGGCTTCGATGCCAAGGCTATGTCAGGCGAAAAACCTTATTGGGGAGATGTCGCCTGGTAACACCTCCATTCCCTGTCAAGGAGCAGGAAAAACATTAGGATCGCGACTGGTCTGCTAACAGGACACGGTTACCTACAGAACCACTTATTTACAATTAAAATCGTAAATGATGTCACTTGTATGAAATGCCAGTTGGAGGAAGAAACCTCAATTCATGTTCTATGTCAGTGTGTAGCTCTCCTAACAGTGAGACCTTTTGCAGCAGGCCTGGTAGTATTTAAGGCAACGTCCCTTACATTCCTATTGGTAAGATTCTTTAGTTCGCGTTGGAAACCGGCCACATTGAACCAGACCCATAACAATTCAGGTGGGAAGCACAATGGACCAATAGGTCTCAGTGCAGGTAACAACTAGCACCATCCGAAAAAGAAAAAGTCCACATCAGGGAATGCAGTCAACATTCTCAATATACAGGTTGCATGGCGACCAGCCTAATATGTTTATCAAGCACAGTTTGTAGCCTGCGGTGTCACTATTAGGGCCGTTTTCCCGATAAGAATGAAAGTGAATAGTGGTCAGCTCCAGCTGTTGTCTAATATACTCCCTGTAGTGTGTTCAGTATAATTCTGATTTATAGTTTGTGTTTGACTTAGATTCTATACAACATTGCTCTACAATTCGACTCCATTCCTACGCTGTGGGCTTTTTTCTGGGTTAAGAGCCGTATACCAGGCGAGAATGTTTAATCCACTAGCGCCCGGAAAGTTAGTATTACACACTTTCTATGTCCCTCTCCTGAACTTTGGATTGATTATTTGTCGTAAATAATTTTTAGAGCCTAGCACTATTTTATGAACATGCTTCGCATTTGATGTTGTGTTAACCAGTGACACAAAATAGTTCTTAAAATGATTTATTATATGAATTATGACAATATGATTTACTATTTGAATACACTTGGTTTTAGGAGTAATTTTGACTATGGTTGGACATAAAATAGACCAAGTATATACTGTGTGTTCAAAAAGAAATTACATAAGGGTTGGTCATGGAAAAATAATGTCAAGAGCAAGCTTTAGAATTTCCAACCGCGATATCAGCTTATAATTTTTAGGTTATATTTGCCGCTGCCATGTAACAAGTTATTAAATTCTTTAAATCATTTATATTCTGATTAGTACCTAATTCAATGAGTTAACTGTAGTTGTGTATGCCGATTATATACCAATTGGCTAACGTTTAAATATAACATTTTTTAGCGCAAGCTTCAGTACTGTAGTGACTTGTCTCATGGCACTAAATAGTACCTAACTGGTCGGTATGGTAATCCCAAGTTCTATTTATACAATTGCAAGCAAGTCATCAACATTTCTACTCCAAATTATATGTTTTATGTCTTAAGTTTTAATGTGAGGACATGGTATCAATCTACACATACCATTAGCCCCTACAATTGATAACCCCGTGACACTGAAACAGCTCTTCAACAGCTCCTTCTACGAGCCAGTCAACTCCAGACCGTTGCATCCCACAGCAACAGGTTCATCTCAGAATTGCCCTTCTCGGTGGCCCAGGAACACATCGTTCCAGAGCATCACTTGTTCGCGGGCTCTACTTAGTTCAACACAACTGCTTCGCCCTCCGAACAAATGCTCCTTCGGACTTTGACGTCTCCTGCACTCGATAAAGGAGCCCTGACAGTACGAAGCTTCTTCCCTTACCTGCACACCTGGACATCAAGCTTCGCTCTTCTACCGTCACATTGTGATACTTTTTCGAACCTTTTGGCCGTCACCTCATATGCCAATGTTAAAATCCAAAATTTTTGCTTTGGGGGAGTAATGTAGTGACTTGTGCTTATGGCACTATTTAGTGGTTGGTATGTAATCCTAAGTGTAATTTATACAATTGTAAAGAAGTCATCAACATTTCTACTCCAAATTATATGTTTTATTTCTCAAGTTTTAATGTAAGGACATGGTATACATCTACACATACCATGAGCCCTTACAATTGATGACCCAGTGGTGCTGAAACATCACTTCAACAGCTTCTTCTACTACCCAGTGAACTTCCGACCCCTGCACCTTACACCTCAGGTTCGTGTCACAATTGCCTTTCTCGGTTACCCAGGAACGCATTGTTCCGGATCATCAGAAATGCTTCTTCGAACTTTACGTTTCCTGCACTCGAAGAAGAAACCCTGACATTACGAAGCTTCTTTCCGTGCCTGGACACCTGGAGATCAAGCTTCGCCCTTCACCGTTCATTCGAACATCATTTCGAAAATATGATTCAATCATAAATTGCTTGTGTTCTATTGTAAAAAGCATTATAATTGTAGCTTAATTGAATTTTCAATATAAACTTATGACAACAACAACAGTGATGAGAGTTAATGAATTCTAAAGCTTGCTGTTGACATTACCTTTATTTTTCATTGCCAACCCTTATGTAATTTCTTTTTGAACACACGGTATAACCTATACAAGTAATTTTGTGTAAGGCTTTATAGAGCTTGGGAACTATTTCCCTATAACAATAATATCACATGAAATAATGTATGTAACCAATGAGACACCCCTATAATACCCTTGACTTGTACCCCCCTCTCACTCCTAACGTAGTAAAATTATAAGTTCTAACTTCAAATACTGTTCTGCTTCTTAAAAAACATTGCCAGTTAAAGGTTTAAATAACCTTGAGTGAGATTAGGTTTGTGATGGGTGTGACATGGTATTTATAAGTAAGGAATTTGAATACGATGGGAATATTTTGTTCCTTCTAGGAAAAAGAATACTGCTACTCTATACGTTCTAAGTCGAAAGATAGTACGGCTCTGGCAAAATTTACTAATTTTATAAAGGTTGTAGTCGACTTTGTCTTTTCGCGAAACGACACTGATGATAAAATTTTCGAGTATACAATAATATTAAATGTAACTTCACACTTCGCTGTCATTACGTTACTGAAAAATGACGTTCTAAACCTATATTTTTTACAGAATCGGTTTTTGATTAATAACTGTGTACAATAGAGAATGTTTCTCCCATGAGAAATAATGCCTTAGAGCTATCTTGAAGAGCACCATCTTTAATGTTCGTTCAGAATCTAAATTACTCGGATTTTAATTATACACGCTTTCAGATTAGTGACAATTGAAAGGGTTTTTTCAATTTCGCGAGAAATAGCTACTCGGATCTACATTAATTCTTCTTATTCTAAGTTAAAAAGCAATTTGACGTCGAAATGAATAAAACCTGTTATTTTAGACACATTATTGTTTTGAAATGCTTAATGAAAAATTTGCGTACGAGTTTTATCCTACTTTAAGCTTTCTATATCGACAAATGGTTATTCTGATCAGTCAGCAGTTCGTTATCTATTGATACATCTGCTAATTTAATAGAGTATCACAAAACTGATTTTTTTAATATAAAAGTTTTCGATAGTCTACTGTAAAACTTCCCTTAGGAGGAAGTATTGTATTTTCCCCTTGCAATATAATTACAGATCATGTGTTCGAAGGTAAAATTTTGCTACGTTATTACAATCATAATTTATGATAAGAGCGTAACGTGTGTCATGTTATTTCATTGTTGTCAAGCCAAAATGCGTTGTGAAAATTTAACCCTAAAATAATCTAATTTTACATAATTTCGTTTGAGGACTGCTTGGCATTATTATACCTTGTCCTGTTTGTTTCCGTCGTTATTATGCTCCTGTTACGAACCACAATTGCATAATTGACGTCGCCTCTGTTTAACTCTGTTGTAATTTCTTATTATTGTTTTGAAGTGTTCATTACTTTTCCAACACTTACAACTTTGCGATCGACGAGTCGTTCTAGTTGCAAGAGAGAGGAGTACATTCTCTAAGCGTCCTGTTCATTGCACTGAACGCTACTATGGTTAAAACTGGTGGTAAAATATAAATGATATTTCAGATTATGCCGTTCGGAATAATGCAATCGTTAAATAAACACGCACGTTTTGGTTTTAATAAAACTGTTAAATTAATAGCTCGGATGTTAAAATAGAACCAGACTGAGTCGATCTTTTACACAGATGACAGAAAAATCGTACTGCGGACACGCTTCGCTGAGAAGCACGCAATATGCACATGAATATGTATGTTAACTTAGGCACAGGCAATAAAATACAAAATTGTGCACCGACATCGTTTTAATAATTTTAATTGCTAACGCTTGCTTAATGGGTGCAATATTTTTATGCCCTGATTTTTATATAATTTATTGGTTACGTCTTGTCAATTCCGCTACATGTTAAGATGTATAGCAGTTACACTCTATTTATATTATAATCTGATGTATACCTACAGATAAATAATAAAATTGGACAGTTTTATTAGGGTATACTTTTTAAAATGATTAAGTTGTCAGGCGTCAGTCTCAATAAATGGATGCCAAAACATTTCACACGAAACGTTCCGCTCTTCTTCAACAATTTGAGGAGACCCTATTTACCCATTCAGAATATATTGTAATATCAGCTGTATAATTTTATTTACTGTGCTGCTGTCTGGTTCACTCGAGTCCAGTTTAACGTTATATGCTCATAAACGCATAATGTATTGAATGTAGTAGTGGCTTTTCATAGGTTTGTTGTTTGGTAGTATTTCAAATATGTTCTGAGGAACGAGATAATCTATTGTTTTTTGCTATTTTTATTTGCAAGAAATACCTTAAAAATACGTAAAGGTATTCCAGAAGTATGCTACACCCACATGCAAGTTATTACACCTACAGCTATTACGACCGATTAAATTGCCTGACAAGCGACAACAGTCATTTTAAAGAAAATGTTGGCATTTTATATGTGTCATTGAACCTTGACAACGGCAATTAACGGTGAATATTGTACGAAAAGATCAAAGAATGCATGTAGCGGTCTTGGCCTAGACAGCAGCTACTCATTTTCTGGAGCTAAAGGATCCCGCGGCCAATCTTCAACCGATGGTGGACGTTGTCCGCCAAGTTCCTCGTTTTTCCTACACCTTGTTCCGTCAGTAAATTACTGCATCTAGCTAAGTGGAACTGTTTTAATTAGTCCAGAAAGGCATGTGGTAGATTACCCCAAATTTTGAATATGCTAGGGTAAGTGCGAAACTTGGCCGTTTAACAGACGTAAATTTTGTGCGCATCCCCGTTGGGGCGTGTATATCTCAATTTGTAATAGATCGCTGACTTGCCACCAGACCATCAAAACGGACACCTGTAGTATGTATATCATAGTGATATCATGCATGTTTTAGCCGAAGTCAGATAAGGATTTTCAAAGAAAGCACGATTGAAGGTCCGGTGGCGCTCATAAAAATAATTTGTCTACTTTTCTTCCCAGGTATAATTGTTTTGATTATCGCGAGCAAACCCCTGTTCATACAGCCTGCGATCCACGCCTACCACAGTCTAATCGGTAACCTTCAAGTTTGTTGCATATCGTAAACGGAATTTCTTCTATAACGGAACGTCGTTATGATGAACACTATGGCATATACTTTGTTCATTTGAGTGGAACTGAAGAAAGCAGGCTTGAGAGACAAATAATATCAAAGTAAAACAATCGTTACAGGCGAGTAACTAACACACTAATTTAGTTACTCATAGACGCTAATGTTCAAATTGAATTTCAGTCATTTAACCCCCTGACAGCAGAAACTTTGCATTATTTGAAATAGTTTTCTATTCTCTTAAATACCTTTTCATTGATTCAAATATTCCTGATAGAGGCTGATTAGCTGTTTATGAGAAATTTTTACTTAAAATGAATGTATTTTTCTGGAGATATTCCCTTTTCGCCTGATATAAATGGTTTCTACGCTTGCGCTTAGTTGGCTTGATGTTCATTTTTGTTAGTCTTATCATGTCTTTTGACGTGTAGCTAATAAAGTTATCAGAGAACGGTTCTGATTTACTTTTATAGATTTTTTATATTTTCAATGCACTAGTATCGGGAAGGCAATCACCTGCAATCCTGGTAAAGGGCAGATCTACTGCCCTTCCCTGTCCTATCAACGTGATTTTTGGTATCTTTAACTAAGGTACCTGCGGCATATATGGCCCACCTACGGCCAAATTGCTTGTCACCTGTAGGCCATATTATTTATGTGAATGGATTTTATGTCAAATTGAAGAGTAAACATTAATCTATTATACAAATAAGTTTTATTCATTCAAAATCAAAATTATACGAAATATAAATAGGAAACTGAAACAATGCATTTGGGCCATATTATCCACCTAGTCGGGTTATACGGCCCATAGGCTAAAATGCAAGTAAAATGTAAAATATGGAGTGTATATTTTTGTAAAGCAAAGTTGATAAGTAAATACACATATAAAACATAAAGTGGCATTCAGTGTGGTATAATTAACAACATTTGAAGGCTTAGTCCTCGTCAGTTGTAAGACCAACACATACCTCATGGTACCAACATTTACATTTTCGCATTACCTCATGTCCAGTTGCTCCTCCTGCTCACAAGCTGAGCAAAACCAATATTCCTCCACGATTTTGTCAGAGGAAGACTTTCCAATAGCGTTTTGTTGGTTAGCCCGTGGGCCATATAACCTGCCAATAAAACGGGCCATATTTACCGAAATGCTAACCTAACAAAAGGGTGGCTTCCAGCGGGGGTACCCCTTTGTAGAACCCATTCATTACTGCATGCACAAATACCCTACCAATTGACCAATACTTCTTATGGGACACGAAGCCCTTGGTAATTCTGATGTGGTGTAGAAACGATGTAGAAATAATCAGGAAAATTACAAAATCACTCCTCATCAGCGTACTTAAAACTGAGCAGGCTGCTACATACAAACGAGTGGGCGGGTATGGCGGGAAATTGTTGGGGCAGTTATGTGACATGGTAAGTAACTATTTAAATTTGACAGCTTGTCGATAGATGGCATAATGTGTTCAATCTAGACTTCGGGCTATATTACCCGCTGGGCCATATATACCGCAGGTACCTTACATAATGCCGGGTGGAACCATGTTCCAACTTTTCATCTTGTTTACTCCGTTGCATCCTAAGCCACATACCCAATTCTTTAATACCACTGGCAAGCGTGGCGCTCTAAAGTCAAATACCCTCAAGGAGCATGATAAATTTAAAAAATAGAGTACCCTACGTTAGTAGAGCAAAACGTGTACAATCTCACACAGGTCAACCAATATGTCCCATGGATTCGGGGAGAGGCAATAACAACTTTCAAGAACACTACGTAAGATTAATAACAGACATGTAAAATTAAACGTAGCAATACTAAACTAGGTATGAAGGGATAAAGAACTAATAAGACCTAATCTTGTACTATATTACACAGCTGAAATAGATAATGTAGAGAGATAGAGTAGTGTAAAGGAAGAAACATTTGTAAATGGCTTTACTCAGAACTTCCCTAGCAAGTGGACGTTGTGACACTAAATAATTTTAAAAATCAAAGGAAACTAGGGGTAAAAAATATCTTAACGTTCCTAATAATACTAAAACAATAAGAAAATACTAGTAATGCGAATTACATCAATCTTCAAATAAAGAAAACATTACCGGCGGTGGGATTCAAACTTCAGCGCCTGCGAATGTAATTTCAAAGCTTGGCAGTAGCCAGCGAGTAACCCACCCATTTGTCGCATGCGGCCACGCAGGACTCCTCGCATATGTGCGGTGTGGCTATATTTACCTTTTGTGTCCCGAGGTTAAGACTACAAACAACGCCTTTTCGGAAAAGTTTCGCCTCTGGCGTGCTTTACACGTTGACTTACGGTGCTCTTTTGCTTTTCCTCCTGATGAAGCCCCTTACGAAAGTGGGGAACACGGTCCAATCCCGAAAGTCATTTGTTACTTAATATGTATGTTGTCCAATGTTTTTTTGTACTTTTAGCTGCCAAGGCACTTACAAGTACTGGTGTGTGAAAATATTAAAATTTACATAAAATGAAAATAAACATATAAGATTTATAATATTTAATCTATTTTACACCAAAAAATGATATAATTGATTTTTCCTTGATTATTTATGTTTGTTATTTTGCTGTTAAATGGTACGTGTAAGTACCTCTGGAATATAAAGGGCCGTTAAACATAATTTATCATTGCCCCTTTTTGTCTTTTTTATATTTACCCTATATCTGTGGGGTCCCATTTTCACCAAGAATAAAGCCTGAGCTATGTGCCAAATTATTCATTTTACCTATTTCTGAGTAAAAGCTAAAATAAACAATATTTAATTTTTGCTAATCCTGTATGTGTTTGATCCAGACTATGCCATTTTTCATCAAGGGTAAAAACCTGAGCTATGTGCAAAATATTGTTTTCGTTTAAGCAATAGTTCTTGAGTTAAAGCAAAAATAGACAGAATTTTATTTGTTGGTGCCCACCCTGTAGATATCTTACCGAAATGTTCTCAGTTTCATGCTAGGAAGGCTATAATCCGCAAGCAAAAAAGTGTTTTCCACCAACAAAAGCTTTTGCATTATATCGTTAACAGACAGACAGACGGAATTAAGAAAACCTGTTTTTTGGCGTCTAGGGACCCTGAAACGTGAAGACCTGAAGAACTCTTGAAAGGTGATTTTTTCGCCTCTTAGGCGAGGGAACTAAAAATGAAACTACTAACAGACGTTGTTTTACTATGAAAACAATTGAGGATGCTGGATTTGAAATATTCGATAGTATTCCACACTTGCCTGGTCTCGCAATGAACCAGTTTTCCTTCGTTTTTAAATTTAAAAAATACAATATAAATTGACGAAGATATTGAGTTGATCTCGGTCATGGAAGAACAGTGCAACAGACAGCTTGCAGCTTATTGCATGGGGTAAATTTCTGGCTTGGAAAGTAGGAGGTAAGTGCCTTTGAGTATAAGGATATAAAAGAATTATATAATTAGGTCAGGAACAACAAATAAACAACAACCGTCGCATAAAGGACGAAACGGACGACAAGCTAAGGACGTTGATGGGTGGTGTAGCTATTTTTAGGCGGGTTTCATTATTTGATATATTTTCGTATTTTACAACCTTGCGTTTCTCTGAAAATGGCATTAACTTATTTGTTTTGAATGAAACATGCTACATTTGGGAATTAAACTTGAAAGGTACGCATGCCTTCGTTTAACTTAATAGCTATCTGGAACACGTCGATACGAGAAAATGGTTTGATCTCAATTTCCATTCTAATTTAACTTAATTATAGCTGTGCTTAGCGCCGACAATTTAATAGCAGAGGGTGAAAGAAATTAATTATGTGTAGCTGATGTTTCATTAAAACGTTATTGTCAGTTTTTCTTGTACTGAAAAAATTATATAGCATGTAATCGAATAAGATCGAATTTACTAATATTTTGGGAATTTACTGAAATCATCTCAAGACATCTGAGATCAGGAATAAAATATGAAAATTCCCAAAATCGCCTCATACATAATTTTCTGAAAAGTAAAGCAAGATAATAGAACAAGTGAATTCTAATAAACACAGCGATAAAACTAGGATACTTTCCAAATTTGAAGTAACTGCTTTAATATTATAGCACTTGCCCAAACCGAAGAATAATGCTATGGAAGTAGTTTCATATAGACCAAAAAGTTTTCCACTTATACGTTTACCGTGAGAAATAGTGCCGAAAAAAATTAAAGGTAGTATCAGAGACAATAGAACATGGCAATAGCGGGGCAATTGTAGAAAGATACCGGGTAATTAAGCAACAGTACGATGATACTGAAGGAAGCGACATTGTTCCACCGTCTGTATCCTAAAAATCAAGCTTCAACCTCGATATGGCATGAAGATTGTTAGGATCGCTTTTGAATGCACGAACTAAAGGGGGCTGTGTATTCGTCTCGTCGAGCTGCTTATCGCGGAAGGGTTCAGCGCGTTAATAAATGAATTGTTGGCCAAAAATAGTCGAACATAGATGTCGCGTGTGGTGCTTTATTTTTTCTATGAATATGGAGAAGTGCCATTTTTAGGCAAATTATGACATTTCAGCCCACGACACGACCTTCATGCCACTGACCTACCGGACACCTTTCCAGGTGGACATTTATAATGCTAACTTAGATACGATTTCTAAGAAGTACTGAAGTTATTTTTAATTGAAACACATTTTCTTGTCAACACAAAATCTTTCAATTAACCTATGATGCGTATCAACTGGGGCCAGAAAGGAATATTTTTATGCCAAATGCCAAGTCTCACCATCGCTGGCGACACAGCTGTTTTTGCAACTAATCCATTCTGTATTTATGGAAATTCAAATTAGTATTGACAAAGCAGAAATATGGTTGAACACTGGAGTCTGAAAGCAAACGGAGATAGATCAATGAAAATAATATTCACGATGACAAAAGTAATTGCCCACACGGAACACGGAATGAAATGGAAAACAACTGAAACATTAGGAACATATAAACCAAGGTTGACCAATTATACATATAGAAAAAGATGTCAAAAGGAAGTAAGCGAAAATGACATCTCGGCAAATGTACCTAGTGGATGGTAGCTGGAAAGCAAGCAAGTATAACATATGGCCCTAAAGATAACAGCTTTGGGGATCAACTACCAATGAAAATGTCGAAATCATTTATAGGTTAGCAAATGCTAAGAGGCATTGTAAATATTTCCTGGTGTATTGCATATATAGTGTAATGATAAGAACCATCCTTCTATGTAAACGTATGTGACTGCGTACCTGCCTGCATTCCTGCCACGTTTTTATTGTCAGCGATCGTTGTTACTTCATCTGCGATACTTACCCTCCTCTTCACAATACAACGATAAACTTGTGTGCTACGTAGCTTTCCTGGCCGAGCGATTAAGTCAGATGATTAAACATCAGATTTCCTCTAATGTTTGTATAATAAAAGTATTAATAATGTCGCTTTAGGTTTTAGTCCATTAATTTAGATGTAAATATGGTAGCTGATATTTTCCATAAAAATTTGGGGGCTACTTTCAATGTGTGAATTCTAACAACCGATCTAATTTGCGTCAAGAAAGTTGTTAGATGCTGGAAAAAGTTTCGTCAGTAAGTAAATAAGCAACTGCTATCGTATTCTGAATATTTAATTGGTGGGAAATTTAGCCCATTCATAATAAAATATGAAAAACTCATACTTTGATGATTTTCAAGATAGGAAAAAGTTAAAATAAAACTTAATTTAGAAATTATTGCCATTTTTAGATTTATATAAGCGTTGGGTAATGTACTTAAACTTTCTGGCCAAATAATTGCATTATTCGAAGTAAGACCTTTAATATTGTAAATCAAAATGGCGGCTATAATGGTTCAAATTAAGTAAATGGAAGGTTAACTATCATTATTGAAATTTACAGAATTCAACTAAATTATTATTACTTTCATTTTAGATTTGATACTTCCTGTCTTTAATTCGTGAATTGATTATTGCATTACTGCACAAGTGCAAAAATATTCCCTAATACGAAAAATCAGTGATTACAGTAAGCATTGGTCAAAACTAATGAGGTGTTAATCAAGGACATTCGATACAGTTGTAGTAATTAGAACAACTAGAAACTGACGTGCAACTATCAATTATAATCAGAATGAAGCCACGTTGATTGAAACGCAAGTATATCAATTTGTGAGAATGGGCGATGTCGAGGTTTGTAATCATTAAAAATTAATTACAATTGCTGCAATTTCAGGCTGTACCGACACAATTAAAACCATTCTGCCTATAATAAGCTACTTCACATTTTTATAGAACGTACTGGAAGCAATTATATTGTAAATGAAGTTATACGAACTTTCTTGAAAGTATAATTATTAAATAAGCTATACCTATTCTTGACTGATGGCATGATAACCCATGAATTCCTGTTTAATTCAATATTTTTTAGTTTTTCTCCAGCTCTTGCTTTTATATCAACATTTCTAATCATTAAACTTAAATAATGAAATGTTTAATATATCTCGAGTATTTAGTATTGAAAATATCAGAAAAAGTTCCGTATTTCGTAGTTCACAGAAGAACTTAAGAGAAAACCACTGATCAACGCGGATTGCTCGTAGTCAGTCTTTGTACTGCCGATGTCCATTTCTTATTTGACAAGCCGACGCAGTCCTGAAAGGCCTGCCTCATATCACGTGTAGATGGACGCCAATTAATCTTCAGCCACCGCTTCCATTTGAGGGCTTGCAATGCATGACAAACATTTGACCGCTATCTGGCTGTCATTGCCGCCAAAGTTTTTCACTCAGTCCTGGTGCTGGACCGCCTTTATTCTCGGATGATTGCCGTTAAATCGCTGCACCAAGCTATTTATTAATTGCGTATTACATATTGTAGGTGTTTATAAGTAAGTAACGCTGTTACGAAATAAATTTTGGGGCGTATTAACTTTAGAAGTGCAGTGCCGCTGTAAGCACTTTACGTTTGTTTGTTTGTTTCTGGAGCTGTATCACAGAGATTTTGTTTATACGACGTGGCGTCAAGAGCAGGTAGAATTCTTGGTGACAGTTTATTACCATTGTTTTTGTGGTTCTGATTTTTCGCTGGTGTCCACGAATATATATTTTTATCAAGGCTATTACAATAAAGTTCTTTACTTTAGCGTATAACTTTGATTTTTAAAGCGAAGTGCAGCTGGTCCTATTCGTGCCTTTCAGAAAAGAAATTCTTATCTGGAGTTGAGCTCGTCACTTTTACAAAGCCGAGAGAGATATTTTCCTGATACTAAACTCCCTAGTACATTATCAGAAAACAAACACCCTAAAAATAACACGAACTTGTCCCCGTATTCTTACAGGTACAATTTATTTTACTATCACAATCGAAACTCCTTCTACTTTAGCCACTTGATTTTTAAGCTTTTTATTAAACGATATTTTCCCTATAACAAACTGCTATACACCATTTATATAATAAAGTGCAGTAACGCCGTAAGAACTTTGCGTTTGCTTATTACTATTTTTTGCCTTGTGAAACAGTATCACAGAGAAACATCAGGGACTTTGTATACTAGCTTTCCGCTGGTGTCCGAAGAAATGTATCTCTATGAAAGCTACATTAATAGATATGGTTAATTTACTGAATGTGTTTCATTTGTCAAGCGAAGTGCAGTTCGACGTATGCTCCCTTTTCAGAAAGAAAGTTTATGTTTGGAGCTAAGAACGCTCATTTTCCAAAGCCAATTCTCCAGATAGGCCCCTCCCCAGTACATAATCAGAAAACAAACACCCTAAAAACAACAGAAACTTGTCCCCGTATCCTTCCACGTACAATTGTTTTGGCTATCGCGATCGAACCTCATTTTACGTATTTCAGCCATTGGATCTTTAAGCTGGTTATATGTCGTAAACGCCTTGTAACAAACTGTTATAAAGCAATTCCATAATTATCTACACAGTTCCATTTATGGCTATGTTAATAAAATTTTCTACCCTCTAATAGTATGTTCTGAAGTGAGTTGAAGACTACTGTCATTTATAAAAGAAAATTTGTTGGGTCAGTTCTTATTAAGCCAAAACTAAATATGCAAATCTTAGACTTTCGTTACCTTCATTGCAAAATTAATTTCTCTTCGAAACTGTAAAACTGTAATCTTATTAGTACTGATAATTTTTAAATGGGTGACACATAAGAGATATTATATTACAAAACGTCTAGTGTTTAACGAAGAATTCTGAAAAACAGCAGCATCCTGAAGGTCTGCTGTGAAATGATCTGAAAATATTAAGCGATAGTTAAATCACAGCACTCTTTGTTGATGATCAGTTATATTTACTAGATCACAAATCGAATGGGTGCTGTAAATTGCTAGAAATTTTAATTCGCACATAATATGTTTAAGTCGATCTTTTTTACTGTTACAAACGTATCTGTTCAGTACTTACTCATGCAGAAGCAACTTATTGAGTCGTAGTATCGATATGTAATTAGGAATAACAAAATTATCATAGCGGTGCCGCTGGCTTTGGAAAAACGTGCCATTACATCCAAACACTGGCATAACAAACTCTCAATTTGAGAAGGGGGCGAACCACAATTGTAGCAGCTAAAATTAATCCTACAAGGGTTATTTCTATAATTTCCGGACTCGGTCATTTCGTGGTCACTCAGTCTAGACTGTTTGAGTATATTATTCTGTACCATTTGCAAACTCGCAATGAGAAATTAATTGTCAGTCAACCTTGCATAGTTTACTAGTATGTTGTGTAGTGTTACAATATTAGGAGTTTACACAAATAACCCATAATCTAGCGTAGCAACAAACTAATGCACAGGAATAACGTTATTTTCAGGGAGCATGCCATTCAGGGCAAAGTACCACATCGGCATAACCTATTAAATGCCACATCATGGTTGAGTCGAAGTTACCACGGGAAAGCTTTGTGTATAAAAAGTTCAATTTGTACGCATTGCTGCGATGACGTTCTAGCTTGGGTGTGGGAGGAATTTTTAATTTCAAGAACTGTTTTCGCTGTAATTTAATCAAGGCGTGCCTAGTACGTTTGATCGACATCCGAATACTGTATCGTACGTAATATACTGACTCGCTATAAAGCTAGAACTTTCCATTTAATTGCGTGTACAAGCTGAACACACAATTCTAACTAAATTTACTGGATAAAGTTTCTCGTTAGCCCTGACCGCTTCCCTAATTTGCATATTTAGGTCCGCGGCAAGATGGTCCGTACTACAATGCAGGGTCAAGCTCTTTTGAATTGACCGTTTTATTAGAATATAGTTCCTGAAAGTCCGATGTAAGAATTTCGGCAATTTATGTAGAGGGATAATTGGCCTAATAGGAGGAACAAAAGGGAAAGGTCAGATTTTAAACAGTGAGGGTGGACTTGTTATTCTATTTAAGTGAAATGTTATCGGCTTGCAGGAAACTATCTGGTGATTATTTATACCTAACGGGAAAAAATTGAGCTTTAATCTAAGAGAACTTATGGCAAAATAATTCGAACCTAAATAACTACATCGATGACTATACAATGTATTATAATGAATCCCATAACAATCAGAATAAAGGTGTTCTGTATCTTTAAAGTTGTATGCATATTCAATGATTTAATGTTAGTGTAAATACCACTTGCGTTAATTGGCTTAAAGGGTGTTAAGTGTAAGGTGTTACTAAAACATTATTATTTTCTTCAAACTAACCACACAGACGAAGGCTCTCAAAGGTCGTGAAGGGCAAAATATAGCCTCTCCTCAAATACCAGCATTATCTTCATGTAGTCAAACTAATCACTACACTGGTCACCGAATAATAAAGTGATCTATTGGAAGCAGTTTGAAGCATAACAACCTTAAACATGAAGATTAGTGAAGGCCACTGGCCCTGTTGAGCTATATGACTCATAGTTGTTCCTAAACGACCGAGTCTGCAGACGCAGGGAAAGGTAGCGTCTAGGAATAATATAGACAAGTCGTGTTGGGGCAGTAACAGTTCACGTGTGCAGATTGTGTAATTATCGGCCAATTCTCTTTGTGGCTCGACTCAGTCGAATCGACGAGAAGGATTTAATTAACCACATCTCCATAGTATCTTGACGTATGGTATTGTTGAAATAATATGAGGTATTTGTTATAGGATTTTTATCAGATGCACCGCACTTTTCAGCGTTTAGATAGATCATCAATTCTTTATCCTGCTCACATCATCAACACCGGTTCTCTCCCTCTCGCACTTATGCCAGGAAATATATAGACTAGACGAGATTGGTACACAACCGCGAGAAAATTACTTGGAAACTGCAGCATACCTGCGTTCAGTTAAGTTAAAATGTACTTGCGCTGTTTTTAATTATATATGTTTGGTCATATTTATGTTAAAGGCTTGACCTCGTACGTATTTGTGCCGTATGAAACTGTGCATGGATTCAATATTTACAGTTCGAATTGCTTTAATATTCTGATTAAATTAAGTATTAAGACCACCCTCAACGGGTAATAATTTAGGATTTGTTTTTCATGGATGTGTTTATTTAGGGCGCCTTTCGGACACGTACAGGACTGTTTCGTATCAATTAACAGTGTAAGTTGTGGATTACGCAATTTACGTTCTTGTTATTGTAGCGCCAACGTGATGTCACTGGCCAAGGTGTTTTAACTTACACTAGCTTTGTTGCGCCGATCTGAGCCTGAGTTTCCCGTAATTTAAGCGAGGTTGAAACCATGTATTTTTTGTGAAACTGAACCCAGGTAACGCGAGTTCGAGATAAGAAAATGCTTTACAAATGAACAGACTAGTTCAATCTCCAAACAATCAGTTTTCCTGAAGCTAAGGTGGAGGGTCCAATCAGCAGGTGGCTCCAGCAACTCCCGGAATGACATATACCCTGGTACGTACTTATTTTGACGAGCGAAGACCAGACAAGAGTACAGAATTGCTGTGTCTTAAATCGATTTTTACTCCATAACAACCTATCTTCAAAATATCTATCATTAGAACGTCAACAAGAAAAGAAAACTGAACCGATTACTTATAAAAAGCAGAGTTAGGGCTCGTTGGCGCTATGTCTCTAACAAAGACCTTAAATTAGTAAAGAAACTCACTTGAAATAATCTGTAAGTCTCATCAAGAAATAATATTGGGAGCTGTCCTACTTCTAGTACTTATTACTGATTTATTAAAACGCAAAATGTCAACGTCAGTCATAAATTACGTTGATGCGGTGGCTGTTTTCGATGGAAGTAGTTGAAACAGAGAAATAAAAAGCTTCTATTAAAAATTAAGTGAGACTTTTAAATTTAAATGAATATTTTTTTCCACTTATTGGTTCTGAGTCGCCACACAGTTTTTAAATTAAGTTCAATGCAACTTGCTTAACTGTTGATGGTTTAATGTAGCGCAATCTGTTAGATATTCCACATACTTAAGTACCTCTATAAGTTATTTTAATAATGATGTTAATATATGATACTTATCGTTTTAAGTGAGTTTATCATGCGATTGAAAGCCACTAGCGACCATACATGGACCAATTTAATTTAATTTCCATATCAAGTGCCGATAGTGACCCCCATAAGAGTTCAGATTTTCTAGACTGTTTATCTTTATCGTTTTACATAATTTAAAATATTGACTAACAAATGGAAGCATTTCTTTATGCTTTAAAGCCAAGAAGGAAAACATATGAATATAGAAATAATAATCATAATTAGGTTAATCAAACATAACTGACACGTTAATACTCGTTAACAGGTAATGAACAATCACGTTATTTGCAATGTAACATACCACTCACCGTCCATCGTATTTTAAAAGAGTAATAAATATCAGGCATTTAGAGAAGGGTGAAGGGTGGAACAAAAGTATTTAAATATTAACGTTGTCTTACCTTTTCTACAATGTACCTAATAACCTAATATATTACAAACCGTTAACATTGGCCAAAGCATTTTATATCATTTAGCATTTAAAAAACATATTGAATAATAAAAATATTGAAAAACAAATTGAAGTGTACAAAAATTATTGGAAAAATCATATTTGTAGCAGTGTACGCCCGTAGGCTATTACATAACCCTGATGTACTCCTCATACTTGGGTTACCACGCCAAGTCGAGAGCTGGGTGCCACGCGAACCGCTTTCGTGTAACTTTTTAATATGTAAATAAATAAAAATTACGACAATAACAGTGCAATAAATTCTAAGTTACAAAAATAACCCAAAAATCATACAAGAAATGAACAAACCTGAAAGAAATGTGAGTACCCACATGTTTTGATAAAGTAATCACCTGCACCAGCTATTTATGTTTGTTGACGGTTTTAAAGGAACGACGACCTCTAAATTTTAACTGGATTGTTTTGTAACAATTACCTTTGATATATTTATAGAAATACTCTCTATTGCTATGAACACAATTTTAAGCCTCCATAATTATTAATATAATTAATAACATTTCATGAATGTCAAATGATATCTAAAAATGTTCCATAATGTGCTGATTTGTAATTTCATCTTTTTACAATATTGCTATGCATGTGGCAATAATGTTCTTAAAAATTGTATTGATATCATATTAGCTTTGCAACGAACATATGTAATCAGAGTAGGCTTTGGATTGTCATGACAACAATAAAATCTGTAAACAAAACAATTGGGGGTAGGAAGCCAAGCTTGGTGGCTGCTCATTTTGCCTTCCTCAATTTAAATGCAATAAATAAATACCCCAATTTTCATTAATAGTTGCGTGATTTATTGGGAATATCTTGTGGAAACTGTGGAAGTTTGGTTGGTGTTGGTAGTGCTTCCGCCCAAGTAAAATAGTGCTTCGAAGTTGGTCGCGCAGTAGTTGGTGTTTCCGAGGTAGTTTTTGAACGAGCAGGCAGCGGAATTGAAGTCCGAGGCGAGTGTGAGCAAGGCAGCAGTTTTTCCTGGAGCAGTTTCGAGTCCTAGGATGGGTCAAAACTCGGAGTGGTGCAGAGTAGCAACCGAGAAACTTCCGGAGGCAACCAAGCAAGGTGTGTGAATCATTACAGCCACATTCATCAGAGCAAGGGCCTACAGCGATGTGGGATTTACTGCGGAGCACTATTATCCATCGCAGGAGCAGCAGAACGGGTGAGGAAAGTGAGTCTAGAAAGCATTATTCTTAAAATTGTGAAGTGGCATCTCTTTCATATCATTTTTCGGCAAGTGTTTTGTTTTGTGGCGTCTATTTACTTACGCTTTTGTTGTCACCTAGGAGATGTGTAATAACGTAAAACTAAACTGTTTCTTGAGGCAAAGCGATTTTTTTACAGAATTTGTTAGGTTGGAACGTCATATTTGAACGTGAGCTCCCATTAGCTATGATTTCCGCATAGAAGCGATCCCAGTAGTTAAATGCGTATTATTGAAAGCTTTTAGTTTCTAAATTATTATAAAAGAACCCAAATATTGAATTTGATAGCAAATGCATTTGAATTAGTTTTTATAACTTAATAATACTTGCTAGGATGTAGAGACCCGACCCATGAGATAAAAGTCATTTTAGTAATTTTTATTACATTTATTTATTTAATTGTACATTAAAACCTTCGAAAACATTCATATCATTGTACTATATAAACCTTTACGTTTCGAAATGTACCTTTTCCAGCAACATTTTTAAAATAAGATGGCAATTTAATTGCATGTCATATTTATTCTCCGAGAACATTGTCCAACTCACTATCGTCTTCATATTTATTTTTTCAACCTTGGTAAGAGGATTTTTATTATTTTGGCTCAGGAAAATTTAAGTGCTAATTTTATATTGCTGTACACAAATTCACTACCAAAGTTGAATAATATTTTTCTGTGGTAGACTCTTTACGTTGTAAATAGTGTATTAATCGAACTGCTTTAGAATCAAAAAAACCCATAAATGCGAGAAAATTGAGCTTTTAGATGTCTCCATTCTATACTTTGTTTAATCCTCCATCAAAGTTTTGAATTTACATCTCATTCGCAGTTGCATTCGCCTAAACAACTTTCTCATTTACAGTAATTAATTGCTTAATGTGGGTTCAACAGTACCTTAATCTGTTTCGGGTATCTTGTGTGCAGTTTCTGGACAACGGACACACGTTACTTGTTCGCTTGTACCTTCACGTATCTCCTTCAGAGAGGATATTTTCGTTTGAAGGTATTATATCAGCTTGATCCTCTGCTTTACGCATAACAGCAAAACACAAACAAGTAAATGTCAACAAAGCTGTCAGTGACGATTAGAGCAAGTCCAAGGTAGCGTACTAACCAGAGGGTAAACAAAAAGTTAAATTGGAACATCAGTACATAAATACTCGTGCTACGATTATTTTTACTAGCATAAGTATGTGAAGAGACTTCATTACAACAATTAATTGACAGATTTTCAGAAAAAAGATGGTCTCATGTGTAAGGTACGTTACTGGAGAATTAATAATAACACGAGGTATAATAAGCTTAACTAAATCTAATTTCATTCTTATCCAACGACCTAGGGAGGTGTGGCAGGATTTACATCCCTCGCACAATGCGGTAATGTTAGAGAAACCCACATAAATTTTAATGAAAGTATAAGTTAACCATAAATCATGTTGTTAAATGGGCCTCTTCGGTTTCGTATTAGAGTTTGGCCAGGAATCGTTTACGGAGGGATAAAAAGTTGAGCAATAGTAGGTACCATTATTTCCACTAAAATGTTCCAGTTTTTAAACCGAATTCCATTATTATACAGGGAGTTGGAAAGTCCCTTGATGACCATTAATCCCGGAAAAGTTAATGGGTTTGTAATTCTTAGATTGCTTTCCTGAGAATTCATTAATATAGAACAGGACGTGGACAACACTTTTATAATGAAGAATAACTATCTTCTTTATTGCGTTAAAGTTACACAAATTAGTTACCCACAGATCATTATAGCGTATAGAATTCTTTGGAAATTATTTCATAAAGCACATTTTAGAAGGCAACAGTTTAAGCGTATGTGTATGTATAACGTATACGGTTTAGAGCATAACAAAATTAAATTGCTTTTTCTTAATTGGTCAACACGCATTATGCTTATCAATACATTTAATGCTCAGGCTAAGCCATAAACATTAATTGGGTGATTCACCGCGTGAGGTGTTAATTCAAACCAGGTAGTAATCTCATTACTTACAGATGATTATCTAACAATTATAATTTGGTGTATTTTTTCCTTTACTAAACGTTTATTACCGAGTTAGCATGGTTATGAGCACGATATTCTATACTTTTAAGGCATTCTTATGGTATAGATTTTAAATATATTAGCTCCTCATGTTGTTTTACTTTCAATTTCCAAAGTATGTTGTGCAGAAAAGCCCAAATTACCACATAGGGTTCGCCATGAGGTAAAATTCTACAAGCTCCAGGTTTCTATAAATAAAGTTATTTTAATAAACTCGAAGTTAATTAAAAATTCCAACGAACAGTTGCGCCTGAAAATGCAAATAAAACTTTTATGTTATTTAACTGTTAAACATTACGTTGTTATTACCTTTCCCGAAACAAATACTAATTCTACTCACTTTAGTGCACATTAACGTACTCCAACTCGCTGTAAATATAATGTTTCGCGAAATCAAAAAAGGTATACAGCTCGACCTATGGCTAGGTTTTCTTGTCGAAACCCCGCATTATATCAGCAGCTGATGAATACGAGGTGGCACCCTAACACTAATTAGATTTGTGCCAGTTTGTAATACTGTTTTGACTTTAATGAAATGTCATAAACGGGGACTTCCCTGTAACAAAGTGTATAGCAAAACTAAGATATTCATTACCGTTAAATAGAATCTCTTCAGCTGTATAATATCGTACATACTATAGTAAAACCTCACGACTTTCATGCAGTGGTTTGGTATGGCATGTCATTTCAGTAAAATAAAATAAAAATTTGAGAGAGAGAGAGAGATAACATTTTGCGTTGGAATGTACTGTTCGTGAGTCGTCGGGGTGGTTGAGTAGCTAAGCAATTTGCCTAGCAACCACGTGTCTTCTTCTTCTCTCTTCTTTACCCAGCCATTCGCTTTCACTGCTAGACATAGGCCTCCCTTGAACACTTCCAGACCATGCGGGCCTGAGCCAATCTCATCCACTAACCGTGCACCTTTTTAATGTCATTTCCCTATCTTGTAGGTGCCCTACCTCTGCTTCTTTTGTCTATACGTGGTAGCCCCTCTATCAAACTTTTTGTCCATTTGTCTCCTGCTACGTGCACTGCGAACTACCATTTGAGGGGCGCTAGTCTTACAATTATGTACTGGTTACACGTGAAGATTTCTATATTTTTTATACGGTCAGATAGCGTAACATCCAGCATCGACTCTTTAATTTTTCGCTGGGCTATCCTTAGTTTTCCTCATTAGTTTTAGTGAGCGCAAAGGCCTCCGCTCCGAAGCTGTAATGACAGGGAGCACATATTGGTGGTACGTTTTCCTTTTTAGGTTGATGGGAATGTCGCTCTTGAACACATATTTTAACCTGCCATAAGCTGACTATCCTAGTCCTATTCACAATTAACATTCGTGCGAGTGGTTGTCTCTATGGATTTTATATCGTGCTCCAGGTATCTGTACCTCTTCTATGCAGTTGTTACTAAATATTACTTCTCATCCGAGCACAAGATTTGTCATAAGTTTGGTTTTTTGCTTATTGGTATGTATCCTATTCTTTTTGTATTTTGAGTTAGTTCTTTGGGAATTTGTTCGTCTGCGAAACGTAGGTTATGCAATTATTTCTTTCCATCTCTATCTACCACTTTATGGTTCCACTTAAGTTCCTTGAAGGCGTACAATACCGCCGAAAGATCTTGGGCGACACAGTATCTTCTTGGCTGGAACCCTTTTAAGTGGACATTTATTAGTGTCTTGGGGGAGTTTTACGCTGCTGAATTTATATTGATGTTATGTATGAGGCTTGGTTAAGAGCTTTTGTTATGGATGTATTTTCTATAATATCAAAGGCCTTCATGAATTCAACGAAAATCAGAACCGACGGTCTATTATATTCGATCGCTTTTTTCATTTCCAATAAATGGTCACGAAGTTATGAACTACTATAAATGAATAGGTGAACTAAAAGCCGGCTATCAACCAAGAGCAACCTACTGCAAAAATAAACAAAACCAATTATTGGGAGATAAGAACAAGATTTTAGAAATATGGACGGAGATTACAGCAGAGTTACTCAAAAACGACATTGAGGAACTAATAACACCTCTACAAGAACTTGTATCAAAAATATGGAAGACAGAGAAGATAGCTACAGATTGGCCAATAGTAGGTACATGCCCTATATGAAAAAATAAAGGTGACACACTCCAATGTTAAAATTACAGAAACGTAATATATAAACTCTTGGCATCTATAATCGCTGAGAAACTAGAGCTATAGATTCCAGGAGAACTCCAAGGCGGTTTTCGCCGAAAAAAGTCAAGAACGGACCAATTTTCACCATAAGACAGATTCTATCAGTACGACATAGTTATTCACCAACTGTATATAGACTATAAACAAGCATACTATAGTATAGACAGAGGAGAATTACTAAAAATCTTGACCAATTATAACATACCCGAGAAATTAGCAAAGCCAGGGCCGTAGCTACCACCGGGGCAGCCGGGGCAGCGCCCCGGGACCCCCGAACATAAGGGGCCCCCTTTAGCGAAAGTTTTTTTACGAAATTGTCTTAAAAAAGTATGAACCAAACTGTCAAACTTGAGACATGACCAGCGTCAAGGAATTTGAAGATCTGTTAATAATTGATCACAGCTCACTTTCGCCAACTTTATCCTGTGTGTACAGCATGTATTATGTACTTGACAGTTCCTGTGACCGTAGCTAAGGCCGAATGGAAATTTTCAAAACTGAAATGGGCCAAGAATTACATACGAAGCACTATGGGACAGGAAAGGCTCAGCAATCTAGCTTTGCCTTCAATTGAAAATGATAGAGCTCAACAAATTAACTTTGATAAAGTAATCAATGACTTTGCTTGTAAAAAAGTTAGAAAACAGAATTTAATATAATCTTGATATCAGTTCAAACTCAATCTGTGTAGACTTAGGATATTGTAACTTTGTAAGTTTTATATGCATGCTTGCATGTCGTATAACGGGTGGTACTTCGCCTGGTGTAGAAGTTTTTACATCGCGATATGCGCCTTCTGCGTGATGTAACGACTAGAGGTCACAGAAAATAGATTGGCTCTCAAGGTAGGTCATGAAAGGCGCTGTGATCATATTTGATGAATTGGCAATATGTGGTGTCGCGATACGGTCGGGGTAACTGGCAATCCTGTTAGTTAAAATACACTTAGACACGAAGACCAAAGCTACTGTTGAGAGATTAATAAGAACACTTAAGTACAAATACTTGCATTTATTTTTCTGCCGTTTACAGAACACTTAAGTTTAATACCGTTGCTTCTTAACTTTACTTATTAACATCTTCTGAAGAAATCAAATCTAGAATAGTAGCAGGCGACAGAAGTTATTTTGCAGTGCAAGGTATGCTAAAATCAAGAAATATCTTACGGGACCTAAAAAAGAAGATAGTTACAACTATAATCCGCTTGGTAGTAACCTACGCCAGAGAAACCTGGGTACTAACAGTCAAGGATCAAGAAGCCTTCAAATCTGGGAAGGTAAAATACTACGTAAGACGGTATGGGAGAGTGGAGCATCCGAACAAACACAGAAACACGAGAACTGTACCAAGAACCAGACCTTGTAACATTCATTAAATGCCAATGGCTAAGATGATTTAGGGCATATTACGCGCATGAATCCAGATAAAGCACCGAAAAGAGTTTTGGAAGGAAGACCTGACGGTAGAAGAAAAAGTGGGAGACGAAAACGATGGCTGAAAGACGTAGAAGATGATCTAAGAACAGTACCAATAAGAAGATGGAGAAGAGAAGCCGATGGAAAGAAGTCAAGGTTCTACAAGGACCGTAGCGCTCACAGAAGGAGAAGAAGAATTGTTTGTTGAATATGTTCTGTATTGTAGTGTCTCACGTCTTGCCTGATGCTTTTGGAGATTTCTTTGTTTATGGTTCTCACTTCTTTGATGTTTACGTACTGCTTTCTCATGTTTCTGCGTTGCTGCATTAGTGCTTCAGTAGTGTTCATTTTAGAGTGTGTTGATTTACGGGTTGAATGACTGTATCTGTAGTTGTCTGACTCAAACTTCTCTATGTTTTCTAGGGCTTTCAATTTCTTTCTTGCTTTTTTCTTCATCAGTTTGTTTGTCTCATTTGTTATGCCGATAGTTACTGGGTCTCTAACCATTCCATGGTCGCGTCTTACATATATCTAATTTAGCACTGTGACGTCTAGAATTATTGATCTTTTGTCCAGGTCCATCTTCTGTTTGCCTTTTCATAGAAGAAACTGGTCATTAAAAACAGGTTGTTCTAAGAGAAAGTTCACTAGAGTTTCGCTTTATGGGTTTCTGGTGCCGCTATCAAATTTTCCTGGGATCCTTTCCGTTTCCTATGATTTAATTTCAACTTTAACGTTGAAATATTCATAAATGATGTTAAAGTGGGTGCGTGTTTGACTCAGCGCTGTGTTAATGTTGTCATAAAAAATGTATGTTTATTGGTGCATATGGAATTACCATTTTAAGGTGGTATCAAAAGTTTATTTCCAATATTAGGTATCCAACCTCTTCTGATACGTAGTTGACATCTAGAATATTGTAACATTGTATCTTTTGTTTACTATGAATTCTATTGCATATGTTCATTTATTTTCATCTCCTTTAAGTAATACAGTGAATGTCCTTATTTCAGAATTTTCAGGTTACTTAATCTTTTTAAGTTCTTCTGCCAGTTGTATAATTTTTTCTTCGGACGATATTATCTGCACGTTGTATGTATGGTTTTAACAAGGTTTCCGGGTTGTCAATGATTATGAAGTATTTTTTCCTTAACCGTTGCTGTGGTCGTTTCCCGCTACCCTAATCCACCTGTACATAAGTTCAAATTTGGCCGTAGAGGAAAATGTTGCTAGGAGTAACAATGAATTTCCGCACATCAATTAAGCTATCTTTAGGTTAGATTAAGATTTATTAAATGTGTTGTGCGTTTGGTTGTGGGGGAGCATAATGTAAGTTGAATGCTACCTATTACCTCCGTTGCCCTTTCCGCGACATATGAATGGTCTTCGACATCGTAATGTCAATGAGACTAAAAATAAATGGATGAATGAACGCATGCACCATTCGTTAATTTTTCATTCGAGTTACGACGATTGTTGTAAGATGTTTATTATAAAATAATGCATTTAGGTAAATAGCAATGCAGATATTTGGGGTAGCAATCTCGCGATTAAATTACTGAATCTTCTCTTGCTGAATTAGATGTTGTAAATTTACTTATTAATATTATAGTTATCGGATGATCGTAAGTAAGATCACTAATAAATATCCATTACGGTAAGCTCGCCTAGGAAACAATCACTTTCTGAAAATGCATTAAAGTTATAAAACGATTCATTTTGATGTTTAACCATACTATCAGCTTAAATCAATACTATTTATCAAAAGCACTAATGTTATTTTGGGCATTTACAAAATAATAATTTTTAGCAATCCCTATCATGTAGTGTTCAAATAATTCTAGAAGAACGAAGCAACGCATTCGCTCATGAAAAAGGTGGGAGGGGTGGTAGACAAGAGATGTAAGCGAGATGGCCTATACATTAATATCTGTAAAAATTCTTTGCACCATATTCCACGCTACTACCGCCAAAAGACAAAAACTCAATTTATCAGTCATTCGAAGCTCCGTCTCAAATGGGACAACCAATTTATTATTTTAAAGTAAAACAGATCAGAAGAACCAGTACGACTGGTATCAGTCCTTTTAAGATAAGATCTTCGATTCCTAACCATGGTATTTAATGCAGTACTCAGGCTGGAATGTTTTCTATTGCAGTTGAAAGTTGTGAAAGTAACACCCAAACCAAAAAATTGCGAAGAAGTAGACTCATACCGCCACCATTAGCATTTTGTCAGTGTTTTCAAACCTATTCGCGAAATTGTTCCCTCAAAGATTAAAACCTTTGACAGAAAAGGAAAATCTGATTCCTGCACACCGACTTGGATTCAGGTAAACATAATCTACTGCTCCTTAGAGTAGTCAGAAAAATAAGACACTCATTTCAGGCACCCACAGGCTGGCATGAAAGCTTGCTATACAAGATTACAGAAAAATTACCACATGACTACTACTATGTTTTGAAACCCTATTTTACAGATTTTTCCATGTAAAATTCCAATATGCTTAAACAATCTTATATCCAATCAGGTCAGGTGTTCCATAAGGTAGCGTCTTATGGCTACTATTATACTTCTTGTATACAGTTGATCTACAAATGACCAGATTAACCTCGACATCAACCTTTGCCAATGACACTGCGATCTTGTCATTCTGCAAAGACACAATAATAGCAACTCATTGTCTCCAAAGGCATCTCAACCATTAAAATACTCCCACAATAGTTTAAGAGTTTCCTATTTTGTATGAGCTACAGCTCCATCCTGTTGGAAAACCCTTTGTAGAGCTCATAATCATGCAAGGAATTTGTAAATGGCTTTACCATTTCTTGGTGATATTTTTGTTTTGTAACGGTACCATCGAAGAAAACTGGGCCAATTAATATCTGATGACTGAAACCCCACACATATACCAACTATTTGGGGCTGAACTGAAGCTGCCAGATAAAAATGGGGGTTAACGGTACTTCACATACCACGGTTTTGGAAATTAATGTAACTCTGTAGACTAAACCAAGCTTCATCTGAGAAGAATTATATAACGGGTGGTTACGCCGATATTTGCGAAAAATCAGCGCCAAATTTCCACTCGCTTCACATAATCGGGGGGGGGGGGGGGAGCTCTTCCGCATATGCATTTATTATTGACAGTATATAAATGCAATACTCATTTGTTTGTTTGAATTGACCAAAGATATTAAGTACTTTGATCACCCGATATATGTCTACATTGAATAGTCGGGTTCTGAAATGGTAAAATAACTAAATATACACATAGTTAGAAGATTAACTAGGCGCACACTTATTATGACTAAACGCAAGCAACAGGGTATAAGTGTTCAAAAATGTACTGGTTAATGGGACTTACATCTAACACTAAAAATAAAGTGCTACTGTAAAAATACATTATAAAGCCTATTTGGACTTACAGCGTACAACTATGGGAACCGGAAGTACGTACAATCAAAAAATCACACAAAAGATCCCATCTAAAATGCCGCATTTGATTGTTGACGATCCATGGTTCGTACCACACGATGTAATAATCCATCGAGACCTGCATATATACACAGTAATATAAATAGTGATAAGTGTAAGCAACGCATGCAAGTTCATCCTAATATACTTTTTTCATTTATTGATAACACCAAGCATTAAAAGCCATCATCCCCTTGATCTTCCAAATAGATTTTACCTGAACAGTACTGTAAGTCATGTAATCAAAACTACTCATTAACTCCATTTATACAAATCATTTACTGAATGGCCAGTGTACTCGGGAGAGACTGTAAGTAAACATATATGTTAAAAAAATAATTATAGTAAATTTTACTGTCACAGTAGTATATGAAGTAGTTTCTATGGTAAAATTTACCTTAATCCTATGCAATGTTGTCTTGTTAATTTAAGCCAGTTTTTGTATATATTGGGACTCTCGTTTATAATCTGCTATATTTTTAGCAACTTATAATGTTTCTGTATCTGTAGGGTCTCATTTTTGTCAAGTATAAAGTCTGACCTAAGTGTAAATTATAACTTTTATCTATTTCTCACTTTACTCAAAAATAAACAAAATTTTATTTTTAAGGTGTTCACCCTATATATATTTGTCCGAAATTATCTTGGTTTCATGCCAGGTAGACAAATTTTAATAATCTGCATGCCAAAATATCGTCTTCCTCCAACAAATAGTTTTTCAGTTATACCGACAACAGGCAGACAGATAGACAGACAGACGGAATTGAAAAAACCTGTTTTTCGTCATCTAGGGACCCTGAAACATGAAGATTTGAAGAAATACCGGAAAATGATTTTTTCGCGATTACAATACTGCCTTCGTCTTTTAGACGAGGGAAGTAAAAAGTACAAATGCATGTGATCGATAGATACTACTGCAAAAAATGAGTAACTTCCCAGGCTGAAAGTAATTTCGAAACTTCTCATATATACTCTCATTCTACTCGTACATGCCCACGCTGATCAAAATTGATGCGGGGGCTTCCGATATATAACAGTGAACACCCACCCACATCTTGTTTGCGATCCTTGAAGCCTAAACTGCGGATTTCACTGTAAGCTAAAATTGAATTTTGTTCCCAAATACGAGCCAATTAGCTTATGATGCTATTTAAGAGTTATTTTTATTCAGACAAACAACTGAAAATTATTTAAGTAGTCATTTATTCTAGTTATACATTTCCTTTCATATTGTACTGATAGAAAATCGTAACATTTAATATTTTTCAGAGAAATTAGTTGTCTAAGATGTACCAGTGAATGTTGTGGATAATAAATATTCCTTAATTTAGTGTTGACGTATCTGGGAAGAAAATATGCATAACACTCTTAGATTCAGAAAAAAAAATGTAATCGTAACTTATGGTTATCTCTAAGCAGTCGGCAAGCTTACCGAGTGCATTACTCATCCTCTTTGTAGTATATATGTCGCAGATAAAGGTTTATTTTAGGAAAATACGTAATTTTTTCTAGACAGATCTCTGCCTGGAATATTTTTTCTTATTTAATTGCTGAATGGCCGGAAAAATGCTATTGGACCAGACAAATGGCATCTGCTCAAAATGCTTTTTAGGCATATACAGGGTCTGACAGTAAGAACCGGTGGTTTTGAAACAGTTGGTTATCTTTGCTATATTTCAAAAGAATTTGAAAACTTTAAATTATTGTTTGGAAACGTTATCTTGCAACTGAAACATGCTTAACACATTCTAATGAAGGTTTCCAGTACTCTGCGTCATAAATCAAGTCAATGTCTTCAGATTCAGCTCGAACTACAAGATCTTGGAGGATGCACGCTTGATGCCCGTTTACTTTTACTTTGAAGTAAACCAATAGAAAAAGTCCTGGAGCACCCAAGTCTAGATATCTGGCCGGCCAGGCACTATCACTAAAAGTTGATATAAAAATATTGAATCAAGTTTTCCATCCACATGACTTGCCCAATTCAAAATTGTGTACTGTTTTGGTGTTTCGCAGCGCCCTTGAATACGAAATTCAGGAACAGCGAATACACGGACTTAACGGGAAATAAACCGTAATTACTAAAATTTCAAAATAGAAAAATACGTACAATTGGCCACTAGTTCTTAACTATTTTTTATTTTATAGCCCACTAAAAACTTTCGAGCCGATTTCTGAATTTTGTGTAAATACATTTTATTTTGTAAATTAAAATACGATACAGGGGTTGGAAAGGCATAGTAGGCATGGAGGTTTCCCCTGCTACCTGGTGCGAATCGGAAGACCGATGCCGGCGCATGCGACTGCGGCAGGGTTCGGACACTGCAAACGAGTTGTTGTAGTTCTCGCTGGAAGCGCAGCAGAGATGTCCGGCTGACAGGTGCTTGGTGGCAGCGGCGATGAGGTGGCCTAGAGATTTGCAGGACGTCACCGTGCTCGCGACAGAAGCAAATACTTCGGGAGTTTCCAGGAATATCGATTGCGGATGGAGCTCGATTGAAAACGGCGAAAGGGCCGGAGGGTAGTTTACTTACTGTAATTAAAAACATGAAGTATGAAGTATGACTTAATTTCGAGTTGCTAAACACGTATCGACCTAGTACTTAATATTAAAATATTAATTAATCAAGTTTGTTATAAAACATGTTGGCAGCCGGTGTTCTAAAAAGTAGGCGTTTTCAATCGTTAATAAGGTGTATATCATTGTTGCAGTATCTAGCTACACATCTCGGAGATTAAACTATTGAAAAATGTTCCAAACGCTCTTAAATTGTATAACAAATTTTATTGCGTGCCATAATTACGCAAAAATTGAAAATTTATTGGTAGATTTTGTAAAACACTTGACAGAAAATTCGATTACATCTTTTTAAACGAAAGTGTTAGCAAGTAGATCCTGGACATTATTAATTGATGGCTTGTCAAGGACTTCCTTAGTTCAGAGGAATTTTCCAAACGGAGGGGTGTTTTGCATTTGATATAGCATTTGGTATGGAAAGGATGTGAAACTATCGTAATGTAATATATACGTAATTATATTTTTAGCGGGGTTGATTTTGAGCGCTATGTGACATGAATATGTTTAAAGGTGGCTTTATTTCAATTGTGTGACTGCCGACATCTCTGTAGGTCTAAGAATATTTTATTGCAATAATAATATAATTTGAAAGGACAAATCTATTCCTCTAGCTATTTTTTAAGGTAGCATACAGTCTACTTATATTAAGTAGGTGCCAAAAGTGCAAGGTGTTAGAAAAGAAGTGATTTTTCCTCATCCTCCTAAACTAGGCTGAGAATCCACACAAGTGTGGTTTTATAAACTATTATGCGGCGCACTTCGGACAGGTAGTTAACCCAACTCGTGGAATTTAGGAAGAATGTCCTTTCCTAGGGTCCATACCACAAAAGATGTCAGTAAGATGCTTGGAGATCGCACGACGGAGCCCACTGTCTAGGTCTGACGTTCGAACTCATGTATGTGCCAAATTTGGCAGATGCTTTACTCATTTTGGGATTTCATGAATTCATTCGTTCATTGATTATCTTTAGGGTTTTTTATCTTTTGGTGTCGACGACCATTCATGCCGCGTGGGAATGCAACTGAGGGAATGGGTCACACGCGACTTACCTTATGCTCCCACGCATCCACACACACTGTACTCTTAATAAACCTTCATCCAGCTTAAAACTAACTTAAATAATGAGTTCAAGTGCATCACCGCTCCGAGAGAAATGTAGGCCACGGCCAGATTTGAACTCATGTAAACTTGTTTGCCAGGCTGGGTCCTTACTTAACTCAACCAGCCAGTGAAAATTAAACATTAAAATTCATTGGAAGAAAATCTGATGATTTGTTATGATATACAGCATCTCTATGGATTGCTTTACTGTTAACGTTAAATATGAGCTGGTGTTCATAACGCTCCACCTTAAACAGATTTTCAGATATTTAGAAACACGTACAGTAAGTACAAAGTTATCGCAATTAAAAACAGTAAGGCTTCAGGTTTTGAGTAGTTTTTATAACTATTAACTACCAATATGTAAATTTCAAATGCATTCTTCTTAACATAGAATTTCGGCTTAGACCGCGTAGTATTTGTATATGAACACCCAGCATTTTCTGGCTTAATGTGCCTTGCACCTTGTGAAGTCGAGCAAAAACCCGCGCGATGGCCATGCTCTTTGGTGGCTCGTGTTGTTTGAGTATCTTGAGAACGAGGATACTTAGGCAGATTTGGCCGTTTTGCTGTTTGTGCATCCATATTCACTAACGTTTCGCAAGACCTTGCAGCTTGCATCATCAGAGTGAAAGTCGCACTAAGAACCGAAGGTCGGTGTGGAGGTATTTATAGTCCTCTGTGCCAGGCGCGCGGAGTGGCGTAACGCTGGCGCTGGTTGGTCGTCCGAGTGCAACCTAATCCGTGGGGCGTGGCCGTATGACGCAGAGTGGTTGTAACGCTTTAGATCGTGTATCACAGGGGTCCACGTTTTACTAAGCTTAAAGCCATCTTCCCTGTTGATATTATTTGGATGTTTTTCTATTTCTATGGCTTCACGTATCACTCGCGGGAAGTAATGAGGTATTCTGGCAAGTACTCTTGCATGCTCAAAAAATGCTGGGTGTTCATATACAAATACTACGCGGTCTAAGCCGAAATTCTATGTTAAGAAGAATAATTCGAGTAACCGCGAAAGCCTCAAACAATACATTTCAAATGCATGTTGAATATAACCGTGACTGCAATAACTAAAAACTGAAGGCAATTTCAGTTCCTTCGAATTTGGATAGACGTATACATTTTAACACATAACTCGAGGAAGGTGATCATTTTTCCGAAAGCTTATATCACTGAATAAAAGACATGAGAGACACACGTCCAAGTCTGTTGCTGCATGATAAAAGCTTGTTGTGCACGTAGTATAGTCAGTGGTGTTGATACAGGCAAAGACCTGAATACTTAATAGAATTTTTTCCACGTTTTCATGAAAAATGGTTACAGCATGCTGAACATTTACTACACCCTTCAAGTCTTCATGAAATGATTGTACACACTATCCCAGGCGCAGATTATTATCCTTTCAAACGCTGAGCGTATGTAACAACTGCAAACTTATATGTTATAATGTAGGGAAGACGTAAGTAGTGCGTAGAAATAATATTTAAAAAAACCGCGCAATACAATTTTCACCCCACATTGCAGTATTTCAATGCCAGCTAGTTGGGCGATCAGAAGGCAATCATTTTGCTTGACATCCCATTTATCCGCAGTTCTTAATGCTGTTCTAGTTTCAACCGAGTTGAAAAGAATGACAACTAAATCTATGAGTTTTACAACGCAATTTATATGTATGTATAAGATGGAACTGAATAAAAGTGGTTGTCGAATAATACTTCTAGCGTTCAGACATAGTTTCGTTTGCTGCATATCAGATAGCTTGTCGCAGTCACCAGTTTTGTTTGGAATTGTGTGCATAATACATTTTTACTGTAGCCGCTATAACAGCCCTAGCTGGAAAGTCGAATAATTTAATGCCATATTTATGCCTCCTACTTGGAATATATTACCGGAGACTTAATTTACTACGAAAGAGCACCACTTACGTGCAGATGCCTTTTAGGATGATTACATTTACAATTTCCAAGTTTTTGTGGGCAGTTCCCTTACTTCCACGGAAATTCCACACTAAAAGTGATTAATAACTAATACTTTAGTGACTGATTAAAATAAAACAAAGAAACTCGTTAATCGCTGAGGTGTTCTATTTATTTTGATAGTACATCACACTGCACAATTAAAACATTTATAAACGCACATTTTTGTATAAAATCTACCTACCCTATCATACTTGCCATTAAAAAACTGTTGCCTGATTCGCAATTCACTTAACGTTCAATTATATTTTATTATTTTTAATTTACAAGCTATTGTCAGATCAACAAAGGGAATTGTTATACATGACATATGTAATATAGAATAACAGTTGCAATAAATGGCTTGGCAAAACTATTTGTAACGTCTTGTTTACAATCATTACAATAATAGATGTAATTACCACAGGGCAGAACCTCAACTGCTATGTGGCGCGTCCCCCGGGTGGCGGATGGGGGAAATCCTGGAAACAGGACCGCTCCGAATATTTACAATAAGGAGCCGTGGACCAAATGAGGTTAGGTTGGGCCAACACCCCAATTCTGTAAAAATCCAAACCGTTAAAAATCCTAAGAATTATACGCCGGACGGTTCAAACAGACGACGAATTAAGCACAGACAACGGATATTGAATATAGGAACATGGAATGTACAAAGCCTCAATAACAAAACGACGAAATATTTGACCAATTAAACAAGCACAAAATAGATATATGTGCCCTCACTGAAACAAAAAAGAAAGGTGCTGGAACACAAATAAGTGGAAAATATTTACACTTTTACAGTGGAGTAGGGAAAGACAAACGAGCGAAAAGTGGAGTCTCGATAGCTATTAATTTAAAACTAAAGCGTTACATCACTCAATGGGCAGCTGTAAACGAAAGAATAATAACAGTTAACCTAAAAAATATATTAGGACGAGACATAATAGTAGTAGCCGTGTACGCCCCAACGGATGATGCAAATATAGTAATAAAAGACCAATTTGAAAACCAACTGGTAGCATTGCTAGATGAGATAGGTAAAAGAAAAGAAATTGTCTTAATTGGTGACTTTAATGGACATGTAGGCCATCGAATAGGAAATCAAATAATAGGAAGATATGGTGAAGAACAAACAAATGATAACGGAGAGAGACTGATTGAAATCTGTGAACGCTTCTCTCTAAGAATTCAAAATGGACACTTCAAGCATAAGGACGTTCATAAATTTACGTGGTGTCAACCTACTAGGTCGTTAAAATCTATAATAGATTATGTAATTTTAAGACAAGACACAAGTTTAAAAGCAGAAGACGTGCGAGTATTCAGAGGAGCAGTTTCTAGCTCAGACCACTATCTTGTAAAGGCAAAGATATTTTTCAAATATAGACAAAACGCTGTACAAAGACAAAACGAAGAAAGTGAAATGGTGATAACGACCTCAGAACCAGTATATAATATATCACACATACATGATGACTCAACAAAATTTCTATACATGCTACGACTCAGTAATAAATTAAAAATCGAAACCACTGGTAATGCCAACGAGAAATATAAATATCTAAAACGCTGTATTCACGAGGCAGCAAAAGAGGCGTTAGGAGAAAAAGAAAGAGCCCAACACAAAAAACCGTATTGGTGGGATACAGATGTAGAAAAGTTGATTACAGAAAAGAAACAATTATATCTAAAGTGGCTATCAACCGGAGATAGAGAAGATCGAAAACACTATTTACGTAGTAATTCAGAAGTAAAAAAGGTAGTAAAAATTTAAAAAAATGAGACATGGAAGCGCAAATGTGCAGAAATAAACAGCTACATGGGAGGAACCAGAACAACAGCAGCTTGGAAAACTATAAAAAACTTAAGACAAGACACCAACGAAAGAATAAAGATCCCCACAATAAATATGCAAACATGGGAAAATTACTACAAAGAGCTTCTAACGGAAGATAGAGAGGAGTTTCTAAATATAACTTACTTGACACATGATGATCATACAGAAGTGCCATTAATTACAACAGAAGAAATAAGCCAAGCACTAGGAGGAATGCGAAATGGGAAATCTGGAGGTCCTGGAGGTATTCCGGTTGAGTTGCTTAAATACGGCCCCTCTAAATGTTTAGAGTTACTTGCCGATATATTTAATTCATGTCTTTTAAATACTGACGAAATTCCAACAGAATGGAAGGAGGGTTTAATTACCTCAATTTATAAGAAAGGAAAAAAAACCGACTGTGCAAATTACAGAGGGATTACCGTAACATCCTCAATTGGACGACTGTATGGACGAATATTAAGCAAAAGAATTGAAACTGAGATACATAGTTCCGAAGAACAGAGCGGTTTTAGATCGGAAAGGTCATGTGTCGACAATGTATTTATCTTAAAGCAAATTACTGAGAAAAGAATGGCACGTGGAAGAGAAACTCATCTTCTGTTTATAGACCTTAAAAAGGCGTTTGACAGCGTCCCAATAATGAAATTATTCCAAATCCTAGAAAATAAGGTCTCAACACCCTATAGTAATGCTATAAAAAGAATGTACGAAAACAACAAAAGTATAGTTAAGATGGGACGACAATTATCTCGCCGCTTTAAGACCACCAAAGGATTACGGCAAGGATGTAGTTTATCACCAACACTGTTCAAACTATATTTAGACGAGGCGTTAAAACTATGGACAAAGAAGTGTGGTAGGATGGGGATACAGATGGACGAACATTGTTTGACTAACTTGCTGTTTGCCAACGATCAGGTCTTGATTGCTGAAGATTCTGATGACATCAACTATATGCTGCGTAAATTAATAGACGAATACAAACAGTGGGGTTTACAAATTAATATAGACAAAACCAAATACTTAGTAGTTGGAGGACTAGCTGACGATTTGCAATTAGATAATGGTACAATTACAAATTGCAATGAATATAAATATCTAGGCGTGACTTTCACTAAAGAAGGTACACGTGATAAAGAAATAAAAACGAGAATTGGTCTGGGTAGAAATGCCATCTACAAATTAAACTCAATATGGTGGAGCGAAGACATTACAAAAGCTACCAAAAGAACTATATATACAACAGTAGTGGAAAGTGTATCTACCTACGGGGCAGAAACATGGGAAATAAATAAACGAAATGGCCATATGCGACGAATGGGACCAGAAAGATGGCCACTTAAAGTCTGGAAATGGACACCACCTGAACGAAAAAAACGAGGAAGACCTCGTAACACTTGGATAAAAGGGGTGCACGAGGCAATGCAAACCAGACAGCTGGAAGAAGCCGACTGGGAGGATAGAACTCTTTGGCGTAAAGGATGCGAGAGACAACGACAGTTGTAAATCAACTCGCTTATATATATATATATATATAGATGTAATTAACAGTTGATTAAATAAGAGAAATTGACAAATAATTGAAGGCCTAGGAAGAAGAAGATAACAATAGTTATTGCGTTAGTCACTATTTTCATCAGTGGCTACTAGATCTTGTGGTAGTCTTCGTTTTAATCTACCATGTATGTTCAACTGGTACAAGTTATAGTAAAGGACACCATGACATGTTCTCGTGTTTTGTGAAAACTTTTTAGCGGCTTTGCGAATGTACTCGTTCACATGTGATACTCCGAGCTCGTAGTTGTTACGAATATACCACGGCGCGTTCACTGCTATTCGTAAAACTTTGTTTTGAAATCGTTCTAGTTTATTGATGTTCGTTCGAGATGTAGTACACCAAACTGGACAGGCTTAGAGAATTAATGAGCGTAGTAGCGTTTTGTACATTAAGATGGCACATTCGGGCTTCAATGTTGACTTGCGATTAATCAATGGATATAGTTGTTTTAACCTATTGTTACCCTGTAACAGCTTGTGATTGAGATGAAAGCTCCAGCTTAAGCGTGTGTCCAAGTAGACTCCGTTGAATTCCATGGTATGGGATTGCCATCGATGCTGATATTAGACACGGTAGTTATTTTCCTTAAAGTAAAGATTTTAGTTTGCATTTCGTGGGGTTAGTTTGAATATTCCAACTTTTAAACCAGTTGGTAAACTTGTCTGCGGATTTTTGTAATTGATACACTGCCTCTTGCAGATCGGCATTTTGAGTGATTATTGCTGTGTCGTCTGTAAATGCGACTATGGATGCCGTGGTTGTTGGGGGATGGGATGTGTATATGTTAAACAGCAGAGGTATGCTGCCTTGGGGAACTCCAGCATGCGCTTGTTTAGTCTCAGATATGCAAGAGTTGATCTTGACCGCAAAGGTTCTATCTTCTAGAAATGAGAAGATGATTGCTAACAAATAGTTGGGAGCATGTATGTTAAGGAGCTTTTTCTTTAGGCCTTCGATCCACACCTTATCGAAGGCCTGAACAACATAAAAAAAGACTGTAGTGTAGCATTTGTTGTGGTATCCTTTTCCTATTATTTCAGTAATTCGCTGGAGCTGATGATAAGTTGAGTGCCCTCTCTTAAAGCCAAATTGAAATGGTGGTACTATGTTTTGGGTTTCCATGAATTCTAGCAATCTAGTGTAAATTATTTTTTCGAAGATTTTGGACAGTGTAGTAAGTAAGCTTATTGGCCGATAGTTCTTAATGTCTCCTTTGTTTTTCCCGGGCTTGGCAAACATAAGGATGTGGGCGTGTTTCCAGTCATGGGAAAAGTACCCAGTGCGGAGGCATGCATTTAACGTTGAGACCAGGTGTGCCAGGCATTTCTTGGTCAGGTGTTTTAAGATCGTGTTGGATATAAGATCATGGCCAGGTGATTTTCGCCTGGGGAGGGCAGTTATGATTTGGACTATTTCCCTCGGAGATGTGGGGCAAATGTTTTCGGTTATGACTGGATGATTTCGTTCAACATGATTAATTATGTGGAGATCGTGTGTAGGATTACAGATAGATAATGGCGTGAAGACATGTTCTAGGTGTGTAGCAAAAGCTTAGGCTTTTTCGCTGTCTGTGTAGTAGGCGTCATTGCCATTGGTTATAGTGGCCAATTCTTCATGTTGCTTTAATATTCTTTTTGTGGTTTTCCACATACCTGGATTGCCAGTGCCGATGCTTGCTATGTGTCTTCGGTATGATTCCAGTTTGTATTCGTCGAGTTCCTTTTTGAGACGATGAGTAAGGCTGTTTAAAAGCCTTTTCGTTTCTCAGTTTCTGGTTCTTTGCCACTGGCGTCTGGTTTGGCTTCTTGTTTTAATGAGCTGTAGTATATGATTGGGAGGTTGGTTATTGTTTGAGGATATAGGTTTGGTAGAGGTTATGACTGATGACTTTACGGCAGTCACAATTGATGTGGTGATGTTAGTTACTGCGATATCTAAGTCTTTTTGAGTCTCGCAGATATTCAGTTCTTGAAGATTGTGGTCTAAATTTTTTTGGACACAATTCCAGGCAATTGGTCCATTAATGAGACTTTGAGGAGGTAGTCCTATTTGTGGCGTAGTAAGAAAGGATGCTAGTACCGGTAAATGGTAGGAATTAAGTTCCATTATAACTTTCTGGTTGATCTCTTCGAAAAGTTTTTCTGGAGGACGACATCTAGTATATCTGGTAGGTGGTCTATGCGGTAGGAGAAGTAAGTATACTCATCTGGGAGCAGGATTTGAAATGCATAAACAGTTGAATAGTGATCGAGTTTGGTACCTTCAGGATTGGTGGCTCGACAGCCCCATGTGATATGTTTACAATTAATATCTTCTATTACTAGTATCGGATCAGTTGTATTGAATAGGATCTTTATGTCGTTTTCATTTAGTTTTTATTTGGCTGCCTATATACGCTGCAGATAGTTAGACTGCTTTGATCACTTAGTTTAATTTTAGCTTCAGCAGATTCGAGTATAATGTTTGGGATTTCAGGAATGCATGAGTGTTCGAGTTTTTTCTTGATAATGATAGTTACTTCTCCGGAAGCAATTCTGGAATTTCTATCTTTACGATATACACTGTATCCTGGTATTTTGAATGTATAATTTTCGGATAAGTGAGTTTCGGAGAGGCATGCTATGTCGATGTTGTACCTAGCCAAGAAAGCTATGAATACAGATTTTTGGTTGGCGATTCCGTTTGAATTCCAATTGAGGATTGTTAAATTTTCTATTGCTCGTTGGGTCTTAGGGTCCATTGAACAGTAGGGGTAATAAGGTGGTTATAAGGAATGATTTGATTTGTGGAAGGTAGGGTGTTATTAATTCTAAAAGAATTTTGATAATATTTGTAGCTTCAGTTGATTGAGCTGGTGTTGACGTTGATGAAGTAGGGTTGGCGTTTAGGGTGTTTTTAATCTTGTCAGCATACGAATATATTGGGTTAACACATGAGCTATTGGCAATTGAGCTATTTTTAACAAATTTCTGCTGGAGTTCAATGTGGTGGGTACAACCGCAATAACTTGCTGGGTGGTCACCGCCGCAAATTGCGCACGTTGGCTTAGTATTAGTACACTCATTATGTTTATGGTTTCCTGCACATTTTACACATCTTGGGGAAAGGGTGCAATAGTTCTTTGTGTGGCCATATCGCTGGCATCGATGGCATTGCGGTATGTTAGTTGATTTTGTTCTCATCTCTACGGTCACTATCGAATGGTACATTGATTTTAAAGTAAATATTCTTTTTCCCTCATCGTTGTTGGTTAAATAAACAGCGCACACTGGAAGTGGTTTTTTATCTTTAGTTGGTAGCCTAGTTACATTGATGACACGCAACATTTTTAATTCTTCTTTTATTTCGGCAGCAGTGAGTGGCACATTTTTAATTACCACCGACAGTGGTTTTTGACTTGAGTTTTGGAATGTGTGAAACGGAATTCCATTTTCGGTGTCAAATTTTGTTAAAGTCCTGTAATCGTTTTTATTTGATAGACTAGTTCGAAGCGTATTTGTGTTGCACATTGTAGTAAACGTGCCGGTTGTGATTTCTCCGATATCTGCCAATAAACTCTTGTGATTTATTGCATTGTGCAAAATATATTGGGGAAATTTTAGGTTTATTAACATTAGAAACAGGTTCAGTGGTTGGTTTAGTTGCTTCTTCAGTGTTAGTGTCGCTGTCATTTTGTGGAGGCAAATAAAATGTATTTTGGGAGATTAGTTCTTCGGTGGTCCACATATATCGTTTTTGTACCTCGTTTAAAGGTGGTGTTAATTCGTCGCTTTTGCACTTGTTGATCCATTTTGTAATCATTGTTAGGTAGTATTGTAAAAATTTACTCACAAAGCAGGCTATTAAGATAGCTTTAAGGTCAGCTGTGTTGCACTGATAGCGGAGTGCACACGTAGTGCCCGCACCGTTTCACTGCTCGCAACGAACTCCAATTATAAATTTGACTAAAGGTAGTTTTTGGTAAAAGCCCACGTGGGAAAATATCAATTAAATATTGGTACTATTATTTCTTTCAAGTATTTCTAATATGTAATATGTATAACTGTAACAGCAGAAGAACCGGTTCATACAGATTTGCAACTAGTACATTTTTATAGTAGTTGTGGTACTAAATATGTCACTTAAAATTAAGATGCCAATGAGAATTTTAAACTCGAGTTGAAGCTGTTACTTAAAAGCCCAGATAAAATTATCAGAAATAATTCATAATAGACGCACAAAATGTTTAACATAAAATTTTCCTTTGTTCTAACAAGAGCAGAACATTACGGTTTGAATTCCTAAAAATAATTGCTCTTTTTGCTTCATTTTGCAATGCAGCATACATTTTGAATCCTTTATAGTACAAGGGGCTCTAAAAACATATTTTGGTGTCTGGTGTCATTTATACCCTCTTAATTTTGATTCAAATGAAAAGACGTACACAATATTCACGTCTCAATCTAATTTAGACATGACCAGCTTCAGAATCGAAGTCGGAGAGGAATCGAAGGCGAAATAGTACATTAAAACTACTTAATTGTTACAAGTAAACGAAATTTTACGACGTCAGGTTCTAAGACTTACTGTGGCACACTCCCTAGAACTATCTGCGGTAGTCGAGACACGACGAAAGGTAGACTGAAAAGGCGAAATAAACACTGAAAAACAACAAGAGCTGGTGCTGAATATAAGCAGTGTTTTTATTTAAACAATGGGTTTTAATACAACTAAAAAACATTGGTCTCCCCCTCCCCCCAAATTGATATATTCGCCTTCTTTCTCTATTCCAATTTATGCGTTAGGCGTTGGGTTCTCCATCCATCGCCTATATGTATTTTCATCTCTTGCCATTCTCCTAACTTCCTCGATACTTTTGCCTGTATTCCTAGCCGCCTCCTTGACGTGGTCTATACATTTGACTCTGGGTCTATCTCTGGTTCTTACATATGTCTTCATTTGATATATTTTCTTGAGGAATCTTGTATTATCCATCCAGGCGAGGTGTCCACACCACAAAACATCTCAAAAATAAAAACCCTTATAATTTTTTCAAGTACGCCACTGGATTCTACGTAAAAAGTCGCATGTTTTTTGTATTTACAACTTTTTTGTAACTCCGCTAATTAAGAAGTTACAAGAGATTACAAAAACACCAGATTTTGAGAATCACCCAGTATTTCCTAAACCAACCTAGTTAGCGTAGATCTGATTGCGCCATTAAACTAAACACTAAAAAAGAAGACGAGTCACGTACAGGGCTTTCCATAAAAATTGAAACTATTAAATTGGAAAATGTTGAGCACTTTGTATAGCATTAATACCCAGAGCTACCATTTTACACTAACTTGAAAGGTAATTCACTAAAAAAAATTGGTAAAGTTTCCTTTCATTCAATTGTTTTTTGTTACTTACAGCAGCCGCCTAAAATGCAACAATTTGTTTCGAAATAGTTGACGTTACGTCCTTACAACTTTATACTAAAATAGTTAGTATTTCAATAAAATGCCTTTAAACTAGCTGTATAACAGGCATTCCAAAAGAAAAATAAGTTTGATTCCTCACACTTTTTTGAGTCACCGGATATAATCAAAAATATTTTAGTAAAGTGCACTACCTTCGTGCATAAAACTTTTGTATAAACGATTTTTACGTAACTCGCATAGTTTTAAAAATACCTTCCACCCCTGCTTGTTGCCAGGCGCCGTAGAGATAATTGGCTATCGTCTTTAACTACCATAAACATATTTTGATAATTGCTGTAATTGATTGATGCAATTAAAATACAATACTGATAGTTTTAAATTTTAATTTTATGACGAAACAACAATAAAATATGCAGTGTAATTATTTCACTACAAGAAGTTGTAATACCATTTTCTATAAGTATAAATTTTAAGAACGTGTATAGCTTCATTTTATACATAACGTCCACATCATTAAGCTTAGCTTCTTACAGGCGCTTTAGCTCATGCGGTCGATTTTAAATATTATGAATTGCATTCATAGTTTAGCATCGTATGAGCTTTCGGTAATTATGAAAAAGCCCCTTCCATCCTTTTAATGTATCTAATGGCTTAGGTACGTAATGAGATGTTTTCATGGCTTCCCGTGCATTCACTTCGAGATTGTATTTTACTTAAATTTCACTCGCTAAGTGGACATGGTGCGTTATGTGGTTGTGGAGTACCTATTTTATAAGCAGCAAGAGCCTTTAAATTATTATATTTACTGACCTTAGTTCTCTGAAGCACCTAGAGTATTGTGTCAAAATATTTTTATTATATGCTATATACATCTATAGGGTGAATAGTGTGTAGCTTAGAGGAAGGTAATTATAAATGTTGAAGCCTTTATAAAAGAAACAATTCTGGGAACTGGTTTTTGTAAGATTAAGTTTCTAACATTGTGTCTTACTATAGTTAAGTTTTGGGTTATATATTCTAAGAATAGGTTATTGATTGCTTGAAAAACTAACAACAAAGAATTGAAGTAAATACGTTGCTTTATATTTAACCAGTCTAGCATCGCAGAAATTGTTGTATATTTAGAACAGCGTAATATAATTCGCATTACTCCGTTCTGCTGTTTTAAATTCTAGCCAATTCTTGTTCTTGACATAAAAATAATATACTAGAATAGTAATCGAAATGGGGTGCAATGATTGTTTTGCAAATCAAAATTTTAGCAATACTAATTGGTTTTTACTTATAATGCCATGTTTATCTAGAAATATTTCGATTTGATCTTTCACAATAAGTTCAATAAATTGCTCATATACCCGTAACATATTTATTTGTCGAAATTCTGTGCACTTGTTAGTTAATTTCACTTTAGGTACTGGAACAACTCTAGATATTTTCCATGATTCTAGAAAGAATCCTGTTCCGAGAAACTGATTTAATAATTCAACAAATGTCTCAACTACAATTGAGAATGCATATGCAATTACACTTACTGTACTATGATGACAGCCACCTTTTCGTTTAATTTTAGCTATTGAATGTTTAATATCTTTAATGTAATTGTTTAAAATTTAAAAGTACTGATATCCGGAAAGGTAGTTTCTTCAAAACTGTCATTAATAATAATGGAATTGTTTAACTCTAATATGCTATTTACAATGTACTAATTAAATATATCAGCAATATCCTTGGCATTGTTAATTTCTTCTCTGTTAAATATAATTTTAAAAGCCTTTGCTTGTCCTCTCGTTAAAGTTAGTTTTCCACATCTTTTTAGGACTTCCACGACAGTTTTCTATTTTATTTTCATAATATTGGTTTTTCCAGTTCTTAATTTTCTAACTGTAAAAATGCCTAATATATTTATAGTTTTCCCTGTCTTGTGTGTTTTCAGTAAGTTTAGCTGTCCTATACATTTGATTGCGTTCTGCATGGATTTTTTGCAAGTCAATGTTAAAATATAGATTTTCTGTTTTGACGGCAATTGTTTTGTTCTCAACGAGGTCAGTTATGGAATTCTGTATTCTGCACACAATATGTGTGACACGATTGTTTTGAATTTTGTTATCTAGTAATGTGACCCAGTTATATTTATTCAACTTATCAGGCAGCGTTCCTTGCGAATAATTTGCGTACGTCTTAATAGTAACTTTTTCGGAATTGTTGTTACTATTACGCGCATTTTTTTGTAAAGTGACATCAAATGAATTATATTCAGAAATTTGCACATTAACACTAACATTTTTCTGGTTTGTTAGAACTAGGTCAATGATTGTATGGGAATTTTTTGTTGAGTTTGTGAATTTGTTTACAAGTTGATTTAAACCCAACGTATGTATTAATTGTAGGAGCTTGCTTGTGTAGAAAAAGTCCTTCGAGACATTCTAGTTGAAATCGCCCAGAATTAGATGCTTAGTTTGGTCTTGAGCTGTATCGTCGTACCATTTTTCAAACTATTTTACGAATTTTGCAATACTGACACGTGTAGAACAATAAACAGCAGTAAAAAATCCGTTTTTAAATCCTTGCGCTACATAAATTGATGGCAGCCAGAATTCATTGCTAAATGAAAAGTTCGACACTAATTTGAATTTAATATTATTACGTACAACAATTAACACTACGACAGTGTGTCGATTTTCAAAATTACAGCGAATGGTAACATAACACCAAAAACTTATTTCACAGTCCTCAATGTTTTCTGCACTTAAAAATACGATAGCTGGACGTCTATCTTCAATGAGAACTTCAATTTCCTCCATATGTTTTAGCATACCTTGTGCATTTAAATAAATAATTTCAGTATTTGGTTCGTTTATTGTAAAACATATATCTTACTTCTTCCTTGTTCTAGTTTACGTTTGTAAATTGAACAGTCAAAGTCCATGCAAAATGACCTACATCATCTGAATTAAAGTTTAGTTTTTCCTTATCATTACAGCAATTCATAAATTTTTTCTCTAGCCTTACATTTTTTTAAAAGATGAGAACCGACACATCTTGGGCATGTTAACTTCGATTTCCACTGACACGCTTTATGATTGAGTTAACTACACCAAAAATACGTTGTTACTTCAACTGCATCACAAACTCTACACCTACCCCACCCTTCTTTCATAATTACACGATAGGCACATGCATTTATCTCCGCAATTATTGAATAATATCTCCTGTTGTTTTTAGTTGTGGTTTCCTTTATATGTACAACTTTTATGGATGGTTTCTGTGTTTCCAAAAAACTATGATGGGTTATTATTTTTCCTCCTATTGTTTCCATTACCAATGTTTCGTTAGTCCAACAATTTTTACTCTAGGCAATTTCTTTTTTGGGAGTGTAACGTCGTGCTTCACTGCTTTTTCTTTAATTCCGATTACACCATGTTTGTCTGATTTTCCAATGTTAGAATGTTTTTTTAATTCGATACCAAGGTTACCTTCATGTTTTTCAGCACATGACTTAAATAGTTATGCTTCTTATATGCACACACGACTCACAAGCAGCCAATACTTTTTTAGACGCAAGTACACTGAACTCTTCTGAACTAAAGTTCACACATTTTGGGTGATACGTATTACTACAACCAGAGTGGAGAAAACACTTTTCACCCCTTTTAAAATCCATAAAATACCTATCACATATATTGGAACCACTCATTGTGGCAATAATATTGCACGCAATGGACAAATTATTTGATTGAATTCACGTACGTTAAGCATGTCAATATAACGGAAAGAACACATCCGCGTTCTACGACAGCAGTATACTACTACTACTGTGATTGGTTATTCTACATGTTTTACCATAAAGTGTATAAGTTGTAGTTACTGTAAACCTTTAATAATCTGGCAGATAAGTGAGTTTTTTTCAGATTATATAGCTATCCCTTATATTTTCGAGTTCTCATCATTATCGCGGGAATAGTAGTTGTATTAAAAACTCATTAGCGCCCTTTGTAATTTTATCTGTTTTAAGTTTTTGTAAAAGAACCCAACCTGTCTCCAAGAAATTAGTCGTGTCAGATATGCTCATGTAGTCACGTTAATTTGAAATTGATTAAAAACTATGGTATCAATCAATATAAATATTCATGATAAGGAGATATATGACATTTACCATACTTTTTCGATGCCCATGTAACATTAATGGCTTTATGGCTGCTATTGCTGTTGCTATTGTTGTAGAATTAACCATTTACAATAGTCCTGAACACATACAGTGCATTTGTATAATAGTGCATTGTTGACTTTACATATACATTAAGAAACGATGTGACGTATTAAATAATAATATAGCGTAACCATCTTCTAACTAATAAAAAAAAATGTTTGCAATTAAATTAAATGGTTGTTCTAATTTTTACTCGCAATTGTGCGATTTATTATATTTGACGTACACCTCATACGAATTGTTTTGTAGCAGCAAATATCATCGAACGATATTTGGACGTTTGTCACAGTAGCGACTTGACGCAATTAGAGCGAAACACTTACATTTACAAACATTATAGAACTGCTGACGGAAATCATTGATAAGTGACAAGTAATGTCTTGCTATTTGCAACTAAAGCATATTCAGAAAGGGCGAAGGAAAGGGTTTCAGGACGTGCCGATCGAAGCGCTGCTCCTGCAATTACTAGACAATGATTGCACCGCATGAGGCGCCACCAGAGCCATTAACTAAGATTCCAATTTGTAACACGAACAGGCTGTTGGCAATTACAACGCTGTTGCTTCTGTAGCAAAATATGAGAGGAAATTGGTTTTTGGTCAAATGTACTTTATTGTTACGTTTATTTCAGGAAAACGTTTTTAGCGGAAAAAAATTTAAGAATTTACCCCATTATCTCAATCCACACAATTATGTCACCAGCAGTTAAACTACCTGATATACAACAATATCAGTCTTCATTTTACCATAACGACTGATATACTACATTCATGTATTTAAGTATAATAAGAAAGACCCCGTGCATAGTTTTGATGACATCATAACGATGTCGGAAAACGTTTTATTTGCTGGAAAGGAGCGCAACTGCGGCTTGACTTTCGAAAACCAAATTGCGTACATGGCACTTGACTTTTGTGCACTTGTCAATAAGGGTGTTACTTGTATAAATGCTGCTTTAGTTGACAGGTATCTGGGTTTTGAGACGATCAGCGATATCATACCATTTCAATTTAATAATGCATTTAATGTTACATGCCCTCTACTTTCATATGTTAGAGCCGTTTGACGCGATGTGAAATTTGCGAACAAATTTATTAACAAATTTCAATACAAAATTAATAATATAATTTTCAAATATTTTTACTAATTTAAATAAATTCCTGTTTGCAACTTGTTCGTTTTTATGAAATAAAAATGTTATTAAAGCATGCGCATTAGGAACCTTTTTAGGGATATTTAGAATTTCTTGACGGTCATTGGCAGTAAATATCTAACTAACTTCAAACCAAGGTTAAACATTTATCAACATAACCAAAATCTTGTCAAGTGGTGTTTATCAGAAGAGATTTATTAATAGATGGATAGCGAAGACGAAATTTTGTTGTTTGCAGCGGATAGTGTTGCTGCCTTAGTCGTAATCGTATCATGTTTAAAACAAAAACAAAATCCGAGGCGTACAAAACGTTCCCTTTGGACAAGACCTTGGTTACAAAGAAGAATGCAGAACCAAGGGGCACTACATTTATTAAATGAAGAATTAAAAACTGAAGATCCAAAGTCGTACAGAAATTTTTTACGCCTAGATGAGGAACCATTTCAACATTTATTACAATTGACAGCTCCTTTTCAAAGAGAGATACTGTTATGCGAGAAAGTATACCTGCTAGTAGCAAGGAAGTAGAACTATTGCTTAATTAACTGGCTAAACTGCAGAATTCGGGGCCAATTTCCCTCCTTTTACTTGTTTTCCTTATAATTTTAGTTAAGATTACAAGAGAAACACAGTTAATAATAATCAATATTAACAAAAGGAGGGGAATTGGTCCCGCATTCTGCAATTTTCTCAATTAATTATTAATAAAACATAATTATTTTTTCATTTAAAACTTTTAGATTAGAAGTTACTTTACGATTTCTTGCAACTGGAGAAACATTTAGATCTCTAATGTATGGTTGTCGTATACATGAGTCTACCATTTCACGTTTCATACCCTTAGTATGTCAAGGACTTATTGAAGTACTTCGTAACGATTATTTTAAAATGCCGACCACAATTGAAGAATGGAAGAGCATATGTTACGGTATTAAAACAACTTTACGACACCCACCCAAGGTGAGCATCGCACCACGGAATCAGTCCTGGAAAACTGGCACACTTGCCCTGAGATCTGCTAAAAACAGGCTAAGGGCCACGGCTGGAACGCTGAGAGAGTCGGGCGTGAGTCACGATACGTTCTGGGCAAGCGTGTTGAGGCATATATATAGGGTACGTCAAAATTATGAGGGCGCCACCAAGCCTGTCTTAACCCGGATAACCGGGCCTGGGCGGTTAGACGGGGGCGAAGTATTCAAGACACTCCGTCGATAGGGGTACTCGTGAATTATAAACTCACACAACGATTTCGTGATGGCAAAAATACTTAGATCATGAAGGGGGATTTTTCAGCCACGGCAATGTCACCACCAAGCCTACCTGCACGCTCTGATCTCACTGGCTCCACCGTACATTCATCTCCTCAATGATGGCCGCACACTGAAACAGAACATGCACAAAGCGACCAAGAATAAAGCGTCTCTTACTTAGATACGCGTCTATTGGTCCAGTCTTACATTGGGGCAGCAAAGCATGCCGCAAAAATTGCGTTAACTCTTATAAATACGCATCAGCTGATGGGCGCACTACGGTTACTAAACAACACCCATAACTGTACAACATCAAAAGCAGTTTGACATATGAGTCCCACAACGGGAACGTTTGTTCATAAAAAAAATGCTCACATGATAATTTGGGCAAACACAGCAAAGTCCAAGTGAGGGAAGTGATTAGATCAAAAATGAGCGAGCGACGCCACTTCGCGACAACGATTTAAGATGCGAAGGGTACGTTTTTAACGGTGCACAAAATTTCACAGTTTTTCACATGATTAAGCGCACAGCTCGCGCACGAGAAGTTAGTATAATTCAATGGTTACAAATACCTTAATTTTATTGGTGACGATCCAAGAGACCAGCGTGCGGTCCAGCTTGCGGGAAACAGGTTGCCTGTGGCAATTCATTCGCCGCTAAAACGGCCGACGTGTGAATGGTCTGGATGCGCCCAAAATGGCGACAAAGGCTGGCGCTTCAACAAACGCCGCTACGACGGCCAAACTAGCCCAAGTGATGTCCTACCTCAACGGAATCCTCGCACAACGAGCTAAAGGGAACACTCCCTTACGTGACGACGTAGAACCGGGCATGGAATTCCATCACACCTACGCCTTGGCGTAATAAGATCGCCGTTAACGACACACACACACCTCCCTTGTTCAATCGCCTGAGTAGAACTGCCCAAGCAAGCAGCGTTCCGACCCCCGCCGTGGCGTGAGCCAAAACGGCGTTACCACGTGACTCTCGACAGCCAATGGCGAGGCGCCCAATAAAACAAATAAGTGCCGGTGACAAAGACAGCCAATGGCGAGGCGCCCAATAAAACAAATAAGTGCCGGTAACGAAGACAGCGCGAGGCCTCGCAGTCACACCAACAGCGTAAATTCTAGAAGGTTCGGAAATCCTGCGAGCGTTAACACCCGATTGTCAAAGTACCAACAAAGGGGTGCCCCGGATGACGAGAAATACTGCGCTCGAGGCCAAATATGTGCAAAATCATTATTATGGAATTAGGCGATGAAGCCAAATAAGTAACTAAAAGGGTTTAGCATACGGGGACGCTGCCCTAAAGCCTAGGTGGCTAATTAAAATACAAAATGACCTGACACATATCAACGAATTTTCACAACTTGTGGCAGTTTCCTCAATGTTTAGGAGCTTTGGACGGATGTCACATCACATTTAGAGCTTCTATATCTGAAGGAAGTTATTATTATAACTACAAGGGCACAAATAGCATCGTTTTATTAGCTTTAGTCGATGCAACTTATAAAATCAGATACGTTAATATAGGCGTGAATGGTAAAATAAGTGATGGTGGCGTATTTAATCGAAGTTCTTTGGATATTTCTTTAAATGGTAATACATTCAACATACCACCACCTGAAATTTTACCTGGACAGTCATTATCAACATCTTCCGTTATAATAGCAGATGACGCACTCCCCAGTTTAAATAACCTTATAAAACCATATTCCGAGCAGCATTTGTCACATGAGAAACGTATCTATAATTATCGACTGTCTAGAGCTAGGAGAATGTGTTTGATTCACACAGATGCGTGCATCAAAACCTTTTTGCTTATAATTATTCATGTAATTCAAGTCATAACTGTTCTATCTCATTCAAAGGTCGTGGTAAAGTCAAATTTGCATCTTGCCGTATTTGTTTGTCTCTGTTAATATTGGAAAGGAATTTGTAAGCTTCCCTTAGTGGCTTTTAAGCGGATGGATACACTTTCTAATAGGACTTAAGCCGACTTAACGTATTTGGGTCTCATGTGTTTATGGATTTCGTTCAATACAATGCCTCATTGAGAAAGCTTAGCATTAAGATTTCTTAAAATAAGCATTTATTCCTAAACAACGTGCAACGCTCCGATTGGCTACGCAGGATCGCCTCAGCCAATAGTGTTTGAGCCTTCCCCTCCTTGCTGAATTTGCGAGTTCAGCTCTTTGTCAATTCAGCTTTAGTTAGATTCAGAATTTCGAGTAAGCAAGTTCAGCTATGCTTTGTGCTGGTTTGCGGTCGGTCTAGCTCCCTGGTAAAGACGTTTCCAGGTTGTTTTGTGTGACGGTTACGCGCAATTCGCTACTTTCGCGTGGCCAATCCAAGCGTGTCACAACAGTTGAAGCTATTGTAAAAAACCATCGGTCCATCAGTGACGTTTGTAATCGTTGTTACTCAATATACTCGTGTTTGTTAAGTCTTGTTTCACTCCAACAAATAACTGAACCCAAGTCAAGGGTTATTAAGTGGCAGTTCCCGGCAATCCCATTGAACCGGAATTCGCAGCGGATTAACTGGGGGCCCCATTCGTGGAAGCCTCTTTTCAAGTTAATCATACAAAAAACAGAATGGTTGAAAGTTCGTTGGGTATTTTATCCAACCGTTTGAGAGTTTTATTAAATCCAATCAACTTATCGGCTTCTAAAGTTGAAGTTATTACATTAACTTGTGTTTTATTACATAATTAGCTAGCAACACACAATGGCGATACTAAATAGGCACGCAGGGAATAAATGGATCATAGTTATCAGCTCGTCAGGTTTGAGATCATTTTAACGATTTTTTCAATTCACATTTAGGAAGTGTTTCTTGGAAAGAAAATTCCGTAAATACAGGAAATTATTAATAATTTAAGGTTGTAATTAAAATTTGTTTTATATTTTTGTATATTGTAGTTATTACATAAAAAAGTGCTTTGCATAGAATGTATATTCAATTTATTGGTTATTGTATATAATAAAAACACTTTTTTACTGTCTACATTTTTTTATTCCGTCATATATACACTTCGTAATCGCTTCTTCAACTTCCAGTCGTACATTTTCATTGGTGGTTTATTTTAGTCTTAAAATAATAAAATTTGCTAAAGTTACATTATCATTATTTTCATTATTCGGTTTGTGCCTAGTTTCTAAAGTTTTATTAATAGTTTTCAGGACATTCGAAGCTTCCGATACTATTGCTTCAGAATTAAAATTGAATTCCCTTTTCTTCATCTTTAGAGGGCGATTGGTGTCACAAGCTTCAAATGCACTGGTGCTAAGTACCTCCTGAACAGGCTGTAAGACACCATCGTCTCTAATTATAATGTCTCTGAGATTACTCTTAAAAGTAAGTTTTTTTTTATAAATCATCGAGAAATCTGGTTTAAAAACTTACCCCCACATCATCACGTTCTAAATCATCATTGTATACTGAATTTGAATCGGCCATGGACTGCGAATCGTTATTCATTGACATTGAATCGACAGACTTTCGGGGTTCGATATGGTCCAGTATATAAAAAAATCATAATACCATAAGTTAGGAAGATATACCTACAAAGTTTTTTAATCAGTAACAGTGCTATTTGAAAAGAATTAATCGATTACCTACCTCGTCTTCGTGTGTTCCTGTACGAATGCTGTTCTTATGTTTCCTATACTCATTTAAAAACGTGGCTTTCAAGCCGTTGTATTTATTTTTTATTTCTATAATAGTTACAGATGGTTTAAATGTTTGCACAGCACGTTCAACGTTTTCTAATGCATGCTGGCGTAAATGTTTATTGAAATACGCTTTGCCTTTTACAGCATACAAGCATGGGTATTTCATATATTCTTCAATTAAAACAGTCACTTCCTCGAGAGACCAGGACATTTTTAAATATATAAAGCACTAAAATACGTGACACGCTACAAGCCAGCAACATCAATATAACATAACCTACAAATTTCAACAGTTTTGCAATTCGCGCGGTAAATCTATGAAATTTGTTGTACTGCGCCGATTTTTTCTTTCTAAATATTTTAAAATTTTGCCTTAAATTTCATAACAAAATTTAAAATGCTGTATGACACGTTACAATTTTTTTGCAAGCAAATTTGTGTTGAAATATTAATAAAACAATACTATGTCAAACGGCTCTTAGACACAGATGCGCATTCACTCAACTGGGTGAAACCTACATTCGCCCAATTGACAAATTAATTTGCTAAATTGCAGAACTGCCAAATTAGGCATCTAACACATAGATCCCGTCGGTATCTTTGCGTAGGAAAAAATTAGTTCATCTTAATTTTGGCTAATGCTTGCAGCGTCAACCTCGGATTTAACGTTAATAATCCAACCGCAGTAAAAGAACGTCGATAATTTGATGAAGGAGCAAAATAATCGCGTCTCCAATTTAAAACAAGTTAACACCGGTTCAACGGGAACCAGAAAGGATTTGCACCAAAGCTTCATTGGTGTAAACAGGAAGTTGCATTTGTGCGACTACAATTTTCAGTTTCTGCCAAATGCAGGCGGCACAAAGCGTTTCCAAACTCGTTTTAGGTATTGATGAACAGACTGCATCGTGTTTACGAGAAATTCTTAAAAGCTGCGTTAGATTAAATGTAATAAAGATTCGACTCAAAAGAGCACCAGGGTAGAGATGAATTTTTATTCAATAATAAGTTGCCCCTCGTCTCGTCGCGTTCTTTTCTTAAATCAGGCACCGCTAGGCTGTTTGCTAGCTTTAAAACTTTAGCACGTAGCCACACCTGACTTGGGAGAAAAAATTACATTTTTCAGAGCACAATTTCATTGATTTGTGGCATTGATGGTAAGATTACTCTGCATTATACTATTGTATTCGTCGAATACTGTATTATCTCGGAGTATAATTACTTTAGACTGACAATGAGATCTACATTATTTTATGCATTAGGGCGCCACTTAGTTTTCAAGCAATAGTTTTCTATGAACCCCGCCTGAAATTTTGTTCCATTGTGTAAAAGTTACTATCAGATCAGTATATAAGCAGATGTCGCTTTAAATTTACAATTGCGAAAAATTTAAATATTCGACGTTATGTTCTCTTTATACAAGAACTAGCAATGTTCAATACGTGTAGAAATCTACAAAAATTAAATCACTTAAATTACGAAAAAATATTTGCGGAAACTGTTAATTACATTCATATGTTTTTAAGTGAATATCTCACGCGTTACTTCAGTTTCGATGTTTGAAAGAATGTTTTATAAAAGGTATAATAACTTGTTCTGTAACTAGGAAATTGTTAAAAATAGTGCTTACAATACCGGGATCTCCACTACCGGGTATTTATGTAGAAAATATTGGTATTTCCGTATCAACATGTTCCTATGAAAATTACATTTTATAAAAATATTTAATACAGTTCTAAATGAAACTGTCTCGTAATGTGACCAATAAATCAAAATTTACATATATACGTAATGTAAAGTGAAAACGTTCTGAAAGAGGATCATCAATATAACACATACACACATAATATGTGTAAGACCAGTCCATATCAATAGAAACGCAAACAGATCCCAGAATACATGGCGCTATCCCAGAGTTCAGCCCGGCATGGTGCAACGGCGCGCGCGATGTAGTATACAATACACTCCTACTCCAAAGTTCTTGAGAGCATATGTTAATAAAGAAAATGACTATTTTGTTGTTTTTAGTTAAGTTTGTCCAATTCAGAATTTTAAGCTTTTTTAGATAATCTTTGACGTTGTCTATCTATGCTCCACGCGGTCTTCCTGGTGTGCCACGGCCTTCTGGTGTTTCGGTCGCCTCAATCTGCACCACCCTTTTACTAGGCATTCTCCAAACGTGATCTAACCATCTCATTCGTTGTACTATTTATCCACCCTGCCAATTGCGGTCTTTCTTGAATTCCTCTGATTTCCTAGTTCATTAGCTGTCTCCAATCTCCCGAGATATCGTATTTTGGTCCTAAGATCCGCCTTAATATTTTCCCCTCGAATCTGTTGAGTAAGCCCTGGTTTCTTCTACTTAGAGTTCAGGCATCACAGCTATAGCATACTACTGGTCGTAATACAGTTTTATATAATCTCACTTTGCATTGTCGATTCAGGAGCTTTGATACTAAAAGTCTAATGCGAACATAGCTCTTAACCTGTATTTTGTTTCATCATCTATGTTGTTACTCTCGTTTATATAAGATCTGTATTTCTATTGATCTACTAGCTCACAGTTTTGTTCTCAACTTGGGCTCGATCGTTCTTTTGTTGGGGTAACCTGCGTCATGTGATAAATGTGTACTTTCCCTTACCTGCAGGCCTAGGGATTACCCGCTGCTATCTAATTCCACAAATGCATTCTCTATCGTCTATCGCTGTCTTTCTCCTACCAATTAGAACACCATCGTTCGAAAATGCTGTAACTAGGAAATTGTTAAGAATAGTGCTTACAATACCGGGATCTCCACTACCGGGTATTTATGTAGAAAATATTGGTATTTCCGTATCAACATGTTCCTATGAAAATTACATTTTATAAAAATATTTAATACAGTTCTAAATGAAACTGTCTCGTAATGTGACCAATAAATCAAAATTTACATATATACGTAATGTAAAGTGAAAACGTTCTGAAAGAGGATCATCAATATAACACATACACACATAATATGTGTAAGACCAGTCCATATCAATAGAAACGCAAACAGATCCCAGAATACATGGCGCTATCCCAGAGTTCAGCCCGGCATGGTGCAACGGCGCGCGCGATGTAGTATACAATACACTCCTACTCCAAAGTTCTTGAGAGCATATTTTAATAAAGAAAATGACTATTTTGTTGTTTTTAGTTAAGTTTGTCCAATTCAGAATTTTAAGCTTTTTTGATAATCTTTGACGTTGTCTATCTATGCTCCACGCGGTCTTCCTGGTGTGCCACGGCCTTCTGGTGTTTCGGTCGCCTCAATCCGCACCACCCTTTTACTAGGCATTCTCCAAACGTGATCTAACCATCTCATTCGTTGTACTATTTATCCACCCTGCCAATTGCGGTCTTTCTTGAATTCCTCTGATTTCCTAGTTCATTAGCTGTCTCCAATCTCCCGAGATATCGTATTTTGGTCCTAAGATCCGCCTTAATATTTTCCCCTCGAATCTGTTGAGTAAGCCCTGGTTTCTTCTACTTAGAGTTCAGGCATCACAGCTATAGCATACTACTGGTCGTAATACAGTTTTATATAATCTCACTTTGCATTGTCGATTCAGGAGCTTTGATACTAAAAGTCTAATGCGAACATAGCTCTTAACCTGTATTTTGTTTCATCATCTATGTTGTTACTCTCGTTTATATAAGATCTGTATTTCTATTGATCTACTAGCTCACAGTTTTGTTCTCAACTTGGGCTCGATCGTTCTTTTGTTGGGGTAACCAGCGTCATGTGATAAATGTGTACTTTCCCTTACCTGCAGGCCTAGGGATTACCCGCTGCTATCTAATTCCACAAATGCATTCTCTATCGTCTATCGCTGTCTTTCTCCTACCAATTAGAACACCATCGTTCGAAAATGCTAGCATTCGTAATTGGCGGTTATATATTTCATCTTCCAGATTTATGATTATTTGCCGTATAGACTTTTCTAGAATGAGCTTGAATATAGGTGGTGAAGTTTGTAAGTCATTCAGCGTTTGGACGATGTTTACGTTTTGAGCTAAAGTAATGCTGTTACCTGAATATATGCCCATATTTGCGTGAACTTCGGGTATGTCGTACTTAAATATAATATAAAATTGGTTCCAATAGGTTGCCTTGAGCAATTCCACTTTCGATATGTCTAGTGGTAAGGATTTCTACTGCAAGGGTTCGCTCTTCTAGGAAGGATGTTAAGACCAGTTTAAAATCCCTCACTCATATTTCCCGCATATTTTATTTCAAATATTAGCAATTCCACGCTTCCTTTTCAACCGACGCTTCCCGCTTGTTCTAGTATATAGAGTTTTGATTGCTTACACGTGTGAGACGTGACACATGTATTCGATCACGCCATGTCGTAAACATTAGTCTGGCGATTTAAGCCCCGCCCTACAGCAAACCCGTCGTTACATGTTTATCACAGTGTACCGCTTGTTGGCAGGTAGCAGTTGTAATGTAGTGTTAGAGCGAATCGGTTGCATGAGTGGGGCAGGGAAAGCAAGCGAAAGCACCTCGTACCTCTTTTTCTTCAGCCTGCGTCTCGACACTCAACGTCTGAAGCTAGTACCGTACGGTGTGTGTGGTTGAACTTTCCTTGGCGGGTGTGTGGGTGTGTTTGTGTTATGGCCGAACCAATCTTCTCAGTTGTATTGTAGCATTGGTTCTGCAATTAACGCTTTGGGAGGATATCTCAGAGTGGTTTTCCGACGTGTCAAATCTGGAAAGCTGTGGTAATTAGATGTAATTTTGCCCTCTTCATAATACTTGTCGTTACCATGATCTGCACGCAAAGCCCAGCCTCTTAGGGGTTCATTTTATAACGTCGTTTCGACGGCCAGCAATCTACGCTGTCCTTTAACCATCTGCAGAGACCTATCGGCTGCAGGAATCAGCAACTTCGCCGTACATCATTCAGGTACTGCGATGTACTGTTTTTATTGCCTAGGTACTTTAGAGCGCCTGTGCGACAATCTTGCGTTGTCTTTAAAGTGACGTAGTTGTATGCGTGGCAATAACCATATTTGGGAGCCGACGCGAATGACCCACTTTGAGAGTGGACTGTCGTCATTGCTGCGTCACAACATACAAAATTTTTGTGCGGCTTGTTTACCACTGTCATTTAATTGTAACCATTGTGCTTTTTTGTCACACCTATCATTGTTAAGTAGGTTTTAGTACTAACCCCCCTGTACAACTATTCATTTCAAACATTTCCGGCATACCTTAAATGTTAATAGATTTGAATTCGTTTTTAACTTCTTGGACTTTTATTTAAGATACTTTCAGGTGTTGATAAATATGTGTTATGCTTTCTTATGTTTATTGGTTGTGAGCTGACCGGCGAAGCTAACAGACCAGCAAAGGTAGGTTCCCAAGCATCCGAGCGTCGAAGTGAAGCGTCCGTCCTACGAATTTCTACGAGGGCCGGTCGAATCCGCGAATCCGCCCTTCTCCCTGAGCAAATAGCCGGACAAGTACAGTATAGCCTTAATATAGAAAGGCAGTGAGTACGTAATATTTTATAACCCGTGAATTCATACTTTCACATACGCCTTGGCTATATGTATAAATAATGCTTCAATCGTTTCTCTAAAGTTGGTGGCAGGTTGAGTAATATTTTCTGAAGTTAAATTGGTGTGCAAACAATGTATTAAAATCCCCGATTCTTTATTCAGTCGTGTATTGATTCATTTGTTCAGGAGTTTAGATAGGCTGGTCAAAAAATGGAATGTTCTGCAACTGGATAGATTTTCTTGTCTTTTTACATTAACAATGGAAAATTAAGCCTTAGATTCTTTTGGTCAAGTTTTTTAGGGCCACATTTGGGATCAAGTCCAGAAAATTTATTGACTGACAGGGTTTAAATAATGGATGATAGTCCTTTTATGAGAGGTTGGACTAACATTATTGTTAGCTATAGGAGGATGCGCTTCAATATATCTTCTTACAATGTTGGTAAATACTGGTTGATTATAAGTGTCATTGTAAAAATTATTTCCAAATGAGTAACGAATGCTGTGCATTTCTCTTGAGTTGAGTTTTTCGCCGCACACTGCTTGAAATACTTTTAGGAAGCGCTATATCGAGAATATCCGATTGTGGTTTAGGTGATAGGGATAGCGTGTAATATATTCTTTTGGTGCAAGTATTTGTAGGCTGTATAATCATGCTAAATTGTTAAGAGAAACTCTTGCGGAATTAGAAGTACTACATCCACATCATACATTATCACTTCCCTTGTTTAAAAGACGACGTTTCAGAGTCCCTAGTTGATGATATTTTCCCAATTCCGTTTGTCTGACCGTCTGGTTGTCTGCCTGTTGGCGGTATAGCTCAAAAACTATTTGTTGGAGGAAGACCATATTTGCATGCGGATTGCATGTCTACCTATATCGAAACCGAGAATACTTTCGGTCAAGTACATACAGAATGAGCACCTTAAAAAATAAAATGCTGTATATTTTTTCCTTAATTCGAGGAAAGTAATATTTTGCACATACCTCAGATTTTTAACGTTGACGAAAATAAGCATATTGGGGACGCCACAGATACAGGATAAACATCCCACTTCAGTCCTGTCGTCAGAGCCTTCTTTATACCGCTGTTTTAAGCGAATAAATTTCATGGTCCAAAGGTTAGAGCGCCCCGCTACCATTGGGGTTCGTGTCCGAGTACGAATTCGAATCACACCTCCTGCAGAGTTTTTTTAAGTTTGCAAACTGATGTAGCGTGCATTACTAGGTGTTTCTATTTATTGCTTCAGTATTATTAGCAGCGTTAAGATACTTGTACCTATTATGTGACGATACTTGCGACGGAAGTTTCGTGTAAACCCCTTTTGCAAATTTGTACCATTATTAAAGTCGCCAATCGAAAGGGAAGGTGTATTGCTACTAAAGTCTGCTTCTAAAAGTTGTTTGCTCGATGGTTTATATACAGAGACAATATTAATGAAACTGTTATCGTTTAGTTTCATAGATGTTGTTATAGACGAGTTACTACGGTGAGTTTTGTTGTTCTAAATGTAGTTTGATAAAGATCGCTACATCACCAGAAGCTGTTCTTGTATTTTCTCTGAGGAGTAGTTTTTCGTGTATGGTAGTAAAAGTGATTTCTGTGTTTAAAGTTCATTGCCATTCCAATTTAGGATTTTAAAGTTCAAAAGCCATTGAGGAAAATTTATAGAAATTTTTAATAGGTTGTAAAAGCGCTTCAATGATTTTTGAAGAGTTTTAACAAGTAAAGAGGTCTGCGAGGAGTTATTATCAGCATTTAAGAGTGTTGTGGTTTGGTGGTTAGATAAGAAAATATTTAAGTCCCAGCGAGTACGTTTTTCGCAAGTTCGAATTCGTTTGGATTGATTTTACGACGTTAATATTGTTACGCGAATTTATTGACTTTTCATAATATTTACGTCCTTTCAAATTAGGAGAATGACTTTTACCGCAATTAGTGCATTCTAGGGAATCACATTTTTCCTTTAAATCCCACGCGTCTGGGTTTTCAACCGACGATAGTTTTTTGTGTGGCCATAGTCCTGAAATTTATGACATTGGGGTATGTTATATAATTTTCTACTGCGTTTTACTTTTACGACCGAGTGGAAAATTTTGTTAAGTTTGAAAACGTCTAAGGCCTGCTCACAAGTTGTTAGGTCAATTGCAATTACTGGAAGGGTGAATCTGTCGTTACGATAGAATCTGCCTATTGCTAAAATTGGTCACTTGTGTGTAGATGTGTCTTCTTCTATTTATCCTGTCTTTGACTTGGGGTCTTGAAAAGTATGAAATTACATCTTATATTCAAGATTTTTAACAAGGGCTCTATAGTCATGTTGTGTTTGCCAGAATTTGTACAAGCATGCAAAATGAGAGAAAGAAATGTATTTAGTTTGGTTTCTTGTCAAGCAAAATGCAATACTCGTTTTCACTGAAGTGAGATAAGCTCCTTTTCAGAGAAAAAAGCTTACGAATCCCGGGGGGTGGGGGGGGGGCAAAAATAACAAAATATTTTGTCGCCGTACGAGTAGCTTTACTGGATTTTGGAATATAGTAAGCGAGCCCAGGGGTTTGAGTTGTGAGCCCGGTGCATGCGGTTGTGATTTTGCAGCACTGAATTAGTAATCAACGCGCGCCACACGCGCTATTAGTGAGATTATTTTATTTTATTTAAATTTTCGTCAATTTGCCAAATCTCACAAATTTCTGTTAAAACGATATTTAAAGGGAGCTCTTCAAAAAAGAGCCCCTCAAATAAACAACCACGTAACAGCAAATTTGCCTCAAAAATTATGCTTCAAATGGATTAGGAAGACGTGCCACAGAACAGCGACGCTGGTTCCACATCCGATAAGAAAAGGAACAATAATTCTCCCACAGCTGTATCTCCAGGAAAAAAGTTTTTATTTACGAATGAAGAACTCCTAACCAAAGATAAATACTATCTTGCTGACCAAAACGTTCTACAGCACACAAACGATTCCTTGGAATCGATTGAACCAAGCAAAGAAACACAAATTATTAAACAAACAAAAAATCCTCCGATTTTGTTACATAATGCTACAGACTATCAATTGGCAATCAAAAATGTAAAAGCTAATACATAGAACGCATTTACTACCAGTTCCAAAGGCGATTTTTTGAAAATTACATTAACATCAATAGACGATTGTCGGACACTGACCAAATTTTACAACGCCAATAATGTTAAATATAATTCGTTCAATCTGCACCGATGTCGGTTTTAATACGTCACCTCCATTGCTCGATCACTACCGAGGAAATCAAAGCAGAATTGGTGCACAAAGAACTGCCTGTAATTAGCGTCACTAGAATGCTAAGTAAAAATAAAAACCCGATTCCATTATGTGTTATTAATTTAACAAAGAACGAAAAAGCAAAGAAAATTTTTGATGTAGCAACGCTATACCACTGTATTGTAACTGTTGAGCCCAAACATAAGAACAAAGACATACCACAATGCCAGCGATGCCAGCGTTAAGGGCATACTAAAAATTATTGTAAATTGAACCCCCGTTGTGTAAAGTGCACAGGGAACCACTACTACAAAGATTGTCCAAAACTAAAAACTACGAAGCCACAGTGCGTAAACTGCGGGGAAAGAGCATCCTGAAAATTACAACTATCGATCTATTTCTTCGGTTCGGCAAACCATTATATAATAATTCACCTAAACGACATTCCAGACTAAGAGATGGTACTTCCTACGCCAAAATAACGCAAGAAAATCAATCAGATCACAATCACACACATACTCCTAATAATACTGAAGAAAATTCAACTGCAACTAAATTTATAGAAATTTTGTTAGAATTGCTGGTTCCACATATGGACCAAATTAAAACACCTTTAGCTTCGTTGTTACCATCACTACTTCAAAATGTCTACAAGTTACACGCAAAATCCCTTTAATAATACAATTATTGTAAACTGGAATGCCAATGGCATCAAACCACAACGGTCTATATTTATTGCATTCCTGGAGAGACACAGCGTCAATATAGCTTGTGTAAGTGAAACACATCTAATAACAGGCGAAAACTTCAAAATTTCTGGATACAACATTTACAGAAAAGACGGAGATGCTCTTATAGCTTCAGGTGGCGTTGCAATTATAGGTAAGAAGCAGCTGAAAGTCGTACCATTATTGGAACTTAACCTATATAACTTATAAGCAATTGCAGTTAAACTCACTATAAACAATAACAGCATACAGCAATATAGTAATAATATGTGTTTATAAACAACCCAATAAGCAACTAGCCCAACAGGATATTAATATCCTACTTAGTCGAAGTGAACCTACCCTTGTCATCGGCGACTTTACTAGTAAACATGTACATTCTGAATAAAATTAAAGAAAAACACCGATTAAGGAGACTATAGCAACGAACAAGGGATCTTCAAATTAAAATCGAACTAAATAGAATATCCAGAGTAGTTAAGTGGGAATTAGATAAATACCGAATCGATTCCTACTGCAGTTACATACAAGAGTTGGAACCAGGGGATCCCTCTATGTGGAGAGCTAGTAAACGCATTCTAAAAGAACCTGCAACCATTCCAGCACTAAAACTAAATAATCAAGAATTCACGACTGACAGTGACAAGGCTAACTTGTTTGCCGATTACCTAGAGACTGTGTTTACAACTAACCAGACGCAGAATAACGCCAATTTTACAGATCAAGTTACTCAAGCAGTAGATGATATCCCAGCCTCAATTATTGAACCCATAGTTCCCACAAGCCCAGAAGAATTGAGAAAATTAACACAGAGGTTAATAATTAAAAAAGCTCCAGGTAGAGATGAAATATCTAACATCATACTAGGCAACCTAACTAACAAAGAATTCGCTTTGTTAGCAACAACCTTCAATAGTTTCCTAAGACTGGGTTATTTTCCCAGCCATTGGAAACACGCCGACATCATTTTATTTCATAAACCTAGCAAAAATCCACACGAACCCTCCAGTTACCGTCCTATTAGTCTCCTGTCAAGTCTTTTTAAACTGCTAGAAAAAATAGTCAAACTTAGACTGGCCGATGAACTTCATAATCATAACATCATCCCAAAGTTTCAATCTGGATTCCGGACCAACTATTCTACCACATACCAGCTAATCAGACTGTCAGAAATCATAGAACGAGGATTCGAAGAGAAGAAATATACTAGAATTGCTTTTCTTGATGTAAAATAAGCATTCGACCGCGTCTGGATCAAGGGTTTAATCAAACAATTATTTCAGCTACCACTTTCGTCATACCTTGTTAGGATAATCTCCTCCTTTCTAACAAACAGGACGTTTATGGTCAAGGTACGCGACAAGACATCAACTTCCAGGACAATAAGAGCAGGTGTACCTCAAGGGTCTGTTTTAGGCCCAATACTATACAACTTGTTTACATATGACATTCCAGAACCTACAATTTCGTCTCTATCGATATTTGCAGACAATACTGCCACAATAACGCAAAGCGATAATTTCATAACATCCGCGGCAATGTTACAAGATACTGTTAATATCCTGATAGAATGGTTCAATCAATAGCACATAACCTTGAATCAAAGTAAGTGCGTTTGCAAGATATTCACTCTGAGAATAGTAGTGGAGTCCCGTAACATCACAATCAATGGCAAAGCAGTCTTATGGAGTCCTTAACAGGAACCTGTCAAGTATCTTGGTGTTTTGTTCGACTAGAGGCTTAACTGGAGTGCCCACATACAAAACAAAATAAAAGAGTGCTACGTTAGACTAAACAAACTATATCCAGTTATCAATAGAAAGTCTTCTCTCAAAGTGCAGTGCGGGATATTGACACATACATCAGTACTACGACCAATAATAACTTATGCATGTCCTGTATGGTGTGCAGTGTCTCTAACACATATTCACAAACTACAGGTATTACAAAACAAGATTATACGTATGGTAGTTGGGGCGAGATGGTTCATTAGAAATTCTCAGTGCATAAAAAACTAGGTATGCCAACTATAGTGCAGTTTATCAGAAAACTAGCAAAAACATTTTTCGCATATATTAATTCTTGTCCAAGTGCTCGGTATTATTCTCTGGGTCAACAAGGATTTCACGTGCGCCTCAAAAGACGCCTTCCACAGGAAGTCCTACTAACGGATGACAGTGCTTAACATAACATTGCTACTATTATACGTATTAAATAATGTTTTCTTTCGAAATAACTTTTAGTTTATTTTTATTTAGTTTTAGTTATCATTGTTAAATCTTAAACCTAGTAATTAGCACATTGTCTTATTATTTTATATAACGAATAACGGTTCCTTCTGTAATAATGTACCTTGCATAATTTACTGTTAGTTTTAGCTATTCCATTCTGAAAAATTTTCTATATTAACCTAACCATACACTGTATGTCGAATTGGTAAAATAAATCACAAAAAAAAGTAAGCGAGCCCATGTTTTTACAGCCTGCGACCCATCTCTCTTAGGTTAACTAGTCGAGCAACATCTTAGTTTATTGCATGTCGTAAAATAGGTTTTTCCTGTAACAAAAAATACCATAATAATAATACAACAGAAAATGCAACTATGATGTGATTTACCGTACCGTTGAGTGAACAACTCTACCGTACGCTAAAACGTTTGCTAGAGAGCGAATGGGGACCAAAAATCTTTCGTTTTTTTTTCAAGGGTGGAACGTCAAGTTTTTCACTGAGTGACAAAAGGTTTTATTTGTATTTTTGTAAACAAAGTGAACGTAACGAAGAAATTACGTTGAATAGAAATTTAAATTAAAGTCATACAGGTCGTATCTTTGCTAATATATTTACTTTACAATTTTACGCTCGCTCGCGTATATCAAGGGTTGCTGCAACTGGACCTTAGTAATTATTACACCAGATTAACACAACATATGTTTTTAGTGTCTGGTTGGACAGTAAATGTATTTTTAAGAAAACTTTACATGTTTTTCTAGGTTATCAAAAATATAAATTGTTGGGATATAAATTCAGAGCATATGTAAGTACAAGTAGCGCTTACATGAGGAATCCAATTTAAACAATAAAAGTTTGGGGGAGCACATAGCACAAGCTATTAACGCAGAAAATTGAAGATGGTTTTAAATAGTTTTATACAAACCCAAAATCATAATATTGTTTATCTACGACCTTAATTTTACTGTTATTAATCCATAAATATCGATTTAACAAAGGTTTGCATCTACGACACTTATAATTTATGTCATAGTAAAGCCATGCCGCGCCGGCGAATGTTTGCGAATGACAGAAGTCAAGGTCAGTTACAAAATGTAATTATTAATACTCCACATCTGACTGTATTCATTACATAACGCTTTAATTATTTCAAAACACTTAACTGTAACGCAAGAAGCAACTAGAATAACTTTACAAGTTCACTTCAGTTCGAAATTGTAGTTTTCTAACCTCACTTCACTTTTAGCACATGGGCTAAAAGTAAACAGCAGATTTCTTTAACCACGCTAAACTATAAAACGTCACTTTTAGTGAAACAAGCTAGCGCTAAAAGGCCTACTTTGAGTAGTGGTCGTAGATAAAATATTGTATGCAACGCGTGCTAAAAGTCGTTTATGCCTTCGGCTTCGTTCATAATTTTCATGTCTCGGCATAAACGTCGACTTTTAGCACTTGCTGCATAAATAGCTATTTTAACCCAAAAGGTAATAAAATGTTGGATTTGTATCACAGAAATATTTGAAATTTAAATTGCTAGAGTAAATATTGCCTAAGTTGCCTTAGGCGCCAACACAAGCTATGAAGATTTAAAATCATTATGCTTCAAAATATGAAGATGTGTTGTTGTATATACCAATTTACCCTGTATATAACTAATACATTTCGTTGTAGAATGTGATTCAATAAAAGGGATGTCAAACGGCTGCCCTAATTTTTTAAATTGCGTTAGAAGGAATGTGTGGACCCGTTTACTACTGTAACTATTTTTTACTTTCCAGCTTTCACCAACAAATTTTTAATCAAGCAAAAATCCCTTACCAACTTGACAGTTTGGAGAAGCGAGTTGTTATCGAATGTGCTAACTACATAACATAATTCACTTCATCGAACTTAGCACTTCCAGTTTTTTTGAAACTGTGACTTGGTATCCTTGTAACTAACTTTAGATGGTTATTAACTGATAATTAGGAGTTCACGGTATAGTTTCCAAAGTAGCCACCACAGACAAGATGCTTAGTCATATTTAGTAAGCAAGGGAACGACCGACGTCAAACTAAATGCAAACTTATTTTGAACCCGCGTTGATCGTGTACCTCACGCAACGATGGAGCCGGGAGCAACAATAAATTACTGTCAGTTGAAACTGATACTGTTTCTAAACCTCGGGTTCATTTTATGTAGCATCCGGAAACTGAAAACAAATATTCTCGCTAAAGCAATTTAGGTCTCCTGAGAATTCATGTGGTCAATTGGTAGGTTTGCAGTACTGGAAAACGAAACGGCACGTGGTCCCGCAGGATAGCTAAACGTACATGTGGGATTTATATCACATAAATACGCTTGTGACACGCGTAGTTGACACAAATTCTTTCAAGCCGCCTTCCATTTTCTCTAGCGGAATTAAAATTAGTATGTAGTAATTTAGTTAATTTCTACACAGATATTTAGTAAAAGTGAAAACATTTTCTAAATAGATTTCCTGGTGCAAATGAAAGTCAGTGTTTCGCGGTAAATTCCCTCAGAAATGTAAATCGAATTCCTATATTAGTTTCAGCCTGAGAATCACTATCTATAGAATACAGGAAACAGCAACATGATCAAAATGCGGGGCAAGTCCTTGCGAAGCACTAGTCAATAAAGACACATAAGCTGCAAGTGTTTTGATGGGGTGAAGTTTCGTCCGCCACCACTAAAAAGCATACTCCTGGAGTATAAATAGCTGTTTTCAAGCCTGACTTCAAAGCGCAGATTCAGCGAAATCACAACAGCTCCGTCAATAGGAAGGTGGAAATGAATATTTTTATCATTACCTGGAAAACGAAACCGCCGTGTGCTATCTTTCGAAGGAAAACTTATTAAGGCATTGATTCTCAACAAAATGAGCACTTGCAAAGCTAAATCGATGCGAAAGAGAAAAAAATTGTAAAGCTATTAAGAAATGAATTGTATAAGAGCCAGATATAAATTCCAAAACTACAAGTGATGAAGTAATCATAGTAATGTGAGTTCGGAAAACAGGAAGACAAGGTCGGTCAATACGACAAATTTGTGCTCAATAATGCATTCTGTGAATTCCCCTGACATGGTTACATGCACGGAAATCACCTACATCAACGAAATGAAACAGAATCCTTGGTAATGATAGATAACAAGCTTGAAAAAAGCAGTAGTACGGAAATCAAACACAAGGGTTATCGTCATAAATTTTATATTTTCTGTCCAAGAACACGTCTACTTCAAGGTTAACCTATACAGGGTAATTCACTTTGGAAGGTCACTATTGGGGTCTCGCGAAACGTCACGAGATAGACGGTGGGTTAAATGAAGAAAATTTGTAAAATGAAATATTTCTTTCTTAATTATTACTTAAGACCCAATTTTGCATCTTAGCCCCTATTTAACCTACCTTGTATCTCTTATCGTTTTAGAGATCTCAATGGTGAGACTCAAAACTGAGTTATTCTATATATGAAGAATGCCTAAATTTAGCATAAAATTAACCAAAAGTTATCTTTTTACTAATATACTTCTGCAGAAGTTAGGAGGAACAGCTTCTGTCATTCGTTAACTAAATTAGATTTCTTTTTATAGTTTTGAAGATTTTGCCATTTTTCTCAAGAATTCATGCTCGAGGTCTCCTCTTGTTATTACAAAACAATTTACTACTACAACAGACACAACTTTAACATACAACATTAAATAAATAATGTATATCTTCATATTCTAATCCAATCTTATAATATATCAGACAATAATTTTCATTGCTTGCTTGCTTGACGCCACTTTGAGAGCGAACCCGTGGGCCGAATTGGCTGATTTTTGTGTCAATCGACCTCAGGGCGACGCAAGTAAGTCAGTAGTAAGGTTTATAAATTTTTATAAGTGACTTTTTTATGTGGATTTTTTTGTTGATAGCTAACCTCAAAATTATCTCGACACACAAAATGGATCACTCTTGTACAAATTGCATTAAATGAATTATTTCGCGCACAATTTGGGTGCAGAAACGCTAGTTAAAAATAATCTCCTTCTTGATCTTAACAAAACTTATAAACGCCAGCTTAAAAATAAATTACGAGCCATCGACGTTGATCTACAAGCTGACAGCGAAAGGTTTTCTCGGAGCTGCGTCGATATACAAAGTCTTTGTACAGAAGTACCTCGTATACCGGTTATACGAGGCGGTCGGCGGCACGACACGGAAGTTTTTCTATATATAACATGTGAGCAAACAAAAAATTAAATCAAGCTCAAATTCGAGGTTGTCAGGTTAGGTTTTCGTCAGTTTTGATACAGACTGACGAAAAACATAACCTGACAACCTCGAATTTGACATAGACTTACAGTCTCACCAACATATTATTCATAAAACAAATATTTCAAAGCCAAGCTTGATTTCATTTTTGTTTGCTCACATGTTATATCCAATTGAATATAAACGGGATCAAAATTTCAGATTGATAATATGAATTTTGGGAGCTGATAATATTCGGTCAAGGTCGACATTTTCAAATTTGCAAGATAGGGCTTCCCAAATAACTACATTCATATTACTCACCCATTACTGATCTACCCCCCGCCTGAAATCTTAGCGCGACCAGATATTCGGCGAGATAAATTACCTACCCATTTTTCCCTGTACATTAGAAGCAGAGGCGGCGTTGTTTCTTAAACTGACCTAACACCTCTTTTGCGATCATTATATAATGGTATAGACATTATCATGTTGGACATAAGTTCCATGTTAAACAACTAAATTTAGCTTTCCTATTAGATTCAGGCAGTATTTAGTAAATACGTCTGATTGTCTAAAATTCAGTCACGAGACAGATGTCTGCTATTCTAGTCTAAACTGCATAACCACTAATCTCCTGATTCATTAATTTTCTCCTCAAACGAGTTTCCTTTTGTATAGTAATGTAAGGTAAAAATAAATGTTTTTACGTTTACTGCATGTAAGATATCTATTTTAAATCCTTCAATCAGATGTCGCAAAACCTTAAAAGTTTTCTGAAGAATTTCTCTACTTAAATTATTAAAAAACGTGTTGCCTTCTTGATAAAGCAATGTGATTCAACAAGTGCTAAAATACAGTTTTTATAATTATTCAACATTTTGTGGGAAAGCAGTGACGCCTCGTGACATGGAGGTCAAAGAGGCTATTTATTCGTTGAGCTAAAAATTGGCTAAAATTATGTCTAATAGGCGGACACAGTGCAGCCACTAGTATATTTCCTGCACAAATTAGAAGGATCGAATGCTATCTAGGGTATGTGCCACCCATAACATTAATTATTTTCAGATAATTAATTGAAGTATCTCACATAAACTTTTGTTAACCACTTAAAGTGGGCTCATCAAGGGCCTGGAAATAATATTTTCGTTTATGCAAGCATATATAGAAACCGCAGTGTGAGCAGATAAAACTGATGATCAATTGTATAGTTTATTAATTGCAAAAAATGAATCGCCTAGTTTGAAAAATTGAAATATTGAGATTAGAAATATAAATAATTGTTATACCAGATATTACAACAATAGGTGCTTTCATTTTAACCTCTTTACAGAACTCGTTAAATCGATTGTCCTTATTTACCATTTTCCCGACTACGTATATTTTTAACCTAATCCCCCCCCCCCCCCCCCCCAGATTTGACGAATCGTTCGTATCCTTCATTTATTTTTAGATTCTATTCGAAATGATTATGATAAACATCTGGTTTTGTCAAGAAAAACGTCGTTGTGACACATGAACGTGGAAGTCAGAGTGAGCAAGAAGTTCATTGATAAGAAAGATTATGTTACATTACGTCAATATCAATGGCCGAGTAAAGATACTCAATGGTATACTGC
>OW679202.1:99139541-99359758 GCA_940337035.1 Agriotes lineatus
AAAGCTCACGCATTCAAGGAGGTCATCACATTTGGAAAATTGGACAGCACGTGTAGAATACGCGACGAGAATATGACGATACGATAACATTCATGGCCGGGTCAAAACATCGCGCGACATGAACATAACCGATAGAAACGGGATCTATAACAGCTATCAAATCGTGCTTAACAATGGACAGCATTTAAGCGTTGGATTATATCGGGTCAAATGGCAGGGGTTGCTAGCGCCTCGCGAAGAACAAAACGCCTTCGCCGCGCCAAAGGCGAACCAATTAGAACGACGGCGCGGCCGAATCCAAAAATCCGGTCAAAAGACTCTAGCTCGAAGTACGATGTTTTTGTCCGTAACAATGTGATGGTGTATATATTTTGCGATGCCAAATGTTATAATCTATGTACGAAAAATTTATTAAGTTATTGGAATTATAATGATCATATAATTTTAATGTATAGTAATAGATCAATCTCATTTATTTTTACATAGTAGTTTATTTACATTATTTATTTGTTTTAACTGAAACAGAGTTGTTTGGAAAATTGTTTTATTTTTTTAAGTATACATACCTACTTCTTGTTTGGAATTACCTTTGCGTTAAATTTACATTTAAGGTTTAGAAATATAATAATCAATAAGGTGCAGACAATTGTTCAGTCAATTAGGCACCTTGGTAACTATTACATAAATTGTATAGTATATGTTAAATACAAAATAAATTTATTATTATTATTATTATTAGATCGCAGAAAAACGGCCCCATTTTTTGTATTTCATCCTGATAATGTCTTATACGACTAGCGACGTTTTTGTTCTCAAACCTGAACGTAAGAAATTTTAGTCAAATGAGGAATGATCAACCTGGTAAATAGATATTTTGAAGGCCTTACTAAGTATGTTTAAAATGATTTAAAAAAGACACCATTCTTCTTCATCTGTCCTGCTCTCCTAGGGCGTTGACGATCAATTGCATGACTTGAATTTTGTCTGTACCTTTCCTGAAAAGGGATGTTGTACTTTGTCCATACCATTGGCGAAGGTTCTTGAGCCATGATGTCCTGCGACGTCCTTGCACCTTGCATTACCATTTGAATAAATTTATTGAGCTCTCAGGAGAGGGAGAGTATGTTGAAACACAAAATTGATTTCATCTTAAATTTGTCTTTTTTTCTACATCGCACAGCAAACTTTTCATATACTCTTTGTGTATTACAATCTTTCTTTATATTGGGTTGACGGTTTAGGTTTTTGATGAAGCAAACCCAGATTTAATTGAGCAGCTTTGGTTTTCTAATATGACGATCTGTATTATGTCTATAGTTCATTCAAATTCAAGATAGAGCAAAATCTGCAACCCAAGTTACAAATATCAGCGGTCAGTTGATTACTAATATGATTTTATTAAAATTTAGATCAGAGAGATATGGCTTTGTTGCTGTCTTGATGACTGTCAAAATCAAATTTGAGGTTAGCAGGTTAGGTTTTGCGTCAGTTCGTGTCAAAACTGACGGAAAACCTAACCTGCTAACCTCGAATTTGATTTTGACACTCATCAAGACGGCAACAAAGCCATATCTCTCTGATCTAAATTTTAATAAAATCAAATTAGTAAACAACTGACCGCTGATATTTGTAACTTGGGTTGGAGATTTTGCTCTATCTTGAATTTGAATGAACTATATGTATACATGGTGTGTAATTAATTAACTCACTGTAGAATATATATATTTTTTTATGAATCATGATTTCAGTGACGCACCGGGTTTATGTATTAGCTACTGTTGTTTATTATTATTTCTGCTACAAGACAATCATGGGGTCATGCTAAGTGCTTCCGGGTTATGCCGTGGTCGTCGATTTGGACTTGACGTTTCGCTGCTCATGCTGTCAGCTTCTTCAGAAGTTTCTTAAAAATTTCTAAAGAGAGTTTTCTAAAGACTCTCTTTAGAAGACAGCATGAGCTGCGAAACGTCAAGTTCAAATCGATGACCACGGCATAACCCGGAAGCACCTACCATAATGGACAACGGCCGTGAAAGTCTGCATTCGACAATCATGGGGTAAGTTTTAAAGTTTGAGAAGTGACAGCATTTGTGTTACTGTTATGGTATTTGAATAAAAAAAAGAGTAAGTTTGATAACAACATAAAACACAATTTCGGTTTTTAACAGGAACACGTGGTTCAACAATGGTGTCCCTTTAAAAGCACAGTAGCAAAGATAATATATATTATCTTTGACAGTAGGCATATGCATCACCTTATCAGGAAGTCAAGAGTGTCATGAAGGAGTACCTACCGCCAGTTCGGATTAGGACCCTCAGTTTTCGTTTTCGACAACGTTTTTACAACTATCTCCTTGCTTGAAACGATTGCCAACAAAGGACTACGCGGCACATGAACTACTTAGAGTGTCTCGCTGTCATTTGCTTAATAAAGCTATCGTAAGAGAAAAACAGTGTGGTTTCTATGACTTCAGGATAACTGAAGATACATAATGAAATTGTAGCTACAATATGGAATGACTATCATATAGTAAATATGGCGTCAAAATGCCGAAAACGTATTACCACCAAAGCGAGTACTAGGTATACGTAGACATTCCCAAAAAGAAAAAAAAGTAGGTTATACTTTGAACAACCAGCTTTTATTTTCTACGTACAATGCTCATGTGGATGATTTAGATCCTAGAACTAAAAATATTAGTTTATATAGGGTAGGAATTACAGGGACGAAATGGTACTGTTTATTTGATGGTTGATTTGATATGCGAATGCACAATACTTGGTAAAATGCAAAAGAACGAAGGTGGTAAAATGGTAACTTGACTTATCGAAGCAGAGTTGGACGCCAATAACACGGTTTCCACGACAATAAGAAAATCTCAAGTCTAGAAAACATAGGTTCTAGGTATTATAGAGTCGATCACTTGGTATTACCACAGAGTAAGCAGACCCGCTGTAGAGTTTTCCAGAAAAAAGTGTCAACCAATGTGAAAAATCTGATGTGGCTTTATATCTACACTGCTTGATACTCTGCCACAGAAAACCATAAGTACTACAGAAAGCAAAAAATACCATCCACATAATAATTTAAGTTTTGAACTGTAATACTAATATATATTCAGTTTCTAGTGTCTCTTTATAAGCTATACATTGTAGAGCTATGTTCTAATAATAACTTTTTTTTTAGATAGAACAAGGTTTATCGCTGAGTTTTGGTATTACATATAATTACTGTCCCTTTAAAAGGACACCCATTTTCAGCAGGGTGATTTTTTTAACAAAAGTGTGGGTCCAAAGTCATATTATGTTTTAAAAAAAACGCATTCATGTCTGGGTTAAAAGAAAATAAAGTATTTACGTATAACATATTTGCCTGGTTTTAGTCAATGTCATGTAATGTAACATCATATAATACATAATTGTACAATCCTATTCATAAATGCCACAATTCCCAAAAACTACATATGTATCCGTTCTTGTATTGTTTTTATACAGTGTGTCCAATGTTTAACATAGCGATATCGTGGAAGTGGTAAGAGCGAAAGATTCAATTACATTTTAGCATGGCACTTATTGTTATAATTCTATAATAGTCAAAGTCTGATTTGAATGTCGTCAAGAACGACTAAACACTATTTAAACAAACATCAATGCTTGCAAACTGTGCTAACTAGTTAAACTAACTACAAGAGTATTTATTCTTTTACATCATTGGTAGATTCAGTGCATAAACTATTGTAGTAAATGTATAAAAGTTTCAATTAATATCATCGGTATAGCAGTTATACTGGATCACAATTGTCTTTTAAAGAAGAAGTTGGTTTATAGTAAGCTATGATCAAAAATTAATCTCATCTAGTATGGCTATGGATTTTTTTCTAATTTATGAATGCAACTATCTTTACACTTAAATGTCAAACTTGACATTAAATTTTTAAGTGAGCTATAGTTGCATTAATAAATAAGGAGCAATTCCATAGCCATACTAGATGAGATTAATTTTTGATCATACTAAATTATATTAATACTAAACTTCAACAAGTAATATGTACCTATTGCTACTAGTATCAAACCATACGGAGTTATATTAGAATCAGAAAAATAATTAAGATATTTTTGCCTTATTTTAGTCACTAAAATTCAATATTTTAAAAAATAACTTTGTAATTCCTTCATGTAATAAAGATGCTGCTTAAGTTAATTATTTTTACAGAATTTTCAGTTTGAGTTATTCCACATAGTGTTTCAGCAATGGTTATAAAACCTAGTCGTGAAACTTGATTAAAGTTGCCAAAAAAATGTATTGAAAAAAATTGGTATGGTGCTTAGTTTATTCACACTGAAAACAAGAAATTGAAATTTGGTGACACTAGTAATGTATCGGATTTTATATTAGCTAGTCATGAATAAAATAAGGTCTCTGTAACATCTACAGTACCTCAAATAGGTTAGCACTACTAAATTTACTACTTGATCCAACACTGATTGACAAAACTGGCGGAATAAATAACTGAAATCACCAAATCTTGGATTTTCTGTGTTGCCATATATGCTACAAGCATAAACATCAACAAATCTTAAAAAAGGAGATCCTACACTATTGACGTGTTTTCATTGCTGCTTTAATGTTTATAAGACAAATATCTAATATTTTCCAGCACCCGTTAGAGTTAGAGCTACTGATGTCTCGATTTCTGGTACCGAGGACGGTATAATATATCAATTGGCATTGAAGAGATAATTTATATTAGGATTTATATGCATGGTTCATTGACGCTTATAACGGTTTCTGAGACACCTTGTATATCTTTCATACTCGTCCATAATAATGTCGACGCATTTTTTGTTGAGGAATAAACACAAGTGTTTTAATCACAAATAAATATAATACAGTGGCATTTTTTTACTAGTGCCAGATTTATTTGTCTAAAACCTGAATACAAATGTAAAACTTATTTTTCTGGTTTCACTTCGCTTCGCGCGTGGAAAATCTTTCCGTTTATGAATTTCCTTACAAATTATGCAGCGTGATAACCTAAACAAGTCAAAGGCACGCCGGAAATATTTTATGCCTTTTGCATCCCTCATTAACACATAAAAGAACTAAAAATGTCATAAAAGCCATAACCAAGTGGCGTCTCGTGTTATATTGACTATTTCGAGACGCTCTTCAATAAATATTCTTATTTTCTATTGCAGCACGGGCTCCTCGGGGAGCTTCTAATTTCATGGTCCGACACTGGCACTTCTTTACCCCTCTTTCCAATTTTCGAACCCCTGTATCTAATTACAGTATTTCTCGTTGAAACTAAAACTATCCCGGGAAAAAATACGCATAGGACGACAAGGTGCGCCTGATTTTACTTTCGCGTTTCTTCGCAGTGAATTTATCTTCCTCTCGACAGCGAACTTTTCTCTTTAATTAGCGAATACCTAGCGAACTTTACGTTATCTGACATTACAATGTTCGTCCCTCCCACCTTTGAAGTTGGAAGTATATTTTACTGAAACGGCCACACACATTGTATGAGTTTTTGTTGTTTTAGGCGATATCTCGGCGATTGCTTCGCTAAAGTTATAGCAGTAGTTTAATTAGTTTTCTTGTATCTCAGCGAAATTTAAACGGGCGGTTATTTCACTCATTTTTGTAATCTTAATTGGATATTAGGCAGCGCGTAACTGTTTGCGGGAACGAGAAAGTGAAGAAAAGCTTCAATGGCTGCAATTATGACAACGACGAACGAGAGTAGTATTTAAATATTCATCCGAATAACAAACGACCATGAAAATGCAAATATGTACTGACAAAAAATTCAAATTTAATTGCTGCTGCAGGCAAATTTCTTATACTGGTTAGGCTAATATAGCCATTTATAAAAAGAACTTGTTTTATATATTAGCAATAACATTCAGCATTATAACTGGAACGATCATTATTACACTTTTAACAATTTTCTCGTCGTTACGAATGCTGTAGCGGCTAATTTAGTAAATTTATTCATTTTATATTATTTAACTCTTTCCTGCAGAAACTTAATTTCAGAGTTATTTACTGGATTTACTGATTACAAACGATGGTGAGACTACCGGTTTTTAACTTGAGCTTATAGCATGCTTCAGGTTTCCATTTTTCTATGACGAGTAACCATATACCAAGAACTCAAATTTTTGTAAAGCTATTGACCTGCGATTCAACAAGGTGATTGCTCGGGCAGCATTTAAATTTCTACGTTAATCTTGAAACAAGTGTTGTACCAACTACGAGTACCTTCAACGTTGGCAGTATAGGAGCAATTTTATTTTAAAATGCCTTCTTAGTTGCGTATTGACTCGGAAATATGGTGGATCGTACAACAAAAACGTAGTGGGCTGTCCTGGGGGCTGTGTTTGACAGGAAAACCCTAATATGTGAGTCCCTATAGCGAAGGGGCAATCTGAAAGTTTCGGGATTTGGGAATATGAAAATAAGAATTTATTACAGCGAATAAAGTACGTGAGAAACAAAGCATATATCTTATTTGGTAAATGTTTTAGAGGAACAATATGAGGAATATAAGGATCCTCTTGACTCGGAAGAGAATGTGTAATTTAATTGTCGCCCTTATTTAAAAAGTGAACCTTCAGTTCATAAAATTAAATTTATGACTGTTTTTGGGGTATACTATTTCCGTAATATTATGGATATTGCTCTCGCCGTCGTTATTTCAAAATATTTTCCTATTATCTATGTCGTTAATAACTTTTAACGTTACTTTAAGAATTGTTTATCAATTAAAACCACATTATCATGTTAAGCAAGCAATTATTTTCAAGTAATTAATGGCACCTTTATTGCAAGTATGTATAATAAATACTGCAATTGTAGCTTTTACTGCTGCATAGTTTAGTGATATCTAATACGAAAGGAAAATTTATAGCTGCAAACATATTGCTTAAAACAAAATTGCTTGCCTATTATTACTTTCCACACCTAAGTTCCTCAATTTATAAAGTTCTGCCCGAAAAGCAACCGGACTTTTCCAATTTTCGTAACTAACACAACAGAAAAAGTTTCCTAGAGACATATGTTCAAAGTAACGAAAAAGAAATCCTTGTAGGCTAAAACGTGGTACGATTCGAATTACTTCCAACCTTTTCTTATTAGCTACATAGTCGAACTGAATTTTCAACAATTAATTAATCCAGTTGTTCATATGCTACCACATTAAAAAGCTGCAGAATTATTGTATGAAATTAAATATTATCTACAGATTGATACTTAAAATTCAGAAACCAAAATTGAAAATTGTATGGTAATTTGAAATCTGCCTGAGCAAATGCTAATATACCAAAACTGATAATTTTTTAGTCTACTTTTGCGTACAGATTCGATATGTAAATGGTTCCTTTTGCTTACATTAGTAGACGTTAAAATTAAACTGCTAATTAACTAAATATATTCTTAATCTGTATAAATTTCCATGAATTTGATAAAATTTATTGCCACTTTAAAACCGGAAAAGCGTAGCGTTTGCAGAAATCATTGTGTGTATAAATGTGTGAACGAAGTAGGTTAAGGAGGACGGATTCGTTGAGCTCCTTTAAATAATATTTTTCACGTAGTTTATGGTAATATCACATTTATTATACTTATATAAGAAGAATTTACTTTCTAGTATATGAACTTTTAAAAATATAAGATCAATTTGAAAATTTCCTACAGCTTACCGTAACGTATAAACATTTTCACCTAATTATAAATTTAACAATTTTCATGCTGTAAGACACTGTAGTGAGTTCAGAAGAACGACGTGTTAAGTTGATCAAATTCTTTATCGGGTGTATTAGGATTTAATCAGTTCGAAATGTCGTAGGGGTTTGTAACCCTTTTATTGTCCCTTTTATGTCATGGAGCTGCAATTTTACCGTACCTACTTACTACTGAATCCAGATTACTATGCTGAAAGTAGTGCTCCCGATAAATTTACAACCTTTAACTCGATTAAAGCTGCTCAAATGTACGATCATTGGCGTCTTTCAAAATATTATCGTAAAATAGCTTTATGAATCACTTTGATAGTGAAATGTGTAATGAATTTATAAAGAAAACAACATCCAAAGGAAATTATACAATGATACTAATAATTGCCTTTAACTACTGGAGTACATACCTACTACACGTACGTGTGATTCAAGCAAGTTTAAGTATTTTCTAATATTAGTGGAATCACTTTACAATATTTGAAAAATTAAATCTACACAAAATTTTCATGAATGCAAATTTGCACTTATAACCTCTAAAAGGACACTGAGTAGTGGTTTTACATTTTTCATCTAATACAGTGAAAACTTCAAATGCAAAAGTTGGAGGTATTTCCTCATATTTAAAGCAATAAAGTTGCAGCACTTCGTCTAGTAATAGCTTTTACAATATAAGGACTACCAACAAAGGCAAGTTAAATACTTCCTTATGGTTTCTTATTTACGCTATTTTTATTCTCTTATGCAAGATCACAAGCTCACAAGCAACGTGCATATGCGCATCAGAGAAACATTGTTGATTAATGGCCACTTCGCTGCGACTGATTTACAATTTTATGAATTAGTACATCATAAATAATGACAAGTCTTATTTATGATTCTTCTTACTGCGCGAATGTTTGCATTGTTATTTAAATTTTAAAAATGCGCGTTTAACTGCAATGTTTATGGACAATGAAAATTTATGGACGTTACATTTCGGAATCGTTCGGTATTAATTATGGGTATATGATGTTTCTTGACATCTACTTTGAGTGGTGAAATTCTATCATTATCTCCTTACACATGCATTTTCAAATCATGTAGGTGCTTTTAAGAAACTTGATAGATTTTTATGCAATGTCATAAATGTGTCTCACAACATTTTAAAATATTTAGAGTACTTGTTATGGGTTTAATACCCCTTTGAAATTTTTGAAAATGTGAGATTAATAATTACTGGATAATTAATGTAGTACTCAGTACGTATTGGTTGGAGGTTAAAAGCTCATAGGGTTGCATTTTAATTTTTATTACACAAAATTGATTAGTTAAATGTTCAAAAAGATGTAACGAATTTTTATTTAGAAGCAAGGATAATTGTTTTTCCTATGTTACCTATATAAACCACCACATTAAGTTTTCTTTCCAGGCCAATCTCCTTACTGCCTACAATATCAAATCCCTCCAAATAATTACTGTTTAAAACAACAAAACCACTAATGGAAAAATTAATTCCATCCCACCAATTCGGAGTTCTGGGTGGGCATTTTACAATTGATTAAATTCATAGAATTGCAAATATAAATGACAAATCACTAGAAGAAAAAAGTTGGTCTACAGTATTTTTTGTGATAGTTCAAGCGTATTATATGGTTTGGTATGTAGGTTTAAACTATATACTGAAAATATTCCTCGTAAAACAATATATTCAAATTTTTAACTCATATTTTTCAGATAGATATTTCAAAATTCAACAAGAGGAAGCATATTCAGAGAAAGTATAATGGTACCGGTACTGTATCTATTGTACATTCCGATAATTGATACTGGAGCTACGACACTGCTATTAGTAGTAGGAAGCAGCAATGAAGAAGCTATAGAAAACTGCAAACTGATGTAACCCAGATTAACAACTGGATAAGACCAACGATGTAACCAATTCAATTATATATATATTATGCAATAGTGGAAAGCATACGTTAAAAATAAAAAGAAAGAACTTGACAATAGATTCAGAAAAATGTATTGGCTGATTAGAAGGAACTCAATTCTAACACGACTCGGTCCCGCGGCCTCGTTGGAGGGCGGGCGAGGGCTAACTACTACTAATGGCGACTCTTGTTGATTTGGCCCTGGCAACTCAGTCGGCCAATGGTGTTCTCCCTGGTAGGCGGAGCAGACCTAAGTGCAAGCGCGAGAGAGAAAGAGAGAGAAAACAAAAAGAATGATATTTACACAGGTTTTTAATTGTTTGAACATATATACAAAAGAGAAAAATAATAGGCTATGTATTTGATGACGCCTCGAAGCTTCTGGTGGGGTGGGGTCGCCGTGTTTCGTCCCGGGGCTCTTCCTCTCGTGGGGAGGGGCGTGCGTGCCGGGGACGGCGGAGGTTCTGGCGCTGGAGGCGGCTCGGAGGGCTAGGTGTGCGGCCTCGCCGGCTCGTCGGGCCGGATGGCTGCGGATTGGGGCGCCTGGGCGATGGTGACGGGCGGCGGCGGTGTCGGCGGTGGCTGGACGGTATGCGCGCTGGAGAGGAGCGGAGGGACGGCCGGGGGCGGTCGCGTAGCTCCTTGGTCTGCCGCGGATCCCTCCTGTGGTAGTGGGGTGTACCCTGGACCTTGCTTCGGGCCGGCAGGGCTACTGTGGGGAGCTGGGGGCGGCGACTCGACTCGGCGGGGGCGCAATATGCGTCCCACAAGGACTGCAGTTCCCGTGTCTCCTCGGCGCTTAGGTGCAGCTCCAACTCCACTTCCAACTTTCGGGGGCGGCGGAGGACCTGTCGCTGGCGGCGGTGCGGGCGGCGCGGTCCGGGCGGAGTCTGGTCGTACAGGGCTTCCTGTCCCGTGGGCGTGTTTCGGAGCTCCGGGGTCCGTGGGCAATACTGCGGGGATGCGATGTCCGCGCGGTGGGCGGCGGCGGCGGGCGATCCTGAGTGCGGCCGCAACTGTAGACAACGGCGTGCCTTGAGGGTCAAGGGCGACTCGGGGTTGGGGGTAGGTGAGGGGCCGAACAGGCGTTGGAAGGTCTCCTGGAGTCTGTAAAAATATATGAGACTGATTAGTGCGTGGGGGGGGGGGTGGCGTCCTCGGAGAGGCCGGCTGGCGGCGGCGTCCTGTGGAACGGGGAGGAAGGAACGTCCTTACTCCATGGAGGCGGTGACTCTGCAGGCGATGACGGCAGTGGTTTGGGGGGGCGGCCGGCGTGTCGGGCGGCTGGATCCGGCTTCGCTTGGGCAAATTCGGCTAAGTGCCAGGAGCTCGGCGAGCACCACTGGCGACTAAATTCGAGTCCGCGACTTTTTCTAAGTCCCAGGAGCTCGGCGAGCACCGCTGGAGACTAAGTGCGGCTGAAGGAATTTTTCTAAGTCCCAGGAGCTCGGCGAGCACCGCTGGAGACTAAGTGTTGCTGAAGGAATTTTCTAAGTCCCAGGAGCTCGGCGAGCACCGCTGGAGACTAAGTGTCGTTGAAGCTGGAGTAATCAGGCTGGCTGGACCGAGGGCGGTGGCTGCTGGATGCTGGCTGAACTGCTGGCTGGAACTCCGTGCCCTTCTCAAGAAGCCCGGGGTTTATAAAGGTCTTGCCGGCTTTGTTTGCCGATTCCTCGCTCCCGATTGGCTGAACGGCAGTGGGGACGTTTGCAAATTTGATAGGAATTGGATTCGCGGCTTTGATCTCCGCGGCGCGAAGCGCTATCTTATCGCTGACATGGGCATTGCTTCTGTCTTCTTAAAACTTGAATTTTGAGTTCTTATTCGACATGTTTCGCCCGCATATTAACAAAGTTAGGATTGATTAAATTATTTCTATACTATAAGCCGCGCGGTTGTGACGCCGATCTTTTTAGATGCCGCGGCGTTTGCGGGCTTATCACTTTCGTAGCGAGAGGAAAGAAACAAAAATCTCTGCATTGTTTGCGCTTTCTAAAGACTTGAATTTTGCGTTCTTATTCGACGTGTTTCGCCCGCATATTAACAAAGTTAGGAATACTTAAATTATCTTTACAATAGAAGCCGCGCGGTTTGTACTGGTACGCGGCCTTGCTGCCCCGTGCTTCCACTGTTTAGGCGATTTTTTTCGCATGCTCCGGTGGTCGGTGTTTTCTTTAATTCAATCAGCCCTCGCGGCGTGGGTTTTCATTGTTCCTCGATTTGAACGCGAGTTTTTAATGCCTGGATTTTATTTCAGACTATCCGGTGCCGGTGTTTATTGATGCTCTTTGAGTTTTATTTTCTAAACTGCTTAATCCTAAAACTGTCTGTTCCTCTCGTCGCTGCAATCTTCGCAAACTTTATAGTTTTATGGTGCTGTTATTTCGGCCCTTTGCCTACTTGGAGAAAAAAATTATGCTTTCTACCGCGGGCGGCTGCGGATTATTTCATACGTGCATTGTTTATGTTCACCCTGACCTTATAACATTAGTAAAAAGGAAAAGAAACAGACCAACACCTCAATTCGCGTAATGTTGGCCCTTTTTAATTAATGCGCCAGCTTCCCTGTGTTTTTGAGCGGTTTACTGCCCGGAACACTTCCTTTGCCGCGCTGTCATCTTGTTTTGATGGGTTTATGAAGGTTATGCTCTGGGCCGTAATGCGGCAGCTCCTTGTAAATTTTTGGGACGGCTACCGCTATGTAGATGTTTAAACTGCGTCTTTGAATTTTGGCGATCTGGTAATGAATGCCGCGTTTTGATACTTGTTGCGTGGCGAGGGCGTAATCGACTTAAATTTTGATAATGGAGGCCCTTGCGTGCCTCCTGAATCATATCAGGATGTTGGTGGTATATCATACATGAAGATATTAAACAGAATAGGACCGATTGCTGACCCTTGTGGTACTTCTGCTTGAATTTTCTTTTTATCCATGCACTAAGTCTCACTTGAAACGTCCTGTTGCTTAAAAATAACAGGATGATGTTTAAGAGACTGTTAGTTAACGATATTTGCAGCAGTTTAAAGGGCAGTCCATTTATCCACTCTTATCAAAAGCTTGATGACTTCTGGGGATACAGAACATGTATGCTGCTTGCGTTGATATTCACCAATTGTGGATTCCGTAACTCTGAGCAGCTAATGCATAGCTTTAAATCCAAATTGATGTTTAGATATTATATGATGACTGTCCAAAAACGAGTTTAGTCGTTCTTTAACAATGTTTTCAAGGATTTTAGAGAGCTTTGGAATAGACTGATCGGCCGATAAGAGGTTGCCCTTTTGGCGTCTTTGTCGTGTTTATGTATCACTACCACTTCAGCATGTTTCCAGATACTCAGGAAGTAGCGTTTAGATAAGCAGCTGTTGAAGATTGAGGCAAGAAAGACAACGGCCATAGACGTGAGGGTTTTAATCATTGTGCTGGGGATTAGCTCATGCCCAGGTGTCTTTTTAGTTGGTAATTTTTTGGGGATGTAAAATCAACCAGCTCTAATTCTACTGGTCTACGTAAATTTATATTAAGAGTCCGGTCAGCTTCTTTTACAAATTGCATATTGGATCGGCCATTGCCTAACTTGAAAGTATGTTCAAGGTGATCCGCAATGTTACTTTTTCCTGGTTGCTATAGTAACTTCTATTATTTTCTTTATGGTGTGGTATGGTGTCGGTACGTTGTAATATTTTTTTGGTTGCGCGCCATAGTGAAGAATTTCTAACTTCTAATTCAAAAGTATATTTTGGATAGTTACTGATGCGATACGTATCTAACTGATAAGTCACTTGGTGAACAAGCTGATTTAACAACCCCTTACGATGCAGTGGTTGGTGTCTTTGCCATAATCTTTTTATTCGCCTTTTCTCTCAAATTAGAGTCAATATGTATTGAGGTGGATGAGCGTGTTCACTTTGTCGACGGCTTTGTGTTGTGCGTATAGTGAATTTGTGAACACAATTAACTACCGTTGACGTAAATTTCCGAATGCTGCTGTCAATTAGTTGTCAAATCAGCTGGGACACAATCTCGAAACGTATCTCAGTCAACTGGCCCTATAATAAGCCTTGGCACTTATGTCCCAACTTGTGGCGTTTGGGTGAATGCAACAGTTACTGGAAGGTAATCGAAATCTAGTTCCTGGTGCACATGCTAGTAAAGCGGTTTGGAGGCGTTCCTTATGAGACTGATATCTAGAATGTCAGGCATATGATCAGTTTTGTATGGGTAATGCGTCGACTCACTGGGAGCTGAGACAATAATTCCGTTTCGTGAAACAATATGAAGTCGTTGACTATTTGGGTTATGGGCACGGCAGCCCCAGACAGTGTTTTTTGAGTTGAGATCGCCAAACAGTAGTGTTGGCATATTTTGGGAAAATAACGACTGAATATCTTCAGGCAGGATCCTTCTATTAGGGGACAAATAGGCAGGTATTATTTTGGCTGTTATATGTTATCTAGTTCGAGGGCTACACTGCCGTACTCAAAAGATGCTAGGCCTTGCTGTTGTAACAAATAGTGACTCAGATTTGTTTTAATCATTATTGCTACCCTTCCCGAAGCTATTAGACCTGAGCGATCACAGAGGTGGAGTTTGTATGCAGGTATGTTATACTTTTCAGTTGCCACAACATGCTTCTCAGTAATGTCTCTATGTGTCTGTCTATCTATGTGGTGGCCCACCAGAAATGCGATGAGAGCTGATATTTTCTTTTCTATTCCATCGGCATTCTAATTAAGGATTGTTAGGTTTGGTATGATATTAGGCATATTAGGAGTCATTGAGAAATCGCAAAATAACAGTGTTGATAACAAAATATTTAATTTTATCCATATGGCTGGCTTCGCGTCTTAATGTCTTGATAGTGCTTACATGCTCTGTAATTGGCATGATGACTATCGCCACAGTTAAAACATTTAGGAGTCTCATTCGGTTTTTGGGGAAATCCTCGTATAGATGACTACCGAGGCATTTCACACAGCGAGGATGGAGTTTACAGTAGTTCTTTGTGTGGTTATATCTTTGACATCTCGAGTACTGAGGAATGTCAACTGATTTCCACCTGGGCTCGACTGTCACCATTGAATAGTAGAGATGAGTTAACGTGAATATATTTTTAGCAGTTTCATTACGCGGTAGGTCAGCAACACAGATTGGTAGAGGTTTTTTGGTTTCATTTAGAAGGCGCACGACTTTTAACACAGATACGTTCGCCGTTTTAAGTTCTTGTTCAATCTCGTTAATTGAAATTGAAATGGGTACATTCCTAATAGCAACTAATAGAGGACTGGTATTTTGATTTTGGAATGTGTGATATTTTAATTGATGGTCTGTATAAAATGCGAGCTTCCGAAAATCTTGTTCACAGGTGAGATTGACTCGAAGATAGTCTGAGCTATATTGAGTTGTAAAAAGGCTCCTTGCTATAGTAGCTATGTTCTCTAGAATCGCCTGATGGTCCTTCTTTGCTTCATGCAAAAATATCGGAGAAATTGCTGCAGCCTATGGCCCAGGTGTAGTCTGAGAATTGTTTTGCAAACCGCTAGCGGTATCACTATCCTGCAGTTGGCACCCAAGCTGCTAGAGGAGAAAAAACATTTTTTTATCAGTAGCGTGCCAGACTTATTTCTTTGGATCGTTCGCTTCTGGTGATAGATGATTTATTTTTACGGCAATGACATATTCTTTGCTTTCGCCCATTATAAATTGATAACACCACCGAGAGGGGCTAGTTCCTGGCAACTGCTGAATATTGCTTGAGATAATATTATTATGCTAAGCACTGTTTAAGTTTATTAATGTAAGTTCAGTGAGACAGATGATACGAGAACGTTGTAAACTATGACCGCACTCTATTGCTGTCGGCGCTGGACCTATATTTTGAATTTATTTAGTTGAACCCCGTGAAGGTTTACCTATTCAGGTTGCATTTTATTTGATATGTTTTTAGGGTTGAAACCTAAATATTGTCTGAAACTGATCTTAATATGTTTGCAATTATTTATTTGCGAGTGGTTTATTTTCTTACGAAAGGGACCAATGCACATTGAAATGCCTATTATTGTTTACATATTGTTATAGTGTGTGTATGATTTGATATTATTATTATTAGACTTTTAGTTAAATAAATGACTATCATCTCAAAGGGTTAATTTTTCTACATCCTAACAAATATTATTGAATGTAGGCGATACATTTGCTATTAAGATAGTTATCGTGGTTTTTATGATTTTTTATAATTTTTAAAAGTAATCGCTTTAGTCACCGCTTGTTTATCCAATGAGACCGCTACAAAATTAGATATTTCAACTGATGGGCACAACTTTACAAACATGGTACTCCAACCTTACAATTTATCAAAACAAGTTGGCTTGGTATTAATAATTACATCACTGATGACGTAAGTGTGTCGCCTAAGTGATTTAATAAACGTAAGTAAATAGACGCCACAAAAAGCACTCACGATGCGCTTCTTCCGGAAATGTGCAAAAACCGACGCCACTTTAAAAAATTCACTAAATTTTAGTTTTAGATAACTTTTTTACTTTGTTTGGGTTCCCTGATGCAAAATAGGACACCAGGCGTCCCCAAAGCAAGTCTCACGACGGACAAGGGCTCCTCTTTCTCGCCGTTGGCCTGCTGTAACAAGCCACTCGAAAACTGCCTACAAATACTTTTTTTGCCCCAGTCCTAGGCTCGGCACTGTTCAGCACAAATGTCGCTGTGTCCTTCCCACTTCCAGGGCTATGCTAACCTCGTAACAGCTCCAAAAACTGCTACAGGAACACCGGCCACTACTCTACGTATTATTTAACACATTTTAAGGTCCCTATATAGGTGCACCGAATCAAAGCAAACCTTCTATAGCCTACCCAAAAGATACTGCACTAATTATAAAATACTGAATTGAAAAAATTAAGTATGTATTTGCTCTTAAATGAATTATATGTGGGGAAGCCAAAATAATACACCTCACAGCTTGGCTTCGCTTTCCACTTCTTGTTTTTGTTTTCATTCATCTTACATTGTTATTCATTATTTCTAAGCGTGCTCTGATTACGTTTTATGTTTTGGCTAATACTATTTTAAATACCGCTTTTACAAATTATGAACGCAAAGTCAATGTATTCATACAATTTTCAAAAATTAAACTAGCAGTTTTATATAAAATTTTGTAAAATAATATTTGAAATGTTATTAATTGCTATCATAATTTAAAGGTTTGAAAAGGGTTCATTGCAATATATCCTGCACGGTCAGTTACTTTGGTTTATGTTTTTGGCTAGATTGTGTCTGTTATTTTGGAATCAGTAGTGTCTTACAGATAGCACACTATCAGCGGAGTAAGGCTTAATCGTTTGGACGTTTTAACTGTCACCGCCAAAGGCTTTAGCCAGCAAGAGTTACTTTCTTATAAAGTTCTACCCGTTTCTGTATAGCTACCAGAGGAAATGATTTGTACATTATGTTAGAAAAGAGACGTAACATGACAATTAGTTTTATTATTGTCACTATTAGAATACATTTCAAAATATACAATTATTATTTCGTAATTAGTAATAGAGGTTACCTTACGAAGACTGAAACGTAGTTATTCTCTGAACATGGAAAGAAATGCCTTATTTTAAATTATTTTAATTTTGTTACCACATTTACATGCAAATAATTATTTTTGTATGAAGACTTATGTTGTTCTCTAGATGCTAAAGAAATTGTCAAAAATACGCGTTAAACATACAAACACTCCAGCCTATATGTATATTACAACAACCATCGACCATGATTACATGTAAATTATGTATTCAGTTTCTCAATTTAAAATTCTCTTCCGTTTTTTTTTAAATTTCAAATCATCGGAACAAACCCTGGAATACCTGCCCGTTTTTAAAGTAACAGCTGGAAACTCGACACGTGAATGGAAAAAAAATTAATTAACATCTCATTTATATTTTCCTGTACAGGTCCCTACCAACATATAAAATGTTTGATTAAAGTTCGTACACGTTTTAACGGTATTAATTAAAACGATAAAATGAGATTGAGTTACTATAAGCTACGTTTAATATGACCTCAAATTTTCTGTAGCTCCTAAATATAAATCTTACGAAATCCACTTTCGCAACCCCTGCATTAAATCCGTTTACTGCATATATTAAAAAACGCCGACAAATATATAGACGCTTCGTTGTTCAGCTCAAAATTACAACCGTTAATATTGGAAATTGTAGTTTGGTTACAATTTTTGCAGTTGCTAGTATTTGGAGCGCACCATTTCCAATTAGCTGCTTGCGTTCCTTGTTTATGTTATCTGCTACTTAATTATTCAATATATACCGCAACTTCCTAACAAAAGGTTCAGCTGAAAATGTTTATATTTTATACAAGATGAACGCTACTGTAATCCAGGCTGACAGACACGAAAATATACATAGTGCACGTCGAATTTAAGCATAAATACATACCGACGAGGTTGAAATTAAACTACATTATCCACAACGAACATTCGCAACGTTATAAGCTTAGCGTTTCATCTTATCTTCCAAATTGCAACAATTTCGTCCTTGTTTCCGAGGAATTTCAATGTTCACTAATATAGTTCATATAAACTCATTTAACATTCAGAACTTTAATTACATTAGTCTACAGTCTGCAATTCAAGTCTTCAAACCTCAGCGTTATATTTCACATCATTCGTCGCTTACCACACAGTATTAGCAAACGAGTACTTTTTTCTGAGAGCGCTTCAGACGACAATTCATTAATACTGCTCAAACATCTAATTAGTCTTGATAATAAACTGAGATTTTGTTCTTTATGCCCAATGCGACTATTTATGTATCATCAACCAACTTAGTAAACAAATTTAAAAATAAAAATTTGGTTCGGTTTTAATTTGCTCAGAACTAAGCGTGAAAACGGTGCTTGCAGTTTAGCAGAATAGTTAATTGGACTAAACGACGGGTTAGATATAACTCAAAGAATTAATAAAGCCTTTTGTGCGTCTAAGCAATTAAAAGCAAATCAAAAGAAAGACTATGGTTAGGGTCATTTATACAAATTGCTGCAGAGGTATCAGGCAAAGGAAAAACTTTCTTCCAATTGACTCAACTAGCGGATAACTCAGTGCTAACTTGGTCCTCATTAGAACTTGTCTGGAGGCAACATTATATCATTAAGTTGTATATAACTCTAAGATTGCAAGCTAATTCGCAATTTAAATTGTTCGTATACTTCAAGCCTTTGTGTTTGGATATTCTCTTAAAATCCCCTAGCTACGTAATTTCTCCATTTCGTTTCTCCTGGGTGAAATAGCCCTTAATTTGCCGCTGCAAATATCTACCTAGAATCGTGTTTGAGAACAATTTTAATTGCATTAGTGTTTTGAAGCCATGATCTTCGTTTTATGCTAAACTTAGTTCCCAGGTTATTCCTAGATTTATTACAAGTTTTAATTACGACGGTAACTGTATACTTTGACAAAATGCATATTTCATACGTTAAACATTTTTTTAAAAAGAGTTGCAATTAAATTAATTTGAGATTATATCTATTGTTTTTCTAAATTATAAATAAATGAATCTTACGACAGTTAATCAAAATTAGAGATGGCACAGTGGGAGCATATATTGACATATCGTATTATACGTATGACATCTGTTAAAGCTTTATCGACATAAGGGAGTAGTTTTGATAAATTCCCACGGCCACTGAATTTGGCGCACACAAAGAAGAATAAGGGGTTGACGTTTCGTTAAGTTCTCGTCCCAAGTTTAGACGCGCGGAGGAGAACTATAGCTGGCCAGGGACAGTCGAGATTGTGTGTGTAATCTGAGCGTTATTATTACGTGAATATAGCTGTTTGGTAAATTACCCCCTTTGTCAAATATATCCAGCTTCCCAAAGAGCAGCAGAATTTTATATCGATATCCGATAAGATATATTTAAAGAAACCCTAGCTTCATCCTGCTATCAATCGTTTCTTTATTCAAAGCGCTGAAGCAGCCATGGAAGGTCTTCTGTCATACTGCGTGTAGAAAAACGCCAAATGTTAACCTTCGACATTCTTGGAGCTGTCTATTTGAGGTCTTCTCAAAGCTCAGCCACTAGGCACGGCACCCCATTACTGAGATACCACTGGTGCTCGGGATCTGTGCTCAATCTCGGTGACATGAACTGCACTCATCTATTTAAGTTAACTCTGTGTTCTATGTGTGATTTGCTGCAAATTTTGAATATGTACAGTTGTCGTCACTAAGATCAGCTAAATAGATAGTGACAATATTTATATATTTTGGTACTGTTGAAAACGTTCGCATACTCCTAAATTACAGTTACCTGTAATTTGATTACGATGTTATGCGAATTACAAATCAAAAACGGTATGATTATAACATAAATGATAACATTTACAGAGAATGTATAACAACGTCGTTAACGTCAGGGTTTGCAATTATAGCTTGCAATCTATCTGCGAGAAGCAAGAAGAATTCTTAGGAATTGTTTTGGTAACTGCAAGTCTGAACCGCGTAGATGAAGTTTGATTAATGTTAGCTTAATAGAGTTCTTAAACTTAGTGTATGATTTTTACTTGTAAAGCGCAGTGCAGTGCATGTTGTGCCTATAACAATAGTACGAATTTGTCCACATATTTATCAAGGTACATACAATTATTTTCATTACCAGTCGAGTAACTTTTAAGCTTGTTGCATGGCGTAACTGAGTTTCCCCTGTAACAACATATCTAATATTGTCTTGGTTTACGATAACGTTTGCCCCCTTATCCCAATATAGGAGGGGTGCTAATCTTATATCTTTATCGTCTAATCGATATAGATTTTCGATCAGTTTTTGTTTCTGATTACGAAGGGGTGCGTTAGTCTATGTTATTTAATGTGGAAATCTACACGTTCATACAATAGTCGAAAATTCTATAGTCAAATTAAATGCGATTCGTTTAGAAATTTCTCAGATTTGGAAATATATTCCTGTAAAAAATAATCAGGAAATGTAAATAATTCTATATAACACATTTTCGTAATCATCAATTGTTTTTAATGCAAATTTCAAGAAGTGTTGGAAGGTACCACATACGTCGGGCCAATGTTATTATCCGACAGATGAGGTTTAGGAAGCGTAGGCAATAGAAATCCCCATGCAGAAATTTTTTGAATTTGAAAAGATTCAAGTTATAATGCACACAGAACGGGAGTAAATTGGTAATTGGATTTTGAACGTGAAAGGAATCGAATTCTTCAAAAATCCCCAGAATACTTCAGAACAAGCTCAATTTAACAAAGTTTTCATATGAAGCGGCGATGTTCACAAATAAAATTTACTTAGTCCTTCACTGATCTTTTCGTTGGCTTAAGAAGTTGAAAACATCTAGAGAAGCTGACAGATTGACCAGCAGAACTTTAAGTCAATTTTATTCTCGACCAAAACTATATCCTCGAAAGCTATAAAGTACGCAGTGGTCGTGATAACTTTCCTTTCACTAGTATTAATTTTTGGTTGTCGACGAAAAGCTATGAAAATGTTTAATTGGATTGAAATTTTACAATGCACAAAATAGAAAATAAAGTAAGTTTTAATAATTTTCCAAAGTATGGAAAATTGATTGTGTGACAGTATAGTCGTGAAGACTAACTATAGACCTCTGAACTCCAGAACTGGACTTTATTAAAGTTATCAGAATATTTTTCAAATAAACACCACTAAATGCTGAATCTTACACCAATCATAAATTAGTGAATAAGTAGACCATGGAAATGTATTATTAATCCATATAAAAACAAACCCTTGCAGCTTCCCTATGTCTTTTAAAGTGTAAGGTTAACTTGCTGATTGTAATAACTCTAAAAAGACACTGGCAAACAATATAGTATAACATATAAACTTTCGCTTGTTCACCTTTGGGATTCTGGAAACGATAAAAGATACAAATTCGGATATATGGCGGAAAAGTTGTTTACTTAAGAGGTTAGCTGCTCTTGAGAAGTCCGTAACTTGTTATGTATCAGCAAAGGATCACAAAAGTTTCTTTGTTAATATTGATACTTCTTAAAAAGGAACACGCTGCGGGAATTGTAAAAATTATATCTGCTTTCCATTAATTTATTTCGTAGAAGTGTAGGCTTTTGCCTGTATTTTAAGCCATATTTACTTTGTAATAATTTATAAATGAAAAATTAGTTACAGTCAAACAGTGAAGCTTTTTCAGAAGAATTCAAATTTAAAACGAATGAATGAAACAATATTAATTTACTTTATTTTTATTTCATATTTCAGTAATTCGTTTCTACATTAAGTTATATCTAGGGTTTTCTAGATGTTCTAACGTAGGTGGTGCGAGAATTTGACGCGTAGTTGGAATTTTCTTTCCAAGTGCAATTTTGTTCCCGATTTCATATTACGTGGCCTCATGAAATGCAATTTTCAATGTTCATTAAATTTTATGTTGAATGCTGCTACAGCTGGCTGCCGAGAAGCTCGTTACGTACTGGGTTAATAAACGTTTTTGCATTTCATCGCTTAATGCCGAACCTATACTACCCTGTCGTGGTATAACAACTTCTATTATACGCTGCGACACGTTGTGAAAATAGTGACACTATGTGAACAACTTTACAAGACCAGCTTTTTGGTACTGTTTCTAATTGACTTTGCAACGTTAAGAACCTTTATGAAAAAGTATGGCTATATTAAGTATTTGTATTGAATTATATATTTATTTAAACCGCTTTACATTTCTTGCTTTTGGGAAACTCGATTTTAATAACCCAATTAATTTCCGATTATATTGTTTTTATATTAATTGGATTTTTGAAATTATTCCTTTCCCAGTAATTAGTACTGCAACAATCGTAAAATAAAGTTTCTAATTTATTTATTTAGATCATCTAAAATGTACATTCAATTTCTGACTTAAGATTGATGTTCTGTGCCAGTGTAGCAACATTTATCACATCCTTCTTCCCCTAAATATAATTTGATTTTAATTCATTAACTCATTAACTTGTAGAAAAATCATTGTATTTAGAGACACTTAAAAATGCATACATATCACGTGTTATAGAATGTTTGCAATCCAATTTTTCAAGAAATAGTAACTACATCTCTACTGGACTAGGAGCTAATTATTACGTAAAAATGTAAAAGAATAGTCGCTACAGAGGCACTTTATTCGCAATTTGTCTATGAAACGATTGCCTATAGATTTTTTTCTATCCCTTACAGGGACTATGTAGTTATTTATGGCGTCAAACCAAAAGCTATCTCTGTGACTCACAAATCACACTATTTTGGATATTTTGATTTTTAGCTAACGATTTCAAATTTGGAATATGTACTAAGCTAAGTGTGCATACGTAAGTTGCCGCCAATCTTGTATGTATTTTATAAATTTGCAGTTGTTAAATAGGTAGAACTGTATCACAGGTGAACATCTGCTACGGATTTTGCTTATCGCGCCAGGTGACGTCGCGAGCAGGTTTCTTAGGGTTTGTGTTACCATTGCTTGCTGCGGTACTTAAACTTACTGTATGCATTTCATTTGTGAAGCAGAGTGCATTTTCATGTACTCTTGTAGTAGTATAAACTTTCCGAAACGATGAGATTTAATTCTGCAGCTGAGCATACACATCTCGCCTCGCCGAGGAATTTTTCTGGTTCAAGTTCTGCAGTGCATCATCGACAGACAAATACCAGGTAACACTTCTGGTACAGTTGTTTTTACTAGACCCACCCCACAACTTTCACGCTGAGCTACTGGACGCCTTTAAGCTAATTACCTGTCGTAAACGAAATTTTCCCCTGCAACACGATCCGCAGCTTTTTTAGACAAAGTACACTAATATTTTCTTGTAGTTCGAATTTTGTCTTAATAATAATCTAAGTATCTAAAAATAAATTCAACGAAAGATGTCTTTTTTCATTGTAACTGGGCACTGATTTTTTGTGGGAACTGAAAAACAATCGGAAGTATTTACAGTTTTATTACCTTCAGAATAGTCAATAGTGAAACATTTCTATGCACTTCTAGAAACTGCAATATTAATTGTTCTAATATTAATAATTAGCTAACCTTTTATCTGGAAAAACTATTAATATCTTCTCCTAGGAAAGCAGAAAAATAAAAAAAACTCTTATTGAAAATTGAATATGGAGCTACATTTCTTTAATATTTTTGACTTCGAATGTCAACAACTACTCCATATTGTCGAAATTATTTAAAAACAATCTGATAGATAATCGGTGACACCATCTAAAGATTGTCTTTGTTGTTTATATTTTACAATTTGACGCACAATTTAAATAAAAATTGATAATTTACAAAGCTTCACAGATAATTTTCAACGCTTTAAAACATCGTTTACTTCTCCAATCAATAAGTATTTAAGCGCGGCATTAACTATAATTACTTGCAGCTACTGGGACGGGACATTCAAGTTTAATTCTAGATGTTAAAAAGCAAGGATTAGCTGGTTTTTCAGGTTACAGCTCCATTTCGTAATAAGAGTTGATTTGTTTTTAATACGTTGATGTGATAAGACTGCGACCTTGTATCGCACCTTGAAGTAAACCTGCGATAGCAACCGCTTCCTTCAACAGTTTTGAAAATAAACTTTGCCCATATTTTTAAAATGTGTTCATCAGTCTACTTTTTGATCTGGTTAATAAGGCTATGCCATCCACATATACCATTACTCGTCTTTTAGGGTAATAAATTATGTCATTGGTTTGTATCCCACTTTTTTCTAAAATAGTTTCTCCCACTAAATTTAAAAGTGGCATAGACAGCGTATCACCTTGTGTTAAATCCATGTTAGCTGTAATTTATGAGAATTTCCTGGCCTTCACTGTCATTTTTTTAAATGTCTTATGCAATGTCATTTTAATTAATTTAATCATTTTCCTTGGTACTTCCAGCTCTTCCATAGCTTGATACATTTTGCTTCTGTTTATTGAGCCATATGCCTGTTTATGACCAATAATACATAACTATTTCGTTTTCCTATCTGATTAATCTTTTCCTACATAGTTGTCACATAAATAACCTTCTATCTCCTTTTTTGTGTGTGAGCAAATCATCGGAGTTTTCGACATGTAGGACACTTTCCCTCCATCCACATGTGTTTAATTACATTACGTGTACGTGTCTGCAGTAATTTACCTCCTTCTTTTAGCATTGCTGCCGAAATTCAACTCTTTCTTGGCCTATTATTATTCTTTAAAAATGATTTTAATTAGTTTCCGTCCTGTAGGTGCCTGTACAAGGTGGTCCAAGGAAGCGGCAAGTTTTGAAAATATTGTTATTTCGTAACTACGGACAGCGGGCTGTTATTTTTTTTTAAATGAAATATTACATAAAAAATCATGGAACAGCGGTCCGGTGAATAAGGTGCTTTTGTGATTAACGCTCACTACAAAAATAGTCCAAAATGTTCAATTCGAAAACGCTATTAGGCGTTGGGATTATCCAACACTTCTTTACATTGAATTTTTCACAAGGCTGGGCATAGAGAAGGTTTCTTGTTGATAAACCCAGAAATATTAGAAGCTAAAAAGAAAATTTATGAAGAAACTACTAGCATTTCGTTAGATATGTTGCGTTGTCCTATGCAAAATTTCAACCACCGCGTTCAAGAGTGCATTCAGAGAAGGAGAGATTATTTACCCGGAACAAGTTCACTGTTTAGAAATTCAGGATTGTTGGCTGGGGTTTGAATTTCAATAGGTCCTATTACCTAAATATATTGCTGTGATTTCAAATATGGCTTAGATTTCTTTTTATCACATACAGATACATCACAATTGAAGAAATAAAAAAGTAGTGATTTTTACGATAGCATATAACTTTATTGTACGTAGTAATGTTAAATTGATAGGATTACATATTTATATATCAAAATGTGTAAATACTAACATCTAATATCCAAAATTCTAAAACTTTAATTAATTAGACCTTTGTTTAAATCTTATTTCTTCTATGTGCTGTGCCAGGTTTCTCTCTTTTTGTACACCAGCTGCAGTCTACAATCATGCTGGTATTTTACCTTCCGTGTTACCTTGCTTTATTTCCTTTATATCGTGGTTTAATATCTTCCCTTCATTTGTCCAAGATTTTTGAGAAAAAATTCAGGTGGGCATGTAAATAAGTGCATTTTAATGCTCATATTACAACGGATATTGCGAAGCCCTTCGAACATTACTTTGAACAATTTTCTCATAATCCTGTGATTTATGAATCCCTAGAAGGTTTTCCATTATAGTTTTTAAAACAATCTAGGCTTCCTTTTCAAGGTCAGTTATCTAGTAGTTTGAAAGTGACTGTCTAAACCCAATGTTTTAATTTGGGGACTAATGAAGATACCCTCTTAAGTTTTGCCTTGGTAGAAAAACAACCACGTATGTACAAAATATATTGGAGCTATTTATACACTTTATAATTGTCATACTAAAATGAAAGCAACGCATAATGAGAGCTCACGACGGTTTTGATAGGAGCATGTGGCCGCGTAAAGGATGTTCCAAAATTCTTTGATTTTGGAAATAAACTTGAAAGAAAATGTGAGCAATCAAAGTTGGCCAAGGATTTTGAAATTTGGTATAGGGGCCTAGATGTTTATTCTAAACAACTTTTCTTCCATAACTTTTTGTCGTATTTATCACATAAAGGGCACTTTACCTTATACAGAAAAATGGGTTTTTTGAAAATTTCCAAGGCATACTTGATTTTTCAAAACTGAAATTATGTTAGAAGTTCGACTTTAACCAAGCAGGGCTGAACCCCAAAAAAATGAAAATTTAAATCGAAATTTTTTTACCTTTTACAAGAGTCGTTTCACCTATTCTGACTCATTCACTCACTCACTCATCAACGCCCAACCCAAACCCTTGGGCCTAGAAAGCTTAAATTTTGCACAGAGGTTACCTTTATGATGTATACAAAGAATAAGGAAGGATATTTCGAAATTCAACCCCTAAAGAGCTAAAATGGGAGTTCCAATTTTGTATGGAGAAATAATATTAAATAGACATTTCGACCTGAAACTTCGTAGGAGTACTCCTAAAAACAAATAAGCAAACACGTATTTCGTGATTTTCCGAAAATCAACCCCTTAGGGGGTGAAATGATGTAAATAAGCCTAAAATACGATATGGGTGTTGTTATTGAGGTGTTTTTAGGACGTTGATTGCGAAAATAGCATTTATTTTTAAGTCCAAGACGGTGGACATGACATAAGGGAAGGGACAGGACTGGACTGGATGGGACGGGACGGGACGGGACTAGACTGGACTGGACGGGAAGGGACGAGACGGGACGAGACGGGACGGGGCGTAGATTATACTTTGCTGTCTTTAGAAACGTCGTAAACTCACTTGGTAGCATTACCAGCGCTGTGGATTTTCTTTAAGGTTTCTAAATAAATTTACTGAGACGACGAGGATACAATATAAAAAGTTCTGAAATTAAGCAATGGGAAACAAAAAATGGGGCAGCTTGAATACTTGAAAATACACTTACCACAATATGACTCGCTGCTAACTTAGTCACGAATAATGGAACTTACCTGAAACAAATGTTGTATGTTAAACTAGTGTATTAAAAACATATTCATTCATTCATTCATAATCTTTAACCCCTTAAGCCTTTCGGTGTTGAGGATTACTATATACTACTCGGGAAGTGCAACTGAGGTACTAGGTCGCATGCGACTTGTATTTCGCTTCCCCGCATCCGAAGACACAACAAATCTAAATTATAGCTAACTTAACTACTGGGATCAAATCCATTGCCGCATCGAGAAAATTGTCGACTACAGCCAAATTTGAACACATGTCCATCAGGTTGCTAAGCTGGCCGCTTACCTGCTTGACCACCTAGACGGCCGAAGAATACATATTAAAATACAAAAATGAGAAAGAAGTCCCACATAGAAATGACAAGCATGATTAATTTTTAAAGATAGTAACAGAAACTCTTTAGTAAAATACTGGCGAGAAAGACCATGTTTCTCACTTGCCAGTTTTGGTCAGGAAAATACCTCACGTTTTACTATTTGTAGTTAAAATATTGTCTTAAGTTGTAAAACCAGATGAGTTTTTTATTTTACATATGTATCTTTCTACGCCACTTAGTATAGTAAAGATGTAGCCTATTAAATAGTCTTTGAAACGTACTAGTTACATGTCGGATCTTTACCAGTATGTAAACAGAAAATGCTTGAATACCATTACATTGAGTCAAGTAAAAATATTTAAAAATTACCGCTCTCTGTACCTTCCAATGCAGAATAGGACAATTAATCTACATAATAGCTTAGATTTAACAAGAATAGTCAACACATTTGGCGGAAAGTGCTTTAATTTCCAGAAGAATCAGATAACGAATGACGTTAAACTGTTGAAATAATGAAGATATCGCCTGCAGAGGTTCAAGAAAGATTAATGTAAAACTATTTTATACGAGTATTACGATTGCCCTCAAAGAACTCTTCTAGATAAATCCACAGATATCAACCATATTAAACCATAGAGATTGGAATAAGGAAGTTAAAAGCCAAAACTCTCTAAGAAAGCTGCCCGCCACAACAAAATAACAGTTCTATACGTTCCCAGAAATTCCATTACTTTGATTGCCTCCTAGTCTTATTCTTTGCGTCATAGTGCTCATGTCTCGTAATGTTGGGTTATTTTTAAGTTATTTTGTAACTCTAACCTATAAGGATGTCTATACATTTACATAGTCCAGCTGAATTCTACTTAAGTAATTATAATGACCGTGTCGTTACGACTCGTGCATTCTTTGCAACGTTGACTTTTTGTGCTTGTCACTGCTGCAACAAAATTGGTATTGTTCTAAATGACAAGTTATTACAATTTGCTGATCGACATGGAACAGCTTCATCCAGTAAACTTGCTTTCAGTAATACATTTTAAGGTAGGAACATTTGTGACTGACACTAAATTTACGATTTTTAAGATGTTGACTCGCCGGAAACGAATGCTAGGTTATAGATACATAACTTGATAGCAACAATATTTTCACGATGTAAGTACTTTTACCCTATTTTCTCGTTACTTTGTTAATTGATCATCTTGTACATGTAATATTACAACGTCAATAGCACTTTGCAGTGCGTTAATGAAACATAAGCTTCTGCCGTTCAAGGATACTCAACTACATGTAGTTGAGGTTACAATGATATGTTTGCATGCTTTAAGTGCTACAGCAATTATCTGACTTACTATACGTCTCGGCGTTTTGTAATTAACTATTCTTAAGACAACCCTTTGTTGAATATGGTAATTATAATCTTGGTGGAACGGCCCGTGGCTGGTAGCATAAATAAATAAATGAAATTAAAATAAAAAATCATACTGATAAACTGTGTTCTTAACTGGAATTTTACTCCATTGGAAACTGTTGCTCTCTTAATATAACATATATAAAATACAAATCGGATAAGTAATAGCAGCATCTCATTGGGAACCTGCAGTTTTTTGGAGAATGAAGTTTTGTCAGTACTGAATACAATTGATATTAATAAGGGGGCTGGTCCTGACAATATACCCAGTATACTTATAAAATCTTGTGCATCAACTTTAGCAGAACCTCTAACGATCATCTTTAATAAGTCTTTAAACGAAGGCTGTTTTCCGAAAAAATGGAAGAATGCGTTCGTAACTCCAATTTTTAAATCGGGAAATAAAAATTTAATAACGAATTATAGGCCTATTTCTAAATTATGCATCTTTGGCAAAATATTGGAAAAACTTCTTTACGGAGTAATTTTCAACACCTTCAAGGGAACTATTATACCGCAGCAGCATGGATTTTGTTCTAATAGATCTGTTTCATCAAATTTACTTATTTTCACAAATTTTATAAAAAACTGTATGGATGAAAGATTAGAAGTACATGCTGTGTATACCGACTTTAGCAAAGCCTTTGATAAGGTGGATCACTCTCTGTTAATTGATAAATTAAATATGCTCGGTATACATGGTGATCTTTTACGATGGATTTCTTCTTACTTAGATCATAGAACTCAGTGTGTATCGTTTAACGGTTATACATCAGATAGTGTCTCCATTACTTCCGGAGTACCGCAGGGTTCACATCTAGGGCCATTGTTGTTTATACTCTACATTAATGATATTTCTAAATGCTTTAAAAACACCAATTTTTTGTTGTATGCGGATGATTTAAAAATTTACTCAAGAATTAACAACATTAACGACTGTTATAATTTGCAAAATGATTTAAATAAATTTTCTAACTACTGTACTGATAACCGTTTACTACTTAATACTGACAAATGTTATTCAATTAAATTTACGAGAAATCGCCATAAAATTTTAGTCGCCTATCACGTTAATCAAACTGCAATTTCGGAACAAAGTACAATAAGGGACCTGGGTGTGATTCTTGACAATAAATTGTTGTTCGATGCACACATAAATAACATAACTCAAAAAGCATATAAAACACTTGGTTTTATAATGAGGTGCTGCAAGCCCTTCAAAAGTGCCCATTGTTTCCAGCTTCTGTATTTTGCTATGGTTCGTAGTGTTTTAGAATTTGCCGCTCCGGTGTGGAATCCCCAGTATAATATCTATATTGACAGAATAGAAAAAATTCAGAACAAGTTTGCTAAATATCTGAAACATAATTCAATTCAATTAAATCAGAGGCAGCAGAGCTTACAGTCAAGACGAAAATTGTTGGACTTATGTGTTTTATTTAAACTTTTTAATGAGAAAATCGACTGTCCAGACTTATTATCTGAATTTTCTCTAAAAGTTCCATCTAGGCCAACGCGAAGCAATGACGTTTTTGCTTTACAATTCAAAAATACGAACGCTGCAATCAATTCTCCGGTTTATCGTTTGTCTTGGTACTATAATTATTACTGCAAATTTCCAAATTGTCCTGATTTATTTAATTCGACCTTCACATATTTTAAGTATAAAATGTCTCAGTTGGTATTTTTAAACTGATTTTGCTTTTGCGAATTACGGCGTCTCGGGATGCTATGGGGGTCAGGGCGTGTCGCCTAGCCTACACGCTGGTGCGTTACATTTTATTTCCATGGCATCTTGAGTCTTTTCATATTGTTAGTGAAAGCCATATCACATATGCTTTTTACTTCTCCTGCACTCCTCTCCTACAGGTTTTTAATATTTATTATTACTATTCATGTATATTTTATTACATTCACTTGTCATTGGTACCAAACTTGTGCTTTTTTCATTGAATGGCATGACTTTCAATGTAATATTATGATTATAAATGTATGTAGTGGTAAATTGTAATTGGGTTGATGCTTTTGCGTGTCAATCTGTTATTTACCCAAATAAATAAATAAATAAATAAATAAATAAACAGTTATTCAGCCTTGCCGCTATCAACACGTTAGTATTATATGAAGCAATTAAAACAGCGACAAATGATAATAGTCGCCTGTTACTAATACTGAAAAAAGGTACTCAGGTTTTTGTTGGAATTAATAACTAAATTTTGTCAAAGAAACTAAAGTATGATCAAACATTATTTTCATTTAGTATGGCTATGGAATAGTTCATAATTTATGCATAAAACTACGTTTATACTTAAATGCCAAACCTGACATTTGATTTTTAAGTGCCTTATAGTTGGATTCATAAATTAGGAACGATTTCATAGCCATACTAGATGCAAATAATTCTTGATCATACTATACATTTAATATAGCTACATCATGCTTCATTCAAATCATAGGCATAAGAGTTATAAGGAATTTCGGAATTATTAAATAATACTATATTCTCTATAGTATAATCTCATATAATCATTAAAAACGGTGGATAAATAGGCAATTGCTTTACTAGTGAGGTGTTTAAGGGCTATATTGAGTATCTGATCGTGTTTTGAAGCCTTTCTTACGAATGCTACTTTGATGTAGTTATCGAGTTCGGCTGGTGATGTGGGTTGATTAAATTCTTTTACTATAGGTAAATGCGTTACAACGTAGTTGTTTATCATGTGCCAAATGTTTTCTTTGTATCAGGGATCCTCGGTGTGTATTTTCCAGGTGTTCGGCAAAAAGGTTGCTTTACCTTTATCGGTACTACGAGGATGATTTGACGGGACGTGAGACTCGAATTAAAAAACATGAGTTAGTTTTTTTTTATTTTTCAACATATTCTCCTCGTACATCAACACACTTGGACTAGCGACGCTGAAGTGCCATTATGCCTTTTTGTATTGATCTTCTTCAAGGCTGTCAAAATATTGCTCCCTTGCAGCAATTAATTTCTCGTCCGTCTCAAACTTCTTTCCAGCAAGGAAAAGTTTGAGCTTCGGGAATAGGTGAAAGTAACTCGGAGCAAGATCTGGCGAGTAAGGTGGGTGGGGATATCCTGGAAGCGACGTTGATCCAATTTCTCACGAACAATGCGACTGGAATGGGAAGGGGCATTATCATGACAAAAGAGCACCTTTTTTCGAATCATTCTGGGTCTTTTTTCAGCAATTGCTGCTTTTAGTTGGTTCAAAAGTGTAGCATAATATGCTCTGTTGATGGTTTGGCCCTTTGTGAGATAGTCTATGAAAAGTATTCCTTTCGAATCCCAAAAAATCGTAGCCCTTACCTTCCCGGCTGATGAAAACGACTTCGCCTTCTTTGGCGGAAGACTGTCATGTTTCCACTGTTGAGATTAGCGTTTTCATTCGGGAATGTGGTGATGAATCCAAGTTTCATCGAGCGTAACAGAGCGGCTCAGAAAATCAACCTGATCCTTGTTAAACAGCTTCAAATTATCGTTTGATATTCGCACTCTTTCTCGTTTTTGATCAGCATTCAGCAAGCGCGGTACCCATCTTGCTGACAGCTTAGGCATGCCCAATTCTATATGCAAAATGTGATGCATGCGCTCAGTTGATACGTCTACGATCCTAGATATCTCATCAATGTTTATTATTTGATCATTTAAAACAATATTATGCACTTGATCGATTGTTTCCTGGGTTTTTACCGTTTTTGATGGTCCTGGTCGTTCATCATCTTCAATGCTCAAATCACCACGTTTAAATCGTGCAACCCAGCGACAAATAATTGCTTTCGAAGGGGCATTGCCACCTAATGTTTGCTGCATATCGACCAAAGTTTCAGTCGTGTTTAGCTTCTTAAAAAACAAATATTGACTCGCACCACGAATAGCGTTTTTATCCATTTTAGGATTTGCCATTTAAGCGTCGTCTTGAAACCGCTGTAATTTCTTAACTGAACGCCACAGATCAACTAAACTTCACCTGTCAGTATAAAAAAGATGGAGCAACTCAAAAATAATGTTCACTTTAACCGCTAGAGAGCACTAGTAGTCGAGTCTCACGTTCCATAAAAATCATCCTCGTATAAATGGCCTTCCTCTAGTTAATGACGGGATGATTTATACTAGCCTAGTTACACGTTTGGTTTCTTTCCACATATTTGTGATGTTGGGTTCAATACCTTCTACGTATTCGCTGTACTATTAGATTCTGTGTTTGTCTATATCTCTTTTGATTTTGTATGTTAAGTTATTTAGTTGGATTTTTAATTGTGTTTTTCTGTTTCGCTGCCACTGTCTTCTCATTCTGCTCTTTTGTTTAATCAATTCTAGGATATAAGTGGGAAAAATATAAGGATCATTTCTTCTTTTGGTGGTGGAAAGGTTTGCGTTTAAGCTAATTGTTTGGAATACTAAAGTTATGACATGGCTATCGGGCATTTTCGTTCATGTTATAATTTACTTATGCAACAACACTGACTATACATGTAGTGGCACGTCCAATTCCATTTAAAACATTATTTGATATTTTGCTGTCACAGTGAATTTGGCAAGTTGAAACTTACATGGTAAGTTATCTCAAGAAATACAGGCAGTCGGTATTAAAATTTACTAGAAATGCAGGGACATGGAACGCTAACGATGGTTTTCCACTTTACTTATAGTAGAATGATTTAATGAGTCATACATATTTATTTATTCTTACCCTATGAGAAATCTGGAAAACAGTTATTGAATAAGTCAAATGCTTCTTTATTATGGTTAAGTTCCTATGAAAGTGGTTCCATTGCATATTTGCTATACCTTTAAAATAAATTGTAATCTACTAGTATAGGACTTATTCTCACTAAAAAGTTGTCTATTTCCGACAACCTTTGTGGAGGGAAATGTATATCTTAGCAAACAAGCTAAATACAAAGCACAAAGGAATTAGTTACTTGTAAAGAACTTTTTACGCTACATAGCATTCTATGTGCAACGAAAACTTGTTCTTTGCCTCTTTGTGCACAACAATAAAAACATGAGTAATTTGCTTTGCCTTCGGATTATTTCGAGTCATTTCAATACTACTACATTTTCCATCCTTCTTTAGCCTTTAATAAAAGGGTTATTCTAACTTAAGAAGGGTTTTGCGGTTTCTCTATCACATTCAGCTGTTTTCAAATTTATTCCTATCACGAATACAATGAAGTTTGTTTAACTGGATCTTAACAGAATTCGCCGAGGATTTGCGCTTCAATAATAATTAGGGGTGTGGGGCTTGATAGATTGCCTTACCGTTACGGGAGCTCTCATCTACTGACTTTCTCTTGCAACTGATGTTGGTTAATAGCATGCGTCAGTGCACCTTATTCCTAGAATTATTCCCGATGTCTAGTTTACATGTTTCGAGACAAGCGTTGCATATAAACGAGAACTTGTGAGTAGGTAGCATTTTTGAATAAAAGTAGTTTTAGAACATTTTCCTCATTGGTAGTAGCAACTACATTTATCAAAATAATCACGAGTAAGGATATTCATCGCAATGTTATTGTCAAGTTCATACTCGTCAAACGAGAAGCATCTGCAAAAGCTAGAGAAGGTTTAAGCAGTGCCGACCTTGGCCTCGGGTAAGCGAAAGAGTTTATATTAATGAGCATCTAATACCAAAATCCACACTTTTATATAAGAAAGCCCGCAAAGCTGCTTAAGAAAAAAAATATAAATATGTCTGAATCAATAGTTGTAAAATATTCGTTCGTAAAACAGATCTATCAAAAATTATTCATATATCGTGTGAAATTGAAATATATAAAATGGTGTAATTTGCTGGTGGTGGGATATTCAAAATTTTAAATAAATTGCAGCTGTCTTTCTATGGATCCATCGATATACTACCAGAATGTAAGATGGTTCAGAGCAAAAACTACGGACATCTTTGTAATGTCTCTGCTCTGGCCTTACAAAAATTTAACACAACGGGGATATTATTCTTTATTTCCTCAGTTAGGTATGGTACTGTGAACACATAAAAAAGTGGTCCAAAATAAACGTCTATTAATACTCATATATTAGAAAATGAAATAATATTCTTAATAAAGTATATCAAAATATCTATTTATGTACAAGTATAATTATATTCTTCTGGATGGACGGCTAAGCGCCTAAGGCCTGCTGCAACCCATGTCGCTCGTGGAGTTCGGCTGGTGACCTATAGGTGATTCGGCGGGTTGGGTTTCGCCCCTCGCCGGTTTTCAAAATGGCTAACCTTTTAATCTTGTGAACAAAACAATCATTACTGGTGTCGATACTTGCTGTGTTGTAGTGGACCTAACTGATCGTTATTAGGTGACAGCAGTGCTCCAGAGTTCGTGAATTCTCGAAGCATAATTCACCTCTGTACAGATTATACTGTTATTAACTTGTTATTATTACCTGAGAAGCAAGAAAATGGAGATATATTTTAGGAGGAAGAGATATATATCATTTGACTCAGCTTGCAGAGTAGATTCCAAAAATATATAGAAACCGGAAATCGGATTTCTTTTCCGAGGTCGACTTCCGGTCAATTTTTTTTTAACTTTTAACTTTTTCCTTTATAGCTCCTGCAGTTTTTGAGATATTTAGCTCAAATTTAGAATACAGGTTACGCTGCAGAGCTTACATCATTGAGCATATCAAATGGTTGTGAGAATCTACAGGGAGATATTTTTTCAGGGGTCATGCTTCCTTTTCTCCGCCTGAACTTTTTTGCGGTGCGCCGCTGTTAGATTCTAAAATACAAATTGAGTTTTCTGTTTTATTTAGAATCTTTTTGTTCTCTTGCAGTTTTTTCGTATCTGCAACCGTTATCGAAAAAAAAAGTATAAAAACGATTTTCTGTAATTTGCTAGACGAAATTTAAATTTTTAAAATGGTTTTAAACGTTAATTATGTGCTAATAAGTACACGGTAACAATTTATAGATTAGTTCAGGCACATCAGTTTTGAGTCATTATAATTTTTACCGCTACAATAACTTTACAACACATACGAGGGCTGTTCAACATGTTATCTACTTGAAATAAAAATGAATTTAATGAAATTAAATATTTTTTGCCACTTGTAACTTTGAAACAGGTGATCTATGATTTATTTACTCCGGCGACCGTTTCGTGAATTCGTATCTTACAATGAAATTTTGGTACAATACGTGGGGCCGCCCGTAAGTCGGTTAGTTCATGTAGCATTCAACGCCTCAAATTGGTAACTTTCCTGAGTGTTTCGAGTTCTAATATACAAGGTGGTCGGGAGAAACTACGGAGAATATGGACACCTCACCTGAACCAGCGCCAGTGTCCATATCGGGGTGTTTGGTGAATGCTCGTCACCTGGACCGGCGTCGAAGAGTTCACCAGGTCATGACAGAATGTGTTGTAGACGGAAACCGAACTCGTCACAGACCAGCTCCGGCGTTTGAACCGGCGCCTTGTGTACACTCCAGGGTAGGTTCTTCGGGCTTAGGAGAGGTTATTGGTTAGGTCACGAGGATGAGGAGTTGTCCATTCAGCTCCAAGCGCGTGATTTTATACGCTTTCGGAGCTCTTGCTATCTCGAATTCACACTGGGGGATTCAAGTAGTGTGGAAAACGGCTGCATTGAAGACGCGCACCGCATAGCCGCACACAGCGTGGCTCCCACGCAAAACGTGCAATACAATACCGAGCTGAAATGTATCAAGATGGCGAAATGCAAATTCAAATTTTAAATAATTTAAATTACTTGTATGCCAATAAAATGCCTCGGAACTATTGTTACATCTTTTTAAACTGTTTATCTTGCAGCCACGATATTATTTCTTTAAGAGAATCTAATCTCAATGACTCAATTTTAAGCAGTGACATTTTGAATGCGAGTTATGAGGTTTATCGTAGAAACAGATGTGACATTGATTTCAGTAAAAGTGATGGTAGCGGTGTGTCGATTGGAGTTAAAAAGTCAGTTAAGTTCGCTAAAAAGTGAATGGTGCAGCAAGATTGAAGATGTTTCGATTATGTGTAATCCGAATACAAAAAATAATCCCATACTGTATATATGTTGTGTTTACATTCCTCCAGGGCCGAATTTTAGAACAACTTTAAAGTCTTCTCATGCCAAATTATCTAACATCATGCCTTCCTTAAAAAATAACCAAACAATTTTAATTTACTTAATATTAATGAGGTTAAAAGCAATCACAATGTAACCGTCAATTACTTATGATTGTATTTTAAATATATTTATAGATTCAGTTTCTGAAAAAAATTTATTTCGATTTAATGGTGTAAAAAATACAAATTCCCGAATGTTAAATCTTATTCTTTCAAATTGCGAAAATGTAGAAGCTATGGAGTGCCAGCCACTTAGTGTAGACGATAGTCACCACCCAGCTCTTGAAATATATTTCAAATCTAAATTAGTTAATCCGCTGACTGAGGCCAATCGTGTAGTTTATAATTACAGTAGAACCGACTATAACTCCATTAATGCTAGGTGATCCGCAATTGATAGGAAAAGAGAAATGGAAATTCTTAATACCGATAATTCCGTAATCAAACTGTATGAAATTCTTAATACTCGAATTGCCTAATTTGTACTTTTGAAACGTAATCCTGTTTGGTTCTCTGCCATGTTAATTAAGTTATGAAGGAGAAGTATAAAGCACATGGGAAATACAAAAAAGTATAGACCACCATTAGATTACAGGACATTTAGCCAACTGAAAAAACCTGTGAAAGCTTTAATTGAAGTGTGCTTTAATAATTATGTTAACGATATCGAGTCCAAAATGTAGTTCAGAGCATTCCGACTAATAGTTGGGTGAAAAGTCTGCAATTGACGGCGAAGCAATATGTAACTTATTTGTCCGATTCCGGTATAAAAAATACAAATCACATAAGTAATAGCAGCATCTCATTGATAACCTGTAGTTCTTTAAGATAGGAACTGTTTTCGGTACTGAATACAATTGATATTGATAAGTGGGCTGGTTCTAACAACATACCCAGTATACTTAAATAAAATTTTGTACATCAGCTTTAGCATAATCCCTAACGATAATTTTTTTAAAACGAAGGCTGTTTTACAGAAAAATGGAAGAATGCTTGAGCAAATCCAATTTTTGCAGCTGGAAATAAGAATTTAATAAGGAATTATAGGCCTATTTCGAAATTATGCATTTTTAGCAAAATATTGGGAAACTTCTTTACAAAGTAATTTTTAACACATTAAGGGAATTATTATACCTCAGCAACATCGCTTCTTTTTTAAGAGGTCTGTTTTATCAAATTTACTTCTCTTTAAAAATTTTATAAAGCACTGTATGGACGAATGCCTTTGATAAGGTCGACCACTCTGTATTAATTGATAAGTTATATACGCTCGGTATATATGGTGACCTTTTACAATGGATTTCTTCTCACCTAGAACATAGAACTCAGTGTGTATGGTTTAAAGGTTATATATCAAATAGTGTCTCTATTGCCTCCGGAGTACTACAAGGTTGACATCTAGGACTATTGTCGTTTTTTCTATACATTATCGATATTTCAGAATGTTTTAAAAACACAATTTTTCTGTTGTATGCAAATGACGTCAAAATTTACTCAAAAATTAACAGTTCCGAATTTGCATACCAGGGAACCACCACGACCTGCACTGCTTAATACATCGCCCGTGAACACCAGGTATCGTGTAATTGTTGTGTTTCACGAATATTCTTGCAGACAGCACACTGCAAACGAACCGCCATAGTTTACGGCCCACCTATGGTCTATCCCAAAGGCAGCAACCGTCTACACGTACGTGCTATTTGGGGTGTGGATCTGCTAGGGACGAAGAAAACGTGAGACCAAAAAGGAGTTTTTAGTTATATTAATGTACATAGCAATTCGTAAAATTAAGTCGTATTTTGTATAATTAGTTAACAATATTATACCGTTGATTTATAAATTGTGTTTTCCTGACCTTGTACATTTGAGATTGAATGAGAATTTCTCCGATTGAGATACTCGAGTTAGAAATTAACAAAACCGTTTTGGGCTTTTCCGAAATTAGTGGAAGTATTACATTTCCAGAATAATTCACTAGGACTAAAATTAAATTCGAAAGGTCGAAATGTTACAATATAAATTGATTTGCTAACTACAGTACCGACAACCGCTTACTACGTAACACTGATAAATGTTATTCAATTAAATTCAGGAGAAATTGTAAGAAAATGTTATTTGCCCATCACGTTAATCAAACTGCAATTTCGGAACAAAGTACAATAAGGGACCTGGATGTGATTCTTGACAATCGGTTGTTGTTTGATGTACACATAAATAATATGACTCAGCGAGCATATGAAACACTTGATTTTATAATGAGATGCTGCAAGTCCTTCAAAAGTGCACATTGTCTGCAGCTTTTGTATTTTGCTATGGTTCGTAGCGTTTTAGAATTCGCTGCTCGGCTGTAGAAGCTCCAGTATAATATCTATAGTGATAGAATAGAAACAATTTAGCATACATTTGGTAAATATCTCAAACAAAATTCTGCTCAATTAAATCACAGGCTGCAGAACTTACAGTCACGAAGAAAGTTTTTGGACATGTGTGATTTATTTAAAGTTTTTAATAAGAAAATTGACTGTCTAGATTTATTATTTAAATTTTCTCTAAAAGTTCCTTCTAGGCCAACGCGAAGCAATGATGTTTTTGCTTTAGAATTTAAAAATACAAACGCGGCAGTCAATTCTCTGGTTTATCGTTTATCGTGGAATTACAACTATTACTGCAAAATTCCAAATTATCCTGATTTATTTAATTCGACCTTCACAAATTTTAAATATGAAATTTATGAGTTACGGTGGGTCGGGTTGCTGTGGAGGTCAGAGTGTATTGCCCAGTCGCTGGTGCAATGAGTTTTATTTCCATGGTATCCTTGCGTCTTTTTATATTGTTATAATTGTATAAATTATCATTTGCAACTAGGATGGACCCTAATAGAGATACGTGTGGAACATAATACGTTTACTGTATGTAGCTTGATAGACTATGAGCAGACATTTGATTCAATAGAAACCTAATTCATACAAGACACATTAGACGAATGCAGCATAGCCTACAGCTACAGAAAATTCGTTAAAGATATGGTGCTAGTCAAGAATCATGCCCCGTGAGTCCATGAACACCATCAAAATTCAAAAGGGGGTTAAGCAAGGAGGCACTATATTCGCAAAATTGTTTATTCTAACTCTGTAAGATATTTAAAAAAAGTTAAACTACGAAAGTCAAGGCATCAACGTAAACGACGAAAAACTCAACTATATGCTGATGACAAGGTCCTGATAAGTATCAACGTAAAAAAATCTGGTGTCATACACTCACACAACTTCCTTTTACAGTGATCTTGTAATTAGCCAAAAATTTTATTTTTAATTTCTAAGCATTTGTCAAAAATTTTCAAAAATTGCAAATTCTATAAAAACGGCAGAGTTAGTTGAAGAGACAATTTTTTTCTAGAATTTGAAGCTGAATTAAAAAATGTAATAATATACCGGGTGTTGTATTTAAAATAGGAGTTAATAAAAAAATAGAAAAAAAAAACAAAAGAAACCCATTTTAGAAGTATTCAACTGTAAAATCACGTATCTCACATCAATACACATTAAAAATGTAATAAAAATATAAAGTTTGAAAAAAATCGTTAGAGCCGTTTTTGAAAAAATCTAAAAAAATTGAAAAACGCAAGAGTAAACACCTACTTCCAGTTATGCGATTTTCTTCAAAAGCTTGCTATCACATCTACATAGTACACAAAACTTATATATGAAGTTTCAACGCCATACCTCTTTTCGTTTGGGATCTTTGGGATCAGGGGACTCTAAAACGTGAAGACCTGTTGGAAACTCAATTTCGAATTTTTGGGGTGAATCCAATACTTCCTTTATCGTAAAAGAAAGTAAAAATGAGGAAATGACAAAAGAAACTAAATGAAGTAAGACTAAAGATAAATGAATCGAAAACGAAAAGTATTACTAATCTCGCATTGAGTAAAAATCGGCAAATAAAAGGTGAACACCTAGTCACAAGTTATAAAAGTATTTAGGTCAAATCATCAGGCTAAAGACAACACGTGAGATACAAAAACGAATAGGATGAGCAACCTTTGGAAATATCAAAAACCTCTTCAAAAACGATATGCCCATATATATCAAACGGAAAGTTTTGTTCAGTGCATATTACCACATATCACTTGCTAAACTGAGACAACGACATTGACGGATAGACCCATAAAGAGATTTAGAGTAACACAAATGATCACGGAACGCTTGATGCTAAAAATCACATTAAGAGATCATAAAACAAATAGGATCAGAGAAAGGACGAAAGCAACGATATTACGGAACAAATAACTTGGCTTAAAGGGAGTTGAGCAAGCCATATTGCTAGGCTGAAAGATGAGCGAAGATTTCAAATTGAAGACAATACGAAAACAAAAGCAATCCCAGACGATCACCAGTCAGACTACTTCCTGCAGTGGGAGCAAAACGGCCGAAGTGGAGGAGTAGAAGTTATAGTAGAATTGCCAGGGTAGAAATAAATATATAAAGAGAGGTAAACACCCTCCTGATGTATTGTGTCACCGGCGGCCGATTTTCCTTATCTCTCCATTTCGGCCGACGGCGACAAATTCTGTATCTCGGATACCGATTTACCATTGGAGCATATGGAGCATATGAGTCCACGTGTACCAGGGCCTGGACACGCCTACTTTTGCCAGCCAGAACATATGATATCATATCATAGGCGTAGCAGATTTTCTTCAACTTGTATTTAAATCGAATAAGCAGGGCGTTCCTTACTATACAACGATCATAGAGCGTACATTATTTGACAATGAAAAATTTATTAGCTTAGTAGAGCCCAATCCCTGACTTCAAATACAGCACATCTAGACTAATTCGACAGAAACAAAGAACAGCAATGCTAGGTCCATAACAGCACGGCACTGCAAGTGACTCAAGGCCCGCGTCTGAGATTCAGTCGCCGTGTCTGAACAGACTCCCGAATCTCGGATACGGAATCCCAGTGTGTTCAGGGCCTAACTCAGTTTTGAGGGCGTTTTTGAAAAAATTATAAATGGAGAAGTTGTTCAGTTTAGCGAGTTCTATTACGGGTTACAATATTTGCACTCATTTCCATAACACCCTGTATAGAGGTAGGGACAATATTTTCATACCGTTTAGTTGTGTTTATTATACCTGCACATATTAAAATTCAATATAGATTAAACTAATCTTTGATTATCTTGTATGGCGACTGCATGCGACGCCCTTTTATGATTTTGTTTTTTTGTGTAAAGAGTTTTAGCGGCTGCAAGAAATTAGTCACAAAGTAAGCCCGAGGAGGCGCTAAGATGCACTGTTACACATACCGCCGTCCATGGGCGTAGCCAGGGAGAGGCAACTGCCCACCCCTAAACATTTATAAGGAGCAAAACGCAGTTGATTTATAATCGTTATCGCAATTCATATTATACAACATTTAAAAAAAAGAAGCTACGATCTGCAGCAGATTTGCGGAGACTGATGATATTTCAACTTACAATTTTTTTTAATTTGTAAAAAATGAAATGAAACTAATAATAATAATAGTAGTTGATTGTGTAATTAAATTTATGCTCCCCTCTAACTGGAATCTTGGCTACGCCCTTGCCGCCGTCATTTCAGACTTCAAGGGGCAGTTTTTAGAAAGATACCAACGTTTCTGGCGTCCAATTTCACTACATCGTATTTAATTCACCCTAATTATAATATATTGCACTGGCTACCCTTTTGTTGTGCCTTTAAATATGCAAACTTTCAAATATAGATGTTAATTAGGTATTTTAAGTTATTAATTGCCCTTCTTCAATAATAATGTCAATTATTTCTTTTTATGATAGCGCCTCAAACTCTTACAGGGGTGGGGTGTTATCTAGTTACTTGATACTGAAAAATTGATCTTCCAATATTTTAAAACTTCATTCAAATCGTAAGTCACCTCTGAATGTCAACTAAACGTCAAAAATAATTTTCAAATTTAAATAACAAATGCCCAATCCTTAGAATGGTACATTATAATATTTAACAACACAGTTTTTATTTGATAATCAATTTCACCTTATTAACGCCTTTATTCACTTTCTAGTTAGTATGCTTTAAGAAATCAACCACCCTATATCGTTCTTACACAAGCTCCAAGACAGCAACCTATGTGATATCTGCAACTCTACCCCTTTAGTCTTCCAAAACTCGCTCCTACTACCCACTAGCCACAAATCTCGAACTCTCGCCAGCTATCAGCAAACCTGGACCTCCAGCTGCCACAGTCCACTGCCACCTGGTACGCTCCTTCACTCCAAGATGCCACCCCTTTGGAAGCTCCACTCAAAAACACATATCCTTGCGTAATCCCATTTTACTCCCGTCAGATGTCAAAGTAATTCAAAATAAAGCTGACCGAGTATGCCTCTTTAGTATTTTACTTGTATGTGACAATTCTTCTATCCATTAGTTTTGTCGACTATTTAGCAGCAATCTTCTTCAGTTACCTCTTCTTCTTATGCTTGTTCTTTTCAAATTTAATATTTTAAAACCACGCAAATGTGGTTAATATCCCCTATTTATACCAACCTTAAATAGAAATAAACAGGGTTATCTTCCATTTTTTTAATGATAGCAAATTATTTAATACATGTTTTCAATTTGTTATTTTTACTCTCTAAAAACAATTTCCTTTACTACCCCATATCATTATTGATGCCTTCTATTATATTCCTATTTGATATTAACCTACTTAATTCTACCCTTATTAGAATTTTACACTTGACATTGATTCTTAAACTGTATATTAAATATTTTATTTATTTTTTTACCACCTGTAACCTTCCCATAGCTATCTTACAAATACTAATTTGTCTTATCTCAGATTCATTCAGGGAACAATTTAAACATCATCAACTATTACAATGGGGATATGGGTTGTAATAACATCCCAATTTCTTTAAGAAATTTTTATTTAAACCATAAGCACAATGTAGTCGTATCATAAGAATATACCGGGAGATCGAGAAAGATTGTCAAAAAAAACTACCTTCCAAGTAGTTATCAATATTTCTTTTTAGTGTGATATTAGCCACACTGCTGTTGACAGATGTTCTCACTTGTTCTGTGTGTTTACGTTTCTTTACTTTCCCTTTTTTTCTTGAACGCCGTTATTATTATACAAAACAGTATTTTTCAATACTAATTAGCCATTGTTAAACGAAGTTTACAGTAAGTACAGTGTTTCCAATTAATCGAAAACGGTAATAATTATGTTTGTAAATTTAAGGTTATGTATACCCTTGAACACAAAACGTTTATTATTGAATCTTGTTTCCGCAATGGCCAACGCAATGAGGATAATGGTGAATGGAAATATTCAGAAAACTTATGTGTAAATGAATTCGTTAATCGGTTCTGACGTCGACTTTGATTACGATAATCTGAGCAGGCATGTAAAGCGTATCGTACATCGTTTCCAAACAACGGGTAGTGTTGATGCAGGAAAATCTCCTGGAAGACCAACCGTTTTAACTCAGGACATATTAGAGGATATACAGGCACGCATCTTACACAGCCCTAAAAAACCATTACGACAGTTAGCGCAACAAACAGGTGTGTATTTTTTATCCTATAAATTTTTTTATAAAAAAATTATTTTAATTTGTAATTGCAGGGTTAAGCTATGAAACGTGTCAAAAGGCAGTAAGACGAAAACTGCATTTACACCCATATAAAGTTTCAGTAATGCAAGGATTACTTCGTCCTGATTATGAAAAGCGTGTGCAGTACTGCAATTGGTTTAACCGAAGTTTAAATAACGATGAAATGCTGGATTCAAGTTTCTTTTCAGACGAAGCGTTGTTTCATCTGACCGGTTACGTAAATAAACAAAATTACAGGATGTGGTCTGCTCATAACCCTGGTGAATTTTTACAAACTCCACTGCATCCAATAAAGATTGGCGTTTGGATTGCTATGTCAAGGAGACGCATAATTGGCCCTGTGTTTTTTGAAGATACCGTAACAGCTGACCGCTACATCACAATTCTAGACAGATTTATTAATGAACTTCACGATGATGAGTTACGTCAGGGATATTTTCAGCATGATTGTGCACCTGCACATACAGCCCTTCGAACACATCAACATTTACAACAATTTTATGATGATCGTATCATTGCATTTCCTCCACGGTCACCCGATTTGACAGCCCTGGATTATTTTCTATTTAGACATTTAAAGAACACGATCTATCAGACCCCCATGCACACACTTGAGCAACTGAAGGAAGCAATTACTGCCGCTACTGCAAATATAACTGTGCAACAGCTACAAAATGTTTTTAACAGCATGAGAAGAAGAGTTCAGTGCTGTATCAACAATAATGGGGCTCATTTCGAACATGAACTGTAATAATTACTGATTAAAGTATAATTTAATTTTGTAAAATTTAATATTCTAATTATTAACCTTAATTAAAACTGATTGCAAATAACTTCTTATTGTCATAATGGTTTTTCTATTTTGAATCTACCATAAATTGCTAAATTCATTTCATACATGACAGCAGATGTCTATGATGACAGTTGGAGGATGTAAATATTGATATACTCGCTGTAGAAAGTAGTTTTTTCGGACAACCTTTCTCGATCTCCCGGTATAATAATATCTAATTGAACCACGCCCGACCCGGCGAGTTTAGCTGACAAAACTTTGTTATATAAACATCCTAACGCCGTTGGGTCAAATATCGCTTGCATGTTACCAATTTGTAATCTTCCAACTATAAAATTAAAGCTGTGGCATATTTTGGGTGTAAATACCGTTTTCTGGGTAGATAAAGTTTAATTCTATGTCTCAATTTCGGGTTTACATGCAACAAAATGTTTTCAAAGAAGGCCCGGAAGTTCCCAATAGAGCCACATACACAATTCTTAATTAACAACCCTTATTGTGTTTCTTTATGTCTATGGTTATGCAACATCAACATAAGTATAGTTATTATGGCATTCTTTAAAATAATTTTGAATATGTGCTATTGTTGAAGTCGTAGAACTTAATTATATTACTTTGATATTTTCAGGAAATATACGTCAATTTTATTTAATAAATCAACTCTAAGCCGAAATTCATCTAACACAAATACTTGCTGCGTTGTGCATCGTGAAAGCAGAAAATTTCAGTTCCATACATACTTCAAAGCCGCTGAATAAGATTATACAACGCTCGCTTTGGTGTTTAGCTCGGGTGAGTTTGTAGCGAGCCGTTTTGGAGCTGGAGAAGTATACTTTTCTACTTGGATATGTTCTCATTTAAATGAAAGCTAAAACATGTTCACCAGAAAAGGTGTGTATTGGGTTATTACGCCCGTTGACATTTTCTAGAAACTTTTATTTTTTGGTCGGAGTTCAATTTTCAAATTTATTGTGTGAGTTGTCGAGATCTTACCGTTTATTTACCATTCACCGGGGATAAAAGTGGGCTTTGCAACGGAATATTCAACAGAGGTTGTTAGCTCGTTCGAACATGGCGAAAGCTTTAGATAAGTGGTAATAATTCTCGGTGTCGACTATTTTATCGTAACGTTTCTAGGATAGTACATAGGTTTAAGGATGGGATTTTCCTGGAAATATACGATCATTTCTTGACGTTATCTCGTTTGTATTAGGAAATAGTGAGCTTATTGCTTTCGCCAAATCAATTAGAAATCCCTCCTGGAATTTAAATTAATCAAGCCACCCGACGTCGCTGTATTCCTTATTTCCATCAAAATTCTTCGCAAAGAATCGATGTAAGTATTAAAATTGTGTTATCGCAGCTTATTTTTAAAAAAATATTTTGATATTATATTTCGTTACCTAACGGAGTGTAAAGGGACTGTCTTGATCAGGAATTATTTTGTGTCTTGTTTCAATATCAGAATACCAACAATTATGAAGAGGCATTGTTTGCGCGATTGGAATTCCTACTCGCGGCTGTCTGGGTTTAGAGAAGTAGCTGATAGAGACGAATCGATTCCAGATTGAATAATAATACGTGATGAAGCGAGCTTATATGCACGATCCGAAACAAAGGCTCGGAGTTCCGTTTGCCAAACGCCAAACCGCGTTGGCTCTTACCTTCGCAATATCGATTTAAGTGCCAGCGAAACGAGCCGTCTTTGAAAATTATATCCCATACTTTCCTAAAACAAACACCGATTTCCGTGCGGAGGTAATTTATAAAAAACTCATTTTAGACTGTCTAAATAACGAAAACGATAGCGGGCTGCGTACACGTAGAAATTGCTGATAAATTCCTTCGATAGTGATAGGCCGTATAAATAAACTTCCCTTCGAAAAACAAAATTGTTTTCTGATAAAAATGACTTCGCAAGTTCAAACTCAAACATCAAAACGCAGTTCAGTGGGCATATCTGCTCGAGATTATTTTAAATGCAAATCTGCGCCATAAAGGTTTGTTGGTGTCTTTAGGGGCACTAAAGCAGAAATCAGGATTGAAGAATCGCCTCTCGGAAACTGGCCCAATGTGCACAATAAATAACCACTGAAGTCTGAAGTAGTTTAGAAACCTTTAACTCTAGACAGTTTCGAGACAATAATTGTCAATAAAGAGTGAAATATACCGATTTCGTCGTTTGGAATTAAAGCAACCGTGAGGTGAAGATTGTCAAGCAGATGCTGGCGGGTAAAGGCTTTATAATACTGCATAAATGGATAGCAGAATTTTGCTTTGTTGTAAATTTACGAAACTGGAGTAGTTGGCATGCTTATGGTATTTTGACTAAAAGCTTTACGTGTAGGAACTCAATATGTTGAAAAGTATTGATAAAATTGAAAATAAACTAATACTGCAGCAGCAAACGACCGTGGAATGCATATATTGTTAAAATTCCACGGAAATAATATATTTTCCGCATTCTTTAGCTTTTTGTGTAGGGCGTCGTGGGCGTACACTGACGAAAACATATACACGTACAATAAAGGCAACAAAATCTGTTGAAATGAATGCAACTGGAAATTTACGATGGAGTTTTTAGGATGAAAGTAGGCCGAGAATATCTACGAGAATGTATTTGTTAACCGAAGACAAATTGACAGAGTAATTGAGGAACCCAAGTTTCCAATTCATCGAACCTTTGCAGGCTTTGCATGAAAATTGGTTTAAACTTCGTAACCATGTTTTATGGCCGTTCGGCTTCGTTAAATGAGTTGCTCCGCTATACACGTTTATATCTGCACCAGGTGTCTTTAAATCGCATTTCAGAAGTATCTAACGTTTTATATAGTTTAATGGACTTCGTTCACCTTTCAACACATAAATACATTTCACAAAACTAAATAGCGAATACGCTATTTCTACACATTTTGCTAAAAGGTTGAAAGGGAAAAATTTCGCTTATAAGTTTCTGTTTTAATTTTTTCGCTCCAAGACGGAACTGTTTTAAAAGGTAATTTTGAACCGGAAAATCTATTTATCATATGTAATTTAGGATTATATGTTAATGTGAGCAAAATTTGAGTTCTGAAAAAAAAAGGAAATTTTCGATTACAGGCTAACGATAAGAAATAATGTACTTTGGATGATATTTATAAGAAAGTGTTGTCCTTGAATATTAGTTATTTACGCAACAAAGGAGTAAACTATGATGTTAATACCGAGATTGTAATTATTGCCTGAGACGACCGAAGCGAGATGATGACCTTGTCAGTATATTTATAAAGGACGTAGGTGCTCTTGGAAATGTCGAAATATCTCTGAAATGAAAAAGAGCGACAACAATATGCCAACTACTTTCCACAATATGTATTTCCTAAAAAAATATTTTTTGAGAATTTTGGTCTTTCGTAATTACTTATTTTTCTTGTCAGGTGTTTTGGCCTTTTTCCGTCGGGTTTGTTGTTCCTGCATATTTTTGCTATTCTATGGCCATCCATCCTTTGTACATGTTCGTTCCATTTCTTCTTCTTCTTTTCCTACCACATCGTACTATATCCTCCACGCCACATTCTTCACTTAAATGTTGGTTATTTACTCTATCCATTATTGTTCTTCCGGTTACACCTCTCAATACTTTTATTTCGTTTGTTCTCAGCATTCTTGTTGTTCTGTTAGTGTCCGCCCTTATTTCGCTGTTATAGGATAACATTGATCTAATACAGGTTTTACACATTTTTGTCTTACGCTTTGTATTCATGTGTTTGTTGGCTTGTTACTGTTATTCCAAGATACGAAAATTACATTACCTGCTCCACTAACGTACCTTCTATTTCTAGTTTGCATCGAATTGGTTCCTTTGTAACCGTTAGTTTTCTCAACGTTTATTAACACGTTATATTCCCTCGCCGCTTTTCTAAATTTGAGTAATAGCCATTGCAAGCCGTTTTCCGCCATTAACACTATGCCATCAGCATAACCTACTAGTTTGATTACTTCGTTTCCCATTCTGCATCCTTTGTTTATAGTTTTTGTTTGTTCTATTATTTTATACATTAGTAAACAGAACAGTAACGGACTTAAGCTATCACCTTGTCTTATGTCTGATCTTATTTTTATGGTTTTGATTAGTTCGTTGTTATTTTTTTTTATCTGTGTTAAGTTCTTTTTGAATTTTATGTTGTCTTAATATTGTTATTATATCCTTTAATTGTATTCTATCAAACGCCTTTTTCATGTCCACAAGGCATAAGAAAACAGGCTTTTGGTACTCTATCGCATTTTCTCTTATTTGTCTGATAAATACTGTGTCGGTGGTTGATCTGTTTTGTTGGAACCCTTGTTGCTCCGCGCTTATGTTTATATACTTGTTACTTTCTTCCTTTAGTATAATGGTGAATAATTTCATCACCCATTCGAACAGTGTCGATATTTGCGAAATCAGTCTTTGTCCTCCATATTTTATGAGTTCGTTGGTTATACCGTCTTCACTTCGCGCTTTTCTATTATTGAGTTTCTTTATTGCTGTTTTTACTCTTTCTTCATTAATTTCAACACTGTTATTTATGTCTGTTACGTCTTCTCCTGCGTATGCCAGCCTTTTTATTTCTTCACTGTTGTTTTGCTGTTCTGAGTACAATCCTTTAAAATGTTCTTGCTTCTCGCTTTTGATGGAGTTTATTTGCTGGTATTCATTTACGTTACATTTTCCTTCTTCTTAGCATTTTCCATACTCTTCTCTGCGCACCATATAAGTCACTATCCCTGTCTCTCGTAAAAGTTGCCTAGTCTTCTTGTGTTTTTTTCTTTATTCTGGAGTTTACTTCGTTTCGTATTATTACGTAACGTTGGCGTTCCTCTTCGTTTTTATTCGATAGCTATTACAGGTATGCCTGTTGCTTTTCTCTTGCTTGGTCTTGATCTCTTCATTGAACCATGGAGTTTTGTTGTTTTTAGCATTAACTTTTATTTTTCGCGTTCCCACTGCTTCTTTTGTTGCTTGTTGTATATTTTCTTTGATTTTATCCCAGCTTTGTTCCGCTATGTCTTCTTCTGCGATTTTGTTGTAATTTATTTTACCCCTTACTCGTCTCATGTATAAATTCTTTACACTGTGGTGTTTGAACACCTCGATCTTAAGTTTCGTTGTTTTTTAGGTTGTATTTGTATTCTTGTTTTACATACTATTTTATGGTTAGATCCTACGTTAGGTGACGTGAGGGCCCTTACGTCTATTATTTGTTTCTTCTGGCGGGTTTTTTTTTTGCATCTGGCGCGTATACCGATATAAAGTGCACTTTTCCTCTCATGCTTTTATTTTGACTAATAGTATTCTGCCATTAACATAATTCATGTCATTTATTAGTGATTCGAATTTTTCATGGATTAACATTCCCACACCTAAGGTCGCTGTGCTGTCTCACTACAAACTATAAACAAGGCCTAGTAGCTCTGACGTCACGGGCCGGTGACGTCGACAATAGCAAGCTGCAAATGGCCGCCGCATGAGTTTAGTGTACACATTGCAGCTGCAGGTTGATTGCAATTATAGATTATAATTGAGGTCTTTGTAATAGGCAAGTAATTTAGTGCATTCCTTAGCTTTTAGTAGTGGTAAGGACAAAAAAGCAAATAAATGGCGTATTTGTTTAGTTTTCCTAAGATGGATTACTGCTATACCAAGGTCATTTCAAGTATATATATATATATATAGGGTCCCGAGTGGTGTAGCTTGAACAAGCATCCACGTTCGATCAGCAGAGTTAAGCAACGCTGTCTCTGGTCAGAACTTGGATGGGAGTTCCACGACTGCATCTCTCGGCGCCTCGTGGTACGGCTATCACGGAAAAAAGTTGGTCCCGGCGGTCATACAACATCATGACAGTCGTTAGTGGGGTTGGAAGTCCTCATAACTGCACAGCGACGCCTATAATTGGCCTAACGGCTGTTGGTTGAGTGCGAATTAAATAAATAAATAAATAAATAAATAAATATAGCGAGTGTGTTACAGCCTGGGCCGTCTCTCGCATCCCAAACGCCATTGGTCATTATTATTCCACATTCCTTCTTCTAGATTTCGTGTGCGCATATCTTCTGTTATTTGTTTATTCCATGTGTGAGGGGGTTTGCCCCTTTTGTTTCTCCCTGGTGGGTTCCAATCTAAAATTCGCTTTGGCCATCTACCTTCGTTCATCCTTCATATATACAGGGTGTCTCAAAAAGAATGGGACACCGATTAACCATAGATGCCTTACGTCATAATAAATCGATTAAACCTAATATACCTTGGTACAAAGTTCCTTCAGTAAGAAGTTATAGGACCTTGAAGTTCAATTTTTTATATTTTATTTTTTTGTTAATTTCCACAAATATAGAGATATCGCTTTGAATTTTTGTATACATACTTACTATTATATAGTACACTTAAAGAAAAAATTTCATAGACTAGACTTGGCTGTAAAGGGCACTTTACCTAACTTTTAAAACTTTTTTGAGCTCTAACTTCGTTATATGTAACATTTTTTAAAATTTTAGGTTATTTTCTGAAAGAGAATTAAAAAGCACAAAAATAATGTACTCTTAGTTCTTAAGCCTAAAAGCAACCGTTTACCATAAAATGCCCATCAAAGGTTTTTGGTTGTCATTAAGATGTTCAATTATCAAGCAGCCATGATCACAAAAACAATGGGTAATGATTGTAATCTAGTAAACAACAACAAGAAATCAATTAATGACGTTGGTGACATCAGGTTTTGTCTTTTGTGCTTACGAAAATGCTGCGACGTAACGAACCTTTCAGCATTGGAGAATTCGTTAAGTAGCGGCATTTTCTTAAACATAAGAGAACAAATTCTTATGTCATTAATATCATTAATTGATTTATCATTGTTTTTTACTAGATGACCATTGTTTTTGTGATCATGCCTACTTGTTAATTACATGTGTTAGTAACAACCAAAAACCTTTGATAGGTATTTTAAGGTAAACGGTTGCTCCTACGCCTATAAAGTAAGAGTACATTATTTTTGTGTATTTTAATTCTCTTTCAGATAATAACCTAAAATTTTTAAAAATGTTACAGATAACGAAGTTAGAGCTAAAAAAAGTTTTCAAAGTTAGGTAAAGTGCCATTTACAGTCAAGTATAGTTTATGAAATTTTTGCTATTAGTGCAGTATATAATAGTAAGTATATATTATTCTCCTTAGCATAGAATTTCGGCTTAGACCGCGTAATATTTGTATATGAACACCCAGCATTTTCTGGCTTAATGTGCCTTGCACCTTGTGAAGTCGAGCAAAAACCCGCTCGATGGCCATGCTCTTTGGTGGCTCGAGCCACTAAAGAGCATTGCCATCGAGCGGGTTCCCCGGGTTTACATGGATTTTCCCTTGGCCGATCCTGGAGGATTCGCTACAAGTTCGAGAAAGAGAGTCGCCCAGCCACGAGAAGGTGCGAAAGGGATGAAGAACTGGAAGTGGATACGCAGGTTGTCTGGCAGGAAGCAGCCACGCTGTCTGACTACGAATCGTAGAAGAATGCCTCAAATCGACTCAATGATACCGAGAGCCAAGGATGTCGACGGTGTGCCCTTTAGACCCTTGGTTATACCTGACACGTCGAAATTGCAAAAGAATTGGCTATTCGTATAATGTGTGCAACTTAATGCAATTGAGGAGAATATAAAATAAGAAAATAAATACATATAACGATAGTTGTCATTTACATTATTATGGGACCTAAGAGTTTATTGCTATTTCTTGGTTAGTGTATTTACCAGACCTGCGAAATAAGCCAAACCCTAAGAAAACCATTGTGGGATCGGAAGAAATCTAAAGGTTAACATTTTTACGACTCCATTATTTCAGCCCATTACATTAGTTACAAGGACTGTGGGTAAAAGCGAAAAGTTCTGTTCATATGTTCTCATTTTTACCGGTTATTACTAATACTCTCTAAGATACGTTCTAAATTATTTCATTTTCATCATACTGTTTTTCAACTTACCAAATTTACCAAGAATTCTGTATAGTAACATCATTCGTATACGATGTCCATGCCCAATAACTGTAGGTTCCGTGAATAAATTCTTACTTTTCTTTAGGGCAAACGTAGAAGCAAGCTATATACATCGTATGTTTTACATGCAGTACTAGGTTCTTAATATCACCCACACATTACTTTGCAACGTTTCAGCCATTAGTAGTCTTCCAGTTTTTTACTTTCTTAAACCTTAGCAATCACGTCATGATGTACCGCGTGGAGCAGTGGGTAAGAGCGTCAGGCTTACAATAAGCGAGTCGTCGGTTCGAATCTGTGGGCAGGCGTAATTTTTCCGCAGTCCGTTGGATCGACGGCAGGACCAGTCACAATTCGCTGTTGGGATACAATTAACGTCGCTCTTCTCGAAAGACTAGTCTAGGAGAAAGAGTAACCTGGCCACATATAATACATACACAATACACACTAATATGATAACCCCTGAGTTATCATGGATTGGCAGCTGAACATCTCGGGTAGTAAACCCGGGACTTCCGGACAAAACTGGCCATACGCTAAACAAACAAATATACCACTAAACTATTCTTTTGTCACCAATCTGTTGCCTTTCTTATCTTAAACGAGCAATGACATTTTGCATTGTATCCAAGAAACTCGAATGTTCTATTTTAATGCTCGAAACTCATTAAACACAAAAAGTAACTTATCGAAGCGCGTGTGCACTACACGAGACTTGCCTATGCCAAATAAAACTGGCCAAGTTGAAATGTGCATATAATCAAAGTTGATATTGTCTACTATATTAGTAGTTAGAGAGCTCGGATAAGTTGCTGCGTGTAAGGGGTCAATTCCCACAGCTAGCAACTCTTGGGAAGCCTAGCCAGTTGCTTTAAGACTTTTCCAAATTACGGGAGTTATTGAAGATATGATACTAACCACATCACCCAGTATGCAGTTAAAGGTGTGATGAACGATTAGGTTTCGGAAGAGTTTCTGTTTAAACTTTTACATGGGGTGCAGAGTCCCAAACTTCAGTACGTAAAAACTTGATAATAAAAACAGTTTTGAACCAGGCAGTTATTTATAATCATATAATTGCATTGGTAAGATGAGAGTCTGTTATGATATTTAGATTTTTTATGAATTATCTATCAGTCCTAATAACATCCATACGCTTGTGTCTCGAATGAACTTCTTCCGCTCTTTGGACAAACGAAGTGAAAGAAATGAGCGGATAAGCAGTTAAGAAAATTAATAGCAAAGCACTTATTCTCGCGTTAGGCATTTGATATGAAGTAATTTCAATCTGAAGACACCTATCTATATATTTTCCATTTCTAACGAAGTCTAGGAGAGGAGAATTCGAGTATTATTTACTAGGGCCAAAGCTACTGACAAAAAAACTATCATCTTTCTAATCCTGGTGGAAGAACGTCGTAATACCATATCATACTTCTCCGGCCTACATTTCCCATTTCACACGTTGATATACGCAGGGGAACAGCTTTTGATCGTGAGACAATTGCAGTGAACATCTTGCGCGTTGATCTTTACCTAAACTGCAATAAACAGGATGAAGTGTGGAGAAGAAAGTTTTATTCGATGAGTTGTGCACTGAGGGTCATGGTGAAAACACATTGCAGGAAGCCCGTTTAGGGGCTGCGCCATTGTTGCCTGAAAATGTACAAAGTGTGGAAGAAGCACAGCTACGCACATCTAACAATGGCCAAACTAAGTTACCCTCGAATTAGGAAATCACCTTTAGGAGCTGGATGAAAATCATAAATTTCTACACCCACTTCAGACATGTCCGTTCTTAACCCATCACCCTCCATTGTTACAATTTCAAGGATCTTTATTTTCGACAAGTTCATGCCAAAGCACACACCACTCCAGTTTTTCACATGTATCGATTTACACCTAATATTCAACTTTATTTAGGCTATAACCTTTTACAGAATGTCACCTTGTTTGGTTTTATCCAAGGAAATGCCTAAGCCAAAATTATTACATTCCTTCTGCGAACTACAATGTTTCAACCTTCTAAACCAGTCAATCTCAATGGAAGCCGCAATGACTTGTGGGGGCCCCAAAGAAAACTTAAAAACATAGGGGAGCATCAGCAGCCTTTAAAGCGACCACGGTAAGCTTCAAGATAAAATTAAAATTATGTCGTATATACACACCACTAGAAGAAAAAAGTCCTTATAGAGGTCCTTGAATCATATGAATACAGTTCGCCCTAAATGAGATTCTGCCGGAGCGAAGTGACTGGCCAGCTAAAAGCCGCGACAAAGTGATATAAATCCGATAGAGGTTAGTCGTAAGAGCTTCAACAGTTTCTGCACCACAGTAGAACGCCACAGGAGTTCTCTATATTTGTTCCGCGCGCTATTAATAAAGAAGTTGAAGGTGTTCATTCTTCCATATATTTGGTAGACTGTGTATATATGAAATGTAAACGCAGGTATATAGTCTGTATATGGTCGCGTTTACAAAACAATGTTTAGTTATTCAAAACTATTATTATTTTATTTTTTAGTAGTGGCAATAAAGAGTTTCTGAGTATTTTTGGAGCAAGTGAATGTTCTCCGGCCGGTAAATTAGGAAAAAGATGTTGGCGCCTAAGACGTCTGTTGAATTGCATACGAGCATATATGACACTATTTTTAGCAGTTAAGTGTTAATTATTTAACGTTACAGGTAGTATGCCTGTTAAGGCATTATAAGTGTGACTTGAACTGATTTAGTTTTTTCCCCAACATATAAATCCACAACAAACTTAGGGTAGCCTTAAACTTCAAACGTAATTTATTCCAGATAGTGGTTTTAAGAATGAAAAAAAAATCTATGAAATTGTGTCCTCAATTACTTTCTTCCTATGAAATTTCATAACATTTTTATAAGACGTTTTTACTCTTTACTATGAATTGCGTACTCACACTCTACACTAATTCCAAAAAGTCACTTCATGTAAGAAGGGGTTTTGCTAGTCGACAGTGAGAGATAGGATGCATTTCTGCAGATTTAGGAACGAACCATTTTAAGTCCTTATATAGATGAAAAAAATAGATACATAATTTAGCTGTTCAGATTAGTTTCTCAAGTCCTTTCGTAACATTTTCGCCATCTTTAACAGCGGATGATAGTATTTTTAAGGTTCTTAAAATATTTTCTAGAATATTGGTTTCCATTAGACGTTCGGCAATTTCTCTAGTCGTTGTGTATATTAAGTTGCGTATTTCGTTTTTGGTAACTTTTGGGATTCGGGGTTGGCGTTCCCCTTTTGAGAGTTTTGTGAGTGCAACTTCAGAGTAGGGCAGTTTCCCGTACCTATTTTTAGACATTTTTTATTCTTAACTTGACTTCCGAGGCTGTAAGATGCATTTATTATGTTTATTTTAGTGACCTTTATAAAGCAGATTTATTGCGAACATCAAAAGTAATCAGGTGCAGATTTGGTGTTACGTATTTATTGAATAACTGGACCTGTCTGTTTGATTGAGGATTTTCACTCTATTTTGGAAGTAAAGTAGCCTACAGGCTGTCCGTAATCTCAGAGCTTTCTTTTATTTCCCGTTCTTAAAGTAACCCAGGTGTCTTCCACGTGATCTTTGAGGGGTCTTAAACATTTTCGAATGCTGAAGTAACCGTATGTGGTCCACCGTCTCTTACGCTGCACGTACGGTTGAACGAACCATAGCATCTGGTGACTCGAATCTCTTTCTAGCTTGATTGCGATTCCTACGATCTTTCAACGCAAATGGTGGACGATTGAAAGACATTGTACTTTGTATTTTAATTATCTAGAATAATAAATAGATAATTTCAAAAATATGTGCCCCCACCCAGCCATTATACGGAGAGATTGTGTTTTTAATGTAATGAACATTATCTTATTTATAAATGAATCGTGTTTCGGGGAGGGATTTTCGACAACTGAGATGCGATGCGTGGATCGTGTAGGTAAATTTGTCCAGCGCCAGCTGATGCTGACCTCAATTAGAATTTAATAGACTTCACCTGACGCGATTCCGGGCGCTCCTATTTAGTCAAGTTTCCTTTTTGCTTGCAGAATTCCCTCATGCTATTTGAATAATTTGAATTTTGGATTCATTTCGAATACAGACAACCTGGTATTATTTGTGCAATATTAATTTCAAACAAAAGTATGGATATTTGTTTTTATTTAATTGTTTTTAGTTTGTACTTCGCGTGAAAACGCTAATATCTTTATAATATTTTCTTCACAAATCTATATTCGCGTTGGGTTATGTATTGTTATTAAAGCTCTCCTATTTAACCTTAATTATGTTCTATTTTTTTATTCAACCCGTCAATACTTTCTCGTGTTTTAAGGTTAGTATTGTTGGTGCCCGCTGTTTAGGAATCAGTAGCGTCTGCCTCGAATAGTGCATCATGTTTTTTTCTAGTAAGTTCTTGCCTCCCTAGTTTTTTATTATCTCATCTAAGGCTGCATCTGGGTGGTAATCCAGCATACTCTGAGCTAGCCGAAGCAATTATTATTAACGTCTTACTATAAACCAGCACCTTTCCAGCTAAGGAAGGTTTAACCGAAAGTACGTTATAGACTGGTGATCAGTATGACAGGTATGAAGGTTATTAAGTTAGGTGAATAATATATTGGTTCATTACTTTGACCCAGAGTCATAGAAATTAAATTTTTAATCAAAATTTTCTATTGTAGATGGGTGTGGAGCTGCCGTCTTATTCTGAATATAGACTATGCTGTAACCATAAGAAAGATTGAAATATAGAATACTTCATCAATACTACCCTAGTATTAATCATAGAAAATTAGGCGAATATTGTGGTAAAAGGAAAATATTTCATTTTAGAATCAAAATGAAATACCAAAAAGGGGATAAAGAGCTATTAAGTTGTATGCTACTGTAAAATATAGGGCTAAAATTTCACTGGTATTGGATATTGCATGTCACTTTTTATCAATGAACGTTTTGCAAAGTCGTTAATTATATTATGAATGTGTCTGTTATGGTGCATTGTATTTATTGACTAGCATACGTGGTGCGGCATTCCAAATTTGGAGATCTTAGTAACACTGCATAATGGACGCTCCATTCCGTTCGAGACGCAGTAGTAGTAAATTACTCCTTGTGTGACGTAACAAAGGAGGTTAACCGACTTGATACATAGGTAATATAAGGCAAGAGAACTGTAGAGAGTAGTGCAGTACTCGAAGCAGGCTTTCTAAGTCGACATATTAGGACGTTTGGCAACTGCTTTAGCTAGGAACGTGTCGTCTATTCTCAATATCATTAAGAAAAAAGCTTCTCTTGCCTTCTGTGAGCAACTTTAAGTACCACATTATCGATAATGTTACTCTAATTGGCGTGCTATTACTTTTCTAGAAAATATTTATACAGTAATTTCATGTTCGGATTGATACATACCTGAAACGAAATCCAGGTTATTTCTAATAGAGGTTGGAAAGCATTAGGAAAACGTAGCGTTTCGCAACAGAGGTAAATAACTGGCTGATCAACTCATTAGCAACATTGAGTAAGCTCAAATTGCTGCTGTTTACTTGTCGCGTAATGTCGGTGCTAATCGGCAAATTAGCTAGTTATTTGTCCGTGCAATGTGTATAAAAACTCCCTGGATACATTCAGTTTGCAGAAATAATGCAGCACCATGTAGTAAACGTATAATTAGATTCGCACATCACTTACCACAGCAAACGATTAAGATTAAATGACACTCAGTGCTTTTTTTAAATAGTAAGTAGGAAAGGCATCTGGTAATCACTCAGATTAACACGAAAAGTTGTATTAGTTCTCGCGCGCCGTTAAACGCTCTCTATTCTGTAGTATTGTATTACATATACCTTTCAACGTTCTACATGCTCCACAAAGAGTAATGAACAGTGATAAGTGAGCTAAATTGAGTTAAAGTGAATTGCATTGTTAGTAAAACAAGCTTCTGCATTCGTAACCATCTTAAGGGTTCCTAAGTCTGTTTGAGTTTACAGCACGTTCATTATATTGACAAATTGGGTCCAGTCATGCTATGCTCATTGCTTGCACATTTTGCGCTTTATAGCGAACTTGTGAACTGCATACATCCTTTTGGGAATACTGTAAATTCGATACGCTTCCGATGGGTTATTTAAGATATTTACTCTTTTTGCTATCGTATAAGCTGAGAAATCGCGCTGTTTCGACAATTAGATTGATTGGAACAGCCTGCTCTTGCCTGTTTCGTTTGATTTATCTTTAAAGAACGTAAGGATATCGACTGCGTTACATGTTCCCTTAGCGTGAGTTTTCCTTTTAAGGTCAGCATCAGCATTACAATTCCCCTGCTGCTCCAGATTCTAACCTAAGCGCGTATTACGAAAATATTGTGTCGAAAGCAGGGTGAACTGGAGCACTGGCACAAGAGCTGCAGGAGGAGCACCAAATTCAGTTAAAGAAATCAGGGAAGGATTAATTTTTTGGATGTACTCTGGCACCGTTCGCTCTGTTGATATACCAACTTCGAAGCTAATGAAGTTGTTAGTCGTTTCTAAATTTGGATTGCTGTTGACTGAAGTTAAGTTAAGCTTTATCCTCTGTGCCCTTATGGGGTTTGCTTGTATTTCGCAGACTAACTACAATTTATATGTTTGTTTTGCTTGGTAGAGTGCTCGTTAATGTTCGTGCAGCATTCACGTGATGTAGTTTGCACGTATATTTTTGCTGTAACTGCCATGTTACATAGCAAATTTAATTTCAGTAATTGCAAATGTACCAGTGGGGTAAAAACCTATTGCTTATACAATTGCGACCCTTCAAAGTCAATAAGTCAATTCTATTTATACCATGCTGGCACAGTGTAACTTCCACAAGTAAGTCCTTTTAAGAAAGTATCAAAGGCTGTTTGGAAGTTTATTACAAATTATGAATAAAGCTATTTGTTCTAGAAGGTTTTGTTTAGTACATTTGTTAAATTTTACTAATATAGGTATAGGTTTTGACGGACATTCTTGTGATCGTTTCATACAGTAAGACAATCTGATCGTCGTTTAAAATCATATAACATGCAAAACAAGATTCTGCTCATCGCTTCGGTCCGAAGAAGACGTAACAAAAAATATTTGGTGCAAGTGCAATCAATTATTTCCTGTTTTGCAATTCCTAAGTCATCGTTCTGGTTAGTTACATTTTATACAGGTCAAAACCGACTTAGTTTACTTTCATTTCTCGCTTAATTAACAATATTTTCCACTGCAGGGCATTCTTACTATTTAACAATGCATTTAGCAATTTTATAACTGTAACTCAGTATAGATTTCGTGAAATAATGGAAATGGTTGAACTTATCACCAGTATGCGGGCCCAGGGGTTATCAAAGACAGTGCCCAAATGTATGAACGTCCGGTAGGGTAGCAGCTCGTAACGAGAAAATATGGACGGTTTAAACGATTTATTGCAATTGAAAAATTCCTATATTTTTACTATGCAATTTCAGATTAAATGGCAGATTTGGTTATAATTGATTTGTACCATTTTTCTTGCTATTAACTAATCCCAGAACGAGATTAAAAGTAGCTGGTAGCTTCTGATCATGATTACTCTAATTTGTCCATATGTCTTCCTTTCATTCTCACGTACCTATAGATATGCAAATTTCTAGATAATAGTCCATCCAAGCGTAGATATTCAAATTTATTCAACTACTGAAAGCACGGCTCATCAAGCAAACAGCATTAAAAAGTTACGCACGTATCCGTCTTGAAAGAATCTACAAAGAGAGGGATAACGAAATTGAAGAATTTAAAACAATCAGCAATTTACGAAACCAAAATTTTGTGTGAAAGCCTCCCCAGGCACCCATTTAGGCAGACTAACTAGAAATAAAATTTACAACTTTCTGTCTTACTGCATTGTATCCGGAGTATTGATTGGGCGTCGCTTACAGAAAGGTCACAGTTAAGGTGAGATTACACGCCACGTTGCAAGTCAACATGTTTCGCAGCAAGCACGTCGCACAAGAATTTGTCAAATTAACATTACTTCCGTTGATACATAAGAAGTTCCGCTTGTCTTAATGTTGAGACTTTGAAATATCGTTTCAAATTTATCTTGAAGTGCAATGTTTTCATTAGTGCCAGAAGTTTACAAGTCTGATATAAAACTAGACTAATGAGTTTAGTCTGTTGAAATGTAGAGCGTGTAGGAGAAGCGCGATTTACTGACACACTGTGACAGATTCAGTGATAAAAGTTGGTATGAATTTTATACGGAAGGTAGGCTCATTCTAAGGTTATATTTACTAGCGTCAATAATTTAAAGTTAAGATCGGCCATTTTTATGGATACAGGTAGCGATCTATCCGGTAAGTTTTTACATTAGCTTACTACCAAGAACATCAAACCATGAATGATTATCACATTTACAACTATATTACCGGCACAGACGAAACGAATGATTTTGTCTGGTTACTATTCAGAAAAGGATGATCCCAAAACTTCCTCTTTAAATCTAAGTCTGCCTTCACTTTTATATTTTTGTCATCTATCCTTTAGAAAATTGAGTTTTATGCTAAAGAATAGAGAGGCCCCATGAATGTGAAAACAAAAATATTTTACTGTTCTATACTCCCAGTAAGGGAACACATAGGGGTTGGAAACCATGACCCTTACAAAAAAATGCCGCAATCTTCTTATTATGTACCCAGCGAGCTGTGGAAAGACAAATGTTGGGTGTTAGCCTGAGAGAACACGTTAGAAATTAGGATATTACACAGAAATAAAAATAACAGAGAGAGTGACAAGCTGAAGTGGCAGTGGGCTGGACATGCGATTGGTGAACAAGGAAACTACTTAAATGGATACCATAAAAGAATAGACAAAGTGTTGGGAGACCCATGAAAAGATGGACTGATGATATTCAGCTGACAGCAGGCAGCAGGTGGCTCCATCTGGCACATGATAAAGGCAATTGGAAAAGACTTGAAGAGGCTTAGTTCTAGTAGTGGAAGAATTATGGCTTGCAAAGAAGAAGCAGATATTTCCTTACAAATAACCATAATTTAATCTGTACTATATTACGTGTCGAAGCATAACTACACAATTAGCTACAAAAATGATTGATTGGTAATTTTTGATTTTTTTTTGGTACTGTCTTTCCGACGTTGAAATATCCTGATGAAAACGTTCGCAATGTTCTCACTTAGAAATTTCCAGGGAAAAATCCAAGCCTGGAGAAATAGCACGTTTTAGTGAAAACTGCTAATGTTTTCTAATATTATGACCGATTAAGTTCGTTACGATAGATTTTAAATGTCTCGCTGCTTTGCTAGTTGTTTATATGACAGTGTCGAATCCCCTATATTGCATTAATGGTTTAATTTGGACAACTGTTTCTTCTTCTGTATTTGGTTGGTTGATTTTTGGAAATTTTAGTTTATTCACTTTACGCCTTTTCCAAATTTCTTTTTTGAGTGTGAAAATAGGAAATACTTTACAAGACGTTGCGGGAAGAACGATCGAAGTAACAATATGTAAATTTTGAGATATAAACTTTAAAATGTTTCAAAACACGAATTTTCTTTTCATTAAAAACAGCGGTTAAAATTTTACTTTTTTATCGAACAGAATACATTTTTAAACTTAGATAATAATATAACTCAAAAAAATTCATATTGTTATAAACAAAATAGATGCTATGTGCAGTTCTGTTGTGGAAGAACGGTCCAAGTCCATAGTTTAAATCTGGAAAGTTTCCATAGTAAGCTACATCCAGAAAAAAACATATTTGAGACAACCATAAATTCGTGAGCATTATGTACATCGGTGTCGCAGTAATGTACATAGTTGCGATAATCATGTATATTACTGCGATAGTTATGTACAGGATTCTCACTATATAGAGAATATAGATAATTGTCGCAATAATATACGTCATGATTACCTCAATAATGTGCATATTGCTACGACATCAATGTACATGATGCTCACTAATTATGGTTGTCTCAACCATTTTTTTTCTCTGTGTAGATATTTTTTTTATATTTTTTTTTACAAAACTTACATCATCTTCCCCGTCACTTGCTACATCGGCGTGATGCAAGAACAAGTTGGTGTGATACTCTTGAAATTCTTGTGAGACAATTTTTTTTAAGATCTTGCAGTTGGTTGTAGTTTTTTACTGCAATAGCCAGAGGTTGGTTGTACACTAAATCTGGACCAGTGTCATTCCATGTTAACTTTTTTTGGGTGATAACGTAACTAACTCTTAAACCATTATATGTGTCTCGAGCCTCTATGGTCTGCGAATTTTCTGAATTTACAAGAAGCTCTGCAATAGGGCGTGTTGCAACTGGTGATATTCTTTTGTAAAATGGTTTAAGATATTTTGTCCACCCAAAAAATATGACCTGGGCGCATTTAATTACGTCAAACGGAGTAGGTCTGTTTCTGGAAATTTCAAATTCTTTTACTCAATGATCTAGGACTTCCACTGTTGCTTTTTCATTAATTTGACCGATGTCTTTGTCGCATTCTCAGTAAGAATGTCCTCTAACGCGGTAGATGATTTTAACAGAGTATATGTATAATACAATACAATACAACATTCGAAAAATTCTGAAATTTTTGTTCTGTCCTGCGCAAGAGTCACAAAATATATCCAGATGTAGAAAATTGTCAGGAAGGTAATTTAAACAGAAATGGTATAGTAAAGACGACACCTCATCTGAACCATTCTTGGCGATTGTTTGTGGATAAGTATAGAATACTGACTTATTGGTGGATCAAACATGAATCTTAAAGCTTATGAAGGTCAATTGTCTTTTAAAGTACACGTCATTGGTTGTTATATTGCGAGTTGGCAAAATTTGTTGAGTAGTCCATAGTGCTAGCCTCATAATTTTCTCTTTTCATTGCCTTCTTTTCGTTTCCTGTCATAGAAAGTTTTGGCTTTCTGTTTATGCAGCTGCACATCTGTCTCAATAATCTTTAATTGCGTGCACAAATCTATTCTTCCTTCATCCCCTAAAGAAGGCTTCTGTAGTTATTTTTGTAGGTGATTAATTTTGACATTATTTGAATCGCTACGACTACACGTATCTGAATGTGGAGAGCCAAACGAAATATTGACATCATTTACGAAAATGTTGCGGTAACTATGGTAGGATACTTTTTTGTCAGTATATGTGTCGTACATAGTCCACATTTTCTAAATGTTTAAATCTTCAGGAAGATAAATTTTGGTAGTTTTCTTCAGGCTGTAGTGTGATTTGCGCCCTTTCAATGACTTATTATGTTGACTTATATTCTCATAGATTTCCTGTTTAATTTTACGAGGCCAATTCTTGGGTTTTTTTCTTTGGTCTTGGCCGCTGTACCCTTCACGGTTTAGATCGCTTTTTATTGTCGTAATTCTGCGGTTTGTAATACCATGCAAACTTATAAAAGCGTTTTGGCACTTGTACTTCCTGAACGGATTCATTGTTCTTAATCCTAACCCTAAAGTTATAAGAATTGTCTCTTATTTTGCAACATTTTCGTCTTTCCTTGCTCTCCTTCTACGAATGTTGTTAATGTTTACTAGACTACATAAATAATTATTTTGTTCGTTTCGGTCTCGCATTTTATTAAAACGCGGTATAGTTCCATACCTTTGTTGTAGATTTATAACCCCAAAGCATTTAAATCGCTTATATTTCCAGAAAAATACAGTTTTGTGGGTATGATTTCTCAAACGTTTAGATGCGTCACTCATTCTCCCGTATTTTTTCCTTTTCTTAGTTTTTCCAAAATTATTTCTGATAGGGGCACATTATCACTATCACTGCTTATATCACTCATTTTAAAATGACTAACTGACACTTGACAGGAACTAACTTGAGTGATGATGCCACAGTAATTTTTAAAGCTGTTCTCAGTGGACTTGGATCGTTATTCCACGAAATTAAGTGGACTTAGATCGCTTCTCTATAGCATACAAATTACTACAAGGCGTGTTGTAGGGACTTAGAACGGTACTAAAACTATGATTTTATTCCAGGATAAAAGTACACTATCAGATGGCCCAAAAGCTCATTTTTGAATAAAATGGACTTAGATCGTTCTTCCCGAAACGTCTTCTTTTGTTTTATTCACAAACCATACTTCGAGATTTCAAATCTGATTGGTTTCGTAACCTCTAAAAATGCTTACTTGATTTCAAAATACGTGAAACTGCAAATTTTACAGCTCTATTAAGATAACATTCGTACCATTACATTTATGCAGGTCAGTTTTACAGTTTCCACACCAATAACTACGAATTCTACCGCTTTGTTATCAGCAACATTAGCAGATGTACTCGTCTGCAAAAGAATTCGACGGGGCACCGCAATATTGATACACCGGTTAATGCACTGCCGACGGGAAGATCCCTTAAAACTTATTTGAGTCGCAAACTGCGAGCGTGCTCAAAATTTTGGAGGGGAAGTACTAAATCGCTGGTCACCAAAGTTGAAAGATGAAGGCGGGCGCACAAATAGGGCCTGCAACTCTAAGACGGAAGCAGAATTGAGGACTCCGAGATGCGACATCGACATGTTTTCGTGGTTCTGCACGCGATGTGACGGCATACCGCTCAAGAATGGACAGCGTCAGTGCCAGTGCTTTGTCGGGATGCCAAGTAATTGCGAAGCGATAAACTGATGCACAGGGAGTCCAACGCACGATGGGACTCCATGCAAGATGTTCCTTTGAGTGTATTTGACCATTAATTGATGTGAAACCTGCAAAATTTACAAGCGAGACGGAATTTGTCGACATATTCATGAAACAAAATAACACTCCACCCGAAATCTCTGTGCTCTGTGCTCGACTGTCGCTAGACAACCATTGAATGTTCTCCACAGTCTAAACCCTTGCTGCGAAAGGCAGTTTGATTCGACGAACTACACGGCTCTCTCTGGTGCGTGCATTCAAAAGCCAGCGGCTGCGAGAATTTGCAGACGATTCTCACAAATTGTATGCCAATGCCAATGCACAATCGCGGCCATTACGGCGCGGGACAGTAGTGCGAGAGCGGATTTATTAAACACAAAACGTTACTTTTTTCAAACTCATCCGTTTGAATTAGCATCCTTACGAGTAACCTTGTCGCTCCCGTAGTATAAAGTAAACATTGAAACAATATATGTATTATAAAAGTAGAAATAGAAAAGTTTATCGATATGAAACTAAAATAATTATAATTATAAACGAAACCATTTTTAATCACCTATTTTACACTACATATATGTATAACTAAGTATTACCGCCATTATCAATATGTGATTAATTCAAAACCTATGATTGTGTGAGTCATACAATTTTAATTGGTACGTTAGAAATGAATGATATTCGTGGAATTGAATTGGAGTGGTTCTGATCTTATTTACATATGAGCTCTCAAAGAGTAACTGTGCGATGTCAAGATGGAAAAGGACATATTAAGAAGTTTACAACAAAATCTAAATTAATTACGTTATGGCGTACCAGAACGCAGTATACTGGGGAATATTCTTTTTTCGTTATACAGGGTGTTGTAAAAATGTTATGCTATTAAGAAGCGCTTCCTGAGTCGGAATAAATATTTAAACAAATTGTGTTATATTTTTTGAAGATATGGGAGTTCAAAATTTGATTATTCAATTCTTTAATTCATTCAGTATTAGGATAGAAAAACCTTCCAGACTTAAAGCTAATCATACGAATGTAAATACTTATAAATAGTTTTGTGAATTAACGTAGAGCAAACAACTCCTATAATTCAAAATTCAAAGTATTGAAAATATTTTAAAAAATTATTTGACAACAGTGCTATTAATAAGATTGCATAGAAATTATTTATTAAGTGTTGTATCCATGGAAATAATGTAAGTCTTACCTACTTGTAATTAAACAATCTTGCCAATTCAGTTTGTGGTGGGTAATTTTTACCTGACCCTTCCAGCAAGTCTTTCATAATACAGTACAAATTTGAGAACATCCTGTCTTGTAAATGCCCTATAATTTTATGGAACCTAGAGGTTAACAACTTGTGAATAGTTAAATACACCTTTGAATTTAAATCGAATTGATGCGAATTGGTGGAATTGAATTAAATTATCTGAATTGACTGAATTGCGTTGAATTTATTGAATTGAGTTGAATTGACTTTAGAATTAGCTGAATTGAATGGGAATTACTTGCATTGAATTGATTTGTTTTTCGAGTTGACGGCATAGAATTAGAATTTGGAACTGATATTGAATTAACTGAATTTATGAGTGTAGAACTCTAGTATTTAGTTTCATTAAATACGAGTATTTCTATCTTTATACTAATTCGTTCTCAAGCTTTCGTCAATTCTATATTTGTGTATTAGTTCTCACGGTTTTTGTGCAGTTAGAGCCTAAAATTATTCATAACCAAGTTCAATGCACTTTCTTTATTTACAACGCTAGTCCAATTTAAGCAACCGCGTTAAACTAGCACACTTTTCCCGATTTTGGTACCAAATCCATGGGAAACGAAATTTTGGATTTCTGTGAGAAAATTACATATACCTGATTCATTTCATTGGTCATTCACATATCCCCACTTGGCTCCCAGATAAAGCAAAAAATTGTAGGCATGGATGGAAATACTGATTCAAATTCATGAATTACGTGAATTGTAATGGAATTCAGTTGCATTACTTTGAATTATATTGAATTAATGAAATTACTTTTGAATTTATTGCATTGAGTTGAATTTTAAAACTGAATTTCAATGCATTGCTGTGAACTAAATTGAATTGTACATTGTTTTAGTTGTCAACCCCTCGTATGAAACCGCAAATGTCTCACGGTTAGCAAGTAGTCTTGTATACTCGACGCGCTATTTGAGATAAATTACTTCGAAAATATATTTAACAGTTATGTACCAATCCAGCGAACGGAATTCCAGTTGAATTTCATTTATATCGGTACAGAGGTAAAATAACACCATCATTTTTCTTAAAACCGTTTCTTACCCTATTTTCATTTAAAAATGTCATACAGGGCATAAAACAAGTTGAAGATATGAAATATCTCGGGTTTTCAATTTGAATCTTAAAAGAATTGGTTTAAATTCTAAAAAGTCGGAATAAATTCGCTACAACAATGTGTTATGCTAAAACTACTAAAACAAACCTATTTGAAGAAGCTCTTGCTGAACTGCAATTATGTTTAAAACAGGTTTTGCTATAATTCAGTGATACATGGTCTAGTATTTTTGAGTTGTATTTTCACTAATATTTCCTTTTTTTTACTACTGAATATTTCTAGAATTACATGACAACGCAAAATAACTAAATTTAATGTACGTATAAAAACACTTAAATAGTTGATAATTTTGTACGACACAAACACCATTTAATAAATCGTAAATAAGGTGAACAAGAATTTATATTGAATTTACCTATTCTTATTTAATTACATATTATTAAGCAATAAAATGAATCTGAAAACTCTACATTGACTTTTTTTCTTCATTGTGTTTGTTCTTAAATATGTATAACAGTGATTAATATTAGATTTTTGTTACTGCTGTTGTTAGATGCATTAATACCAGTAATTCTTTAAAGTAACCGCCCATATAGTTCAAAAATATAAACTGAACACTCACAAGTAGAACCAGACTCGTGTGAAAAAGTGCGTCTGGGTGGCACACGAAAAGTATGGCGCCTGCTGCAACAGACGTGTGCTCTAGTGCTCTCTCATGTTCACGTTGTAAAAGTAAACTAGTTAACGGTTTTAAAATGCAATAAATGTTTGAAACAATACCATCCCAGCTGTGCACGTGTTTCTAACAATATTCAGCTGTGTGAAGACGGCAAAATCATATGTTGTGCAAGTGATGAAGATTGTGGTGATGCCACTGTAGATGCTTCTATAGACGCTGCGTTCTTCGACGCACTAAGTGAACCCCCTAATCTGAATAAAAAGGTAGATGTGAGCATTTGTAAATATTTACTACAACAGAAAGACACACTAATCTTTGAACTACGTGATAAAATTGCGTTATTAAACAATCACATTGACGTGTTAAGCAAATTAGCAAATTCTTCTTGTGAATGTGCCAAAAAACTAAGTACTCCAGTTATAATAAATGACAAAAACGGGTTGGAAAATTCCCTCGCATATAAATATAAACAGACTTCGACTAGTGCATCTGCGTCGAGCGCATTGTGTGATAACGGTTCTAAAAACGTACCAAACTTGGATAAACCCATAAAATCGAATAAGGTCGCTAAACACCTTATCTCCGTAAAAACACTTTCTGCAGGACTTCTCAATGTTGAGTCGCAACAAATTTGTAACGAAGTAATCAATCTTGATAATGGTTCAAATTCTACAAACCCACCTGCTTCAAAACTACAACAGCAATCCAGTGAATGGAAAACAGTAACACAAAAACGAAGACGGCCCAAAGAACTAATCATTGGAACAAAAAATGTTAAAGGCAGCGCAACGTCCGTGTTGGGAGTACCAAAATTTGCGAATCTCCATGTATACAGAATTGATCCTAAAACAAACGTGGAAGCACTTAACCTCTTCCTGAAGAAATCGTTCCCAGAAGTTTCTTGTCAGCAATTAGCATCCAAGTACCCTGATTTGTATGCCTCATTTAAAGTAACAATTTTCGCAACCAATCTTCCTAAAGCCATGGATCCCGAAGTCTGGCCACAAGGAGCTTGCGTTGGACGGTTTTTTCAACCACGACAGAAAACAGCAGAAACTGTTTGACTTTTATAAAGCCAAATGTTCAATCAAAGCGTACAAAACATGTGGCAAAGGAAATTATAAATGGTAGTGGTAAATTGAGCCTATTAAATTTAAATATTTGTAGCATTAAAACGAAAATAGGTGCTTTAGAAATGTTTTTGTCTTTTTTAAACGGTCCTGATATTGTGTGTTTAACAGAAACTTGGTTAGCAACAGTTGAAGTTCCCGCAATAGTAATAAGTAATTATAAACTAGCTGGTCATTATTGTAGACAAAGTTCACGTGGAGGCGGAGTAGCTATTTTTATAAGGGACTCTCTTAATTTTGAAATTTCAAAAGTACATGTTTCGGAAGATTCAATTTTTGAAACTACTTCTGTACATGTATTTATAGGCAAATGTAAAATTTGTATTTCTTGCTGTTATAGGTCGCCGAAGGCAAGTGATGAACAATTTCTAGCTCATTTGGAAAAACTAATAAATAGTAAGCTACCTCACTTCATCTGTGGAGATTTCAATTACGATTTTCTTGAAACCAACAAAAAGGTAAGGATGTTGTTGCGCTGTTCCATTCATATGGCCTCAGGCAATTACTTTTCGACCCCTCCCGCATACAAGGTAACTCAGTAACTCTAATAGATAATGTTTTCTCTAACATAAATACATGTAATTTTGAAACTAAGACAGTAGATACCGTTTTGTCGGATCATAGAGCGCAAGTAACCTACTTTAAAATTGACGACACACGTAAAAATTCTAATAATTCAGTAAAAATTCATCGACAGTTTAATGACGAAAATATTTGTTATTTTAAAACTCTGTTGGCGAATGAAACGTGGCAGAATGTGTTTTCTGAAACAATAGAAAAAAACAAATTTAATATATTTTTTGAGACTTTCAAATTTCTTTTTAATACAGCTTTCCCAACAAAGGCTGTAAAATGGAGTCAACCTAAAAAAAGGTGCCCCTGGATAACAGTAGCATTAATTGAAGAGGGTAGGTTAATAAGAGATTTATATAAAATTGCAAAGACGTCTTCAGATCAAAATTTGAAATCTAATTATCGCTTATTAAAAAGCCAACATTTTAAAAATATAGACACTGCAAAAAAATATTATTACAATAAGAAAATTCAAAACTCAAGTAATAAATCGCAGAGTGTTTGGGAGGTGATAAAGGAACTATCTGGCCCAAAAACTACACGTGATAAATTACCAAAGGTCATGTACAATGATAATAATGTAACCTTTGACAATCCGCAAAGTATAGCAGATGAATTTAACCGCAATTTCGTTGTTTCAGTAAATGAATTAGTACGCGATTTCCCTCAAAATGAAGGCACTAACACTGCACAAGTTTGTAATCCAAATTCAATCTTTCTTGAACCGATAACAGCAGCCGAAGTGTGCAAAATTGTTTCTGCATTTTCAAATAAAAACTCAGCAGGGAATGATGACATTCCTTGCTTTATACTTAAACAAGTAGTCGATTATATATCTTTACCCTTAACTTACCTCATTAACCTTTCTTTTGAACTTGGTTTCTTTCCGGACCAACTTAAAACTGCGGTTGTAGTGCCCATTTTTAAGAAACATAACCCAAATAACTTCAATAATTACAGACCTATAGCCCTACTGTCAGTATTTTCTAAAGTGTTTGAAAAGGCATTTGTATATCGCCTGAAAATATTTTTTAACAAGTACCAACTTCTCAGCCCGAGACAGTTTGGCTATTTAGAAGACAAATCCACGCAGGATGCAGTGCTATCTTTCTATGAAAAGATACTGTCACACTTCGACGCAAAAGAAAAAACAGTAGGAATTTTCTTCGATCTCTCACGAGCGTTCGATACGATAAATCACGAGCTATTAAAACAGAAGTTACAAAACTATGGTATAAGAGGCCCAGCCCTATCATGGATAAATTCATATTTAGATAAAAGATGTCAGTTGGTTCGTATTGCTCAAAATGGTAATACAGTTAAATCGGACGTCACCATACTTCAATGCGGTGTTCCGCAGGGAAGCATTATTGGGCCGTTTCTGTTCATAGTCTTCATAAATGACTTAATCAAATTCTTAGATAACAACTTCATCACTCTATTCGCAGATGACACATCCGCCATTATTTCTCAGAAAAATGCAAAATTCCTATCTACTAGTGCAAGTCAATGTGTTCAGCGAATGAGTGATTGGTGCAAAACAAATGGTCTCGTCCTGAACGCCAGCAAAACAAATTTACTACAGTTTGTCCCTTCCGGAACAATAACAGACTATAGTCTCTTAATTAGATCAGTAAACTGTAAAACAATACAACAAGTGAAAACGACAAAATTTTTAGGATTATGGTTAGACGAAAACTTATCCTGGCACTGTCACATTCATAATTTGACCAAAAATCTTGCCAGCAAACATTATGCAGTTTTCCAAATAAGAAACTGTGTAAACCCGAACACTCTGCTAACTTTTTATTGGGGTAGCATACACTCCCTCATTACATATGGTATTATGTGCTGGGGTAACTCAGTCGATACAATTAGAGTTTTTGTGATGCAGAAGCGCATTCTAAGATGCATGTTTCGCTTGCCTTTCCGAGAGTCATGCCGCAGTTATTTTAAACTGCATGGTATACTGACTGTATATTGTATTTATATTTATCAATGTCTCGTCTACGTTAGAGAAAACATTAACGCCTTGCCTAAATGCGGGGACATAAATTTTTATTCAACCAGGACGGCCCACAACATCTATGTGCCGTATCACCGTCTGAATCAGACAAGCAAAGCACCAGTATCCACAGCAATTAAAATCTACAATCACTTGCCAGCGGTACTTAAAAAATCAGCCAACCTAAGTAGATTTAAAGCCAAAGTAAAGGAATTCTTAAAAGAACGCTGCTTCTACTCTCTGAATGAATATTTTTCTTATTGCAGTAGCATCTAATCTGTTCTGTATATTTATAATGTGTACCTGTGTTTGTATATTTGACTTGTTAATGCAACTACTGACAATTTCCGATACGCTATATGTATATACGTCAAATGGAAATAAAATTATTATTATTATTATTATTATTATTATAAAATGGTATTATTCATGAATAACACAAATTTTCTGTTCGTAAACGTTATTCGGTAACAAAAAAAAAATCAAATTATTTAGTAAACTGTGAAAATTATAACATATGCACCGAACAAAAAACTTCGAAAAGGCCGTCTTTCTGCTTTACTCCCAGAGGGTGGAAAAATTAAATTGTTAGAAATAATTTTAAAAACATTAAATAATACTACTTAGCTAAAAGAACATTCTACTATAATATAATGTAAGTTTGTTTCTGAAAACTTTGTTATTTCCGTTAGTATAAAATTTACAAATTCTTGAGGTACCTACCTAATCATCGAACAGTAACTGAAATATATATCAATTCATTACGGTTGAAAGACATTCCGGTCTAAACTTACTGGTGCCTAACAAATGCCCTGATTAAAATGATCGGTAGTTAAAATTAGCCGTCTAAAATTAGCTAAATATGAATTAATTCATTTTGGAATATGCCAACTGTTTAAAATTTCAACATGATTATGGATTAATTGATTTATTATTTACTGATTCGCACATAATGATACATTTTATCTACTTTGATCTCATAATATGGTTATTGCAGCACCGAAAACAGTAAAATTCATTATATCACCGTTCTGGTACTGTTATTTTCATACGAAAAACATTGATAGACAACTGGCAGATTGCGACATTTATGAAATGTCAAAATTCAAAGCATTTGATAATTTTTTTGAAAAGTAGAGTGCAGCACCCCAAACGTCCAAAGCGGTGAGGTTTTGCGAATCGAGGTAATTCCTTCTGCATTTGACCTCAACCCCAAACTTTCTTAATATCTTTTGAAAACTGTCAGAGCCATAATCACTCATTAAACGTTTTTTACGTTAAAAGCTCAATTTTTGAATTAGGGAATCATTCATGCAAAACACATCATACAGCAATGCACGTATTACAACGTTAAACTACTGACTTTTAGGAATACTTACCACATAAACCAGAATTATACAGTTTTGCAAAATTATAAACTTTTGTTAAATTTTAAATAAACAGTATAATAAAACACAAACACTATTATTTTTATGTATAATATTAGCTGGAACGCGCCCTGTGCATCTAATGTAGCAAACCAACGAATCCTGAAATATTTTTCTCATAGAAGCTAAGAAATCAAGGAATGTGTAACTGGAAATGTCAAACACCAAGAGAAATAAGATATTAAGATTTTTAGATTTTCCCTGCAATAAGAACCTGCATCTAGGATAGCAGACTAAATAATTTTTCTATTTTTCTTATCTTTGAAAAACAGCTAAGCAATAAAGCTCTTTTTAATAACGATAGAGTAGCTAGCTGCTTGACTTTTAGAAAACAACTAGTAGTGTAGCTGTAAGTAGGTTTCCCACCCCGTATTAAAGCATTTATTTGTATTTTAGCGCCCTAGTGTCCCGCGATCTAATGGCCGGCGCCCTGGCGTCCTCGCGTCTTAAAGTCTTGGCGCCTTAGTGTCCCGCGCCCGAGTGTCCTCGCGCCCTACGACCCCGCGCGGTAACGGCCGCTCCCGAGCGGCCGTGTCTAATTGGCCGCGCCCTAATGTCCGGACCCGTGTTTTTATCGCCGTATTTTATGCATGAGTGTCTTTTATCTTAGGCTGTTGTTTGGAAGAAAATCACCAGTCATTTAGGGTATTTCATCTAATCAATGTTTAGGTGATCTTCGTCTCGATCATCTTCCTTCTACTTTCCCTTGAATCATTAGTTGTTCCAGATTACCTTGTGCTTTTGCCTTTCTAGGGTGTTCTACCCAGGATATTCGATGCATTCTTCTAAAGTATCATAATTCAAAGGAGGTGATTTTCTTTCTAGCAGTTGGTTTTAATGTCTGATATTCCAGTGCGAAGAGAGGTATTGCCAACGTATTTCCAAAGCTTCGTAAGCCTTATCAAAGCTGATATTTCGTTGTTTAGTGGCATGTATTGGTTTTTGCTTCAACTCAATTTGGGTTCGAACGCGTGGCTTTCGCATTCTATTCTTTCCAGAACGTTTTGCACTTCAACAGCGCCCTTATCAATCACTGTAATATCGTCGCCGTATCTAAGGTTAGTAATTATTTTGCTTCCGGAACTTTATCGGTGACTTTGCCAATTATATGCTCAACATAATAATATTAAGTAGTAAACGCAACCCTACGTGACCCCTTTATTAATTTTAAATTACTTCGATAGCTATCGATTTCTATTTTGACATTCCCTCTCGCACAGCTGTCTGATAAAGAACACTAGATGTACCAATGGTACCATGTAAGTTCACATATTCCGTAGTTCAATCTATCTTACGCCATAAATCGCTCATGGAATAAAACTCAGTAAACTATTTATACGATTGTCATGACGTAGCTCAGCTTTTTTTTGTTGAAACAAGTTGCTAGATGTTCATTTTGTTCCATCCATATCATAGATTGAAAGGCATATGTGAACCGAACACTTTTATCAATTGTCAAAAGTTATTTGCTATTTGCTCATTGCTGACCGTGGTATTTTATTTTACATCAAAAGTAGATTTGGCCAGTCTTCTTAGAGAGATAAAAAATTCTTTTTTAGCGGTTTTACACACGTTAAGTTAAAATTTTCCACAAATTTTAAATATAGTATATTTACTAAACTAATGATTTTCTGCATCCGTAAATTACCGCCAATTTTAAATGTGCTTATAACTATGTAATGCTGTTGTGAAATAAGTTTAGCGGCGAAAGCTTGTTAGAAACGCAATAATGCCTTAGGCGCTCTGCTACAGTTTATCGAAAGTATTTTCCCCTGTGGAGTTGCTTCACAGGCGAACTTATGTGAAGGTTTTTGCTTATCGCGCGAAGTGACGCCACGAGCAAGTATAATTCTTAGGTAACCATAGTTTGTTAAGGCTTCGGCCTGGTTCCGCTGTATCCCGCATAAGTTAATTAATATGAATTTTATTTGAATACAATTATTACTTCCTTTTACTATAAAGGAAGTATTGGATTCACCCCAAAAATTCGAAATTGAGTTTTCAACGGATCTTCACGTTTTAGAGTCCCCTGATCCCAAAAAACATATTTTTTTTCATTGGTCTGTCTGTCTGTGTGTGTGTGTGTCTTTCTGCCTGTGAACAGAATATCTCAAAAACGAAAAGAGGTATGGCGTTGAAACTTCTTATATAGGTTTTGTGTACTATGTAGATGCAACAGTAAGCTTTTGAAGAAAATAGCATAACCGGAAGTAGGTGTTTACTATTGTGATTTTTCAGTTTTTTTCGATTTTTCCAAAAACGGCTCTAACGATTTTTTTAAACTTTACATTTTTATTACATTTTAATGTGTATTGATGTGAGATAGTTGATTTTTCAGTTGAATACTTCTAAAATGGGTTTCTTTTGTTTTTTTGTCTATTTTTTTATTAACTCTTATTTTAAATAGAACACCCGGTATATTATTACATTTTTGAAATCAGCTTAAAATTCTAGAGAAAAGTTGTCTCTTCAACTAACGCTCTATTTTGTACCGTTTTTGCAGAATTTGTAATTTTTGAAAATTTTTGACAAATGCTTAAAACATTTAAAATCAAATTTTTGGCTAATTATAAGATCACTGTAAAAGGAAGTTGTGTGCGTGTATCACACCAGATTTTTAAGTTTACTGTATGATTTTATTTGGTAAGCAAAGTGCAGTTACGTGTATTCTCGCAGTAAAATAAGGTTTCAGAGACCGGGAAACAAAGAGAGTCACAATCATGGAGTTGAGCCGAGAAGAAATTTTCCTGGTTTCCTCCATTACATCACCGACCAACAGACACCAGGTGGCGTCCAAAAAAATAACACAAATGTGTTCCGTATTTTTTCAGGTATCATTGTTTTGACTAATGTGAGCGAGTCCCTATTTTTTTAGCATAAGGCACACTCCTCACTCTGAGCCACTAAACCCATTTAAGCTTGATATATGTCGCAAACCGGGTTTGCCTTGGGACAAGCGATAACAAGAATGTTCGCAAAATATGAAACTTACGGAAATTAGAACGGAGTTACGAGCAACAAGAATATGCACACACGTGTACCTCAGAAATAGTACACATACTAGGGGCATCAAACCTAATTACTTGGTCACTTTTAAAGTCTGTTGCCGGACATATAAGTACATGTCGCTGGAAGGCATTGCCGGGACGGTCAGCTTTGGTCGGCTGAAACCCCCCTACTTTTAAGATTAATCTAGACTTGCAAGCTTCAATGTGTTTATTTCATGCATATGCTTGCCGTCTCTTTTCAGTCTACATCTATGAGGTAGGAGAAGAAGCTGCAATCAACGACGCGGATTCGTGCAATCAGTGACAATGTGTGTGTTAGTGTTGTATTATTACCATTTGTTATTTATTATTTTTGGTGTTATTGCTGTTATATTTTTTAAGGATTGTTGAAAAGATCCAGAAGGTTTTGTAACTAGATATAATTCGGCTAATTTGGCAAGGGATTATATTTTTTCCTACCTGGCCTACCTCTCCCACCCTTTTTTGGGAGGGTGGGTAATGTTATGATCGCGTCACCTAGTTTGGTTGTTGTGAAATACTACTTGCATGTAGTAGTAAACTTAAAATAAAAGTATCCACTTACAGCCTTACGAATTATAATTCAATTTAAAACGTATATTAATTGCATTTATTGCTAACAGTATGCTATAGATAAATGTAACTGTGTCAATTTTTGTTAATAGAATAAAAACGTTCTCTTTACTTTACTTTTTAAATTTAGATTGGTTTCGGTACATCGATAACTGTGGTTATTAGCGCTCAGTGCTGTATCTACACTATTGCACATTATTTTACTATTTTTTTTGTTCGACTAATGGAGAATGAGGTAAAATATCTTCGACATTATTGATAAAAAATTATTGTACACGGTAGCTTTTCTACCTAATACATTTCGTTAAAGAAATAAACACATTGTTGTTCATTGTTGCTCCTCTGCAAACTAAATTTAAAACCGTCAAATTCGGTTGCTTTTTTGAATGACGAATGTTTTGAATTCAAAATAATAGCGTTTAATTTAATTACAAGCACTTTGGAAAAGTCTTTAAAAATTCCAGATTTAGCTGAGTCCGCCATTCCACAATAAAGTAGAATTTGGAAACAATCGGTAAAAATTTGTCATTGATTTTAGAAAAAGAAAAATCACGCTATTTCACAAGAAAAATGTTAATCTGCACCCACAGTCCAGTCACGAAATCAGCTTATAGACGTAACAATCGCTTGCATTGTTATAACAACGTGTGCCATTGCAGCATGCATGAAGCAATTCCGTGACTTGACTACAATTCCCAAGTCTGCTGGAAGAAGCAATATTTAAAACCACCTAGTCTAATTAACTATGAGCATGGTGTGAAATTTTACAGTTAAAATGTTAACTCCAAAACTTCCTCAGAGATGAAAATACTCTCAGAATTAGGTCAGAAGTTACGTACACGTACACGGAAAAAATATAGAATCCAAAAACTAAAATAAATTCTAAAATCAAAATATTTTTTTCGAGAAACAGAAAATATTAACGGTTTCTAATAAAACCACCTTTTAACCGAAGTAAAACTAACAAACTTGATTTTACCAATATTATTTCGGTTGGAGAAATTAATTTAGCGGTTTGCTAAACTATTTTTTTTTTGCTTTTTTAAGCGTAGAGATGTTAATGTTATTAAATGTATGAAAATTACTAATACCTTATGTGGATATCATAATACTGTCACAACCACTGTGATAAATGTAGTGGTGAGTACATAAAGTGAAACAATTTATCTGAGACACACCATTTCTCCCAAACCATGTATTGCGTAAGTCAATAAAATTTAAGAACTTAAAGATTATGAACTAAATTTAACTCCTAATTAACTATTTAAAGAAATTAATCAAAAACACCATATCTTCTAGATTTTACAATACTACTTACAGGTATAAAAACTGTAAAAATATTAAGTTATATTTAAAATAACATCAAACGCAGGAAAAGGACAATTTTTTTTTAGGGATTGAAGTGGAACACGTCACATTACTAGATATCTGTAATAATAAAGCACAACTAGCGATACGCGACCCTTTTTGTATCGATTCGTCGCTGTCGGGATCATTTTCATTGAGTTGCTGTTGTGGTCGTTACATTATTTTCAGAGATAAGTTGCTGTAGTTATATGTCATTCTCGACGCATATCTAGCAAGTTGTTAGCGATAAACACTCGCAGACGATAGCTCTTATTTTAAAGTCAAATCGGGAGACTCCTAACTACAGCACTAAGAGCCTTTGGTTTGCATTATAGAGGTTATAAAGGAAGTTTTCAGATGTAAAATACTACTCAACTGAATAATTTTAAATAAATAATCTGAACTTAAATCCCCACGCTAGTAAAATGGAACTAAGAACACTGAAAAGGTGTCTTCAGCGACCATATGTTCAGAATGCATTTCCAGTTTACTTATTAGCCATTACTATGAACGTACTCATTCTTTTTTAATCTTTTAAGCTTCAGGTGCCGTTAAGGGACTCTAGTACGTAGATTAAAAATCTAAATCCTGATTACTTCAGTATACTGGTAATATTTTTAGCATCCCTTTTGTTCTTTCTCAGCTGAAGGAATACTGCACGAGGGTGGTTCAGAAGTTATTGTTCCTACCATAAAAGTACAGAACTCAGTAAAACAAAATGATTGTATTCTTCTGCATGACACATGGTCATGATGAACTTTGAAAAGAAGTTGGTTCCACATCCAACCTCTTGATTTTTAAAGAAAATGTAATTTTCTTTAAAATTCTATAACCCTTAAACTCTGTTTACAATGGATATGGTTGACAGAATAAAAATTGTCACTTCACTCACATTCTTTCATTTTAGTTACAGAGCGAACATCCAATAATTTCAAAGACATAGTACTAATATATCCTATTTGCGGACATTCTACCACAGGAAAGTTGAAAAGGCACTTCACTACAATAAAATAGTTTTCAGTTGGAGTATAGGAGTGATTATTTTGAATCTGTGTACAGAGTTTATAACAGTGCGAAAACTCTCTTTGAGGTGGGTACTGTATGATATTAAAAATTATTGGATGTAATGAAAAAGATGAATGGAATTACTGGCAAGAAGATAATTAGTTTCAAAGCAAAATTAGAAAGAAAAGTGGCAGATGCAGTAAAATTTAAAAAAGAGCTTAACTAGAAACTTGATCATGGATCAAAGATCCAGCGTATCCTGAAAAATGCAAAACTTCTATAGTAATTCACCTAAAGGTATTGAATTACATTAAGGGTTCCCGGAAAAGATAATGTTTACTAAACTTCCTGCCTGCGCACAGTAAAGACTATATAAGATAAATAAATATAAGTGGTATGAACACAATTTGAGATTCCCAGATTATAATTAAAACTTAGAGCTTCTTTCCGAAAACACAGAAGAATTGGACGAAGAACAGGAAGAAGTTACTCAATCTGTCGACGGTGAAACTTGCAACTGCATTGACGTTGAATGTGTCTTAAAACATACCAAAATATTCATAGAAAAGAGGTAGTAGTAAATTTTAAAACATTCGTCTGGAGCATATGAAATGTGAACAGTAGCTGCAAGTGAAGACTGGGAGCATTCAAGATGTAGACCTACAAATTAATGATGAAAGTAAGCTGGGCAGCGAGAATACTAAAAGTAGAAATATTAGAGGAATGTTAGAGGAAAGAAACGTGAAAAGTAGAAACACGTTCAGCGCATATATTAATACATGGAAATATACTCGAAGGACGAAATGCACAGGAAAAAATTATTGAAAAGGCTGGCCACCAACAGAAATTATTGGAATGGCAAACTGTTGGAACAATTCAATTGCAATGATAGACAACCCAGAGAGAGAGAGAGAAAGAGAGAGAGAGAGAGAAGAGAAAGGAGAGAGACAGAGAGAGAGACAGGAGAGAGAAACAGAGAGTTAGAGAGAGGGAGAGAGACTAGTAACGGATATTATTTTACTTAAGAAATACTGTTTTCTGTTAAACTTGCATATGACCCATAAGTTGAAATGGATTCTTTCTCCGAATCATTAAAATTAAAAAAATTGTTTACATAACGTATACAGAATTTACATTTCAAAACGCGAGTTCCTAGGGGTTAAGAAGTCAAAGGATATTTTTTTTCTACTTTGATGGAACTTAGGTCTTAAATCATCTTTTACGTGAGTGCAATGGCATTTAACAAATACGCGGTCTAGACAACTTGCAAAACAGCAGAGTAATAAAGCGAAATTTCCAGGGTCTGGGCCTGAACTTTGTCCTGGTTTTTCTGGAACGTAGTGTGTCGACGCCAAGATGGTGTTCTCTCAGCTTCCGAAATATGGCTGCCAATGACAAAAATGCAACACGTGATGTAATGCTGGTGCCTTTTATGAAAATCTGTAAAGTGTACGTACTCTGGGTACATTAGGAAGGCTTTATACACTTGGTTTTTAAGGTACGTTCAAGGTGAATAGCTATTTTCACCCGCGAAAATCAAACAACACGCTTAAAAGACAGATTCTTAGTATCGGCGCTTCGTACACAAACATTTAACAACACATGTTTACACAACATTAATTTTTAAGTGCTAATATCGAAGTAACGAATTTTGGAGTTAAATCTTTACAAGAATGACGTTCTTAGGCTGTTAAAATCCTTGAATAACCTCTTGAGGGTTCTCTGCCCAAACACGAACATTAGTTGTATATAGCCTAATTTACTTCCATTATATCAGGCCGTATTTAATTGGCTGACATATCATGGTAAGGTCGCTTGTCCGTTACTAAAATAAATACTAAATTAAGACGCTTTAGCGGAAATATCGGCTTATAAAGTAAAACCCGCGGGAAAAAGGCGGGAATATACAAACAGCGAAAACTGCATGCTAATTATTTCTAGACTTACATTTATTAATTTTGCTAAATTACATATGCGTACAGGTATTTGCAGCTGAGATATGTCCTTGACCCATTTCCGGGTCTTGAATCTGTCGGAGCGCCGAGGGTCCTGCCAACCCTTTGTACTGCTGTTTGCCGCTGCCATGTCAATGTATTCCAGGCTTCGCCTAGCTGATGTCTATAGGAATTTGTCACCGAAATCACCAGCATGACCCAGTAACCAACATCCGTCAAATATTGACCCTGATATGGCTAGTTAGTTAAATATGACTTCGTCTTCTAATTTCTAGCTTTCAACGTGGTGACTGTTTTCAGAAAAGTTGGTGACCAGTTCTGGCATGCTGTGATGAGTTGCTGCCGCTGAATAATTGCTACCTCCACTCTAGCTTGTTGCAAACTGTGTCGACCCATATTTCTGTCTAGGAAAACGTACTACTTGTCTCCTGCAGGACTCCTGATTTTACTAGCACTTGGAAAATGTGCTGATCAACCTGAAGGTGGTTTCGCAAATGTGCTCTACTGATGAGGGATTGGAAACAGAAACACGTCTCGAACCGAATCGTATGCCTATCACATATGTTGGCACGTATTGTTACACTGTTTTACACTGCCATCTAGTACGCATATAACTTTGTCTAATGTCGAATGCTCGTTGTTATTTAAGATTCATTTAAGACTACAGCTCAGTGCTGTAGGTTTCAAATAGTTTGTGAGATTTTAACCCTTTGGACTATGTAAGAAATTTGAAATTGTATTTATTTTAGTGCATCACTATTACGTTTAACATCTTTTAAATAAGTAGGTATGTGATTATTTACAATTTTGTATATACACACTAATGTACTAAATGTCAGTCTATTGTTCATGTTTAGCCATTGCAACATATCTAACATGGAATTAATTAACGTAGACGTGATGCAATTCAAAATTATACGCACAGTTTTACTCTGCATTTTCTGCATACTTTCAATCGACGTTATATCAAATAAATAAAATATGAATGAACAATATTCAAAGTTCGGCTTTATTGTTATATTGTTAACAAGGATTTTAGTGTTTACCGATAAGTCATTACTGATTCTTAAGAAAAAATATAACATTTTCGAAAAGAATTTCTGAATATATTCAAAATTGGACTTCAGTTTAAACTGTGAATTGGTAACAAAACCAATATGCATATCTATTCCATTACTATCAACTACAACATTCAGATCATTAATATCGATCTTATTGTAATTATTTGAGCCACATATTTCCATTGCCTTAGTCTATCAACATTGACTTTAAAGTTATTATTACTGAACTACATTATTATGTTTTCAACTCCATATTAATAAGTTCGATATTAGCTTTGATATCAAGGTATCATCAGGAAACAGGTTGCAGTTGCATATATTTATTATACGAACAAGAACGGCCCCAAAACACTCCCTAGTGGAACACCTAATTTCGTTCCAAGTTCATCTGAGAAAACACCATTTACCACCAATCCTCGCACCTGGGAACCGGCGGACGGCTTACGCAGTCATTAAAGAAAATACGTACCGAATGTGTTTTGGAACGCTTCCATAGAGTGTAACGCCATGAACTTTACCTTTTACAATTATTGAGGCTAAGTTTAATTCGTTTTTAGAAATTGACAGCTTCTTTCAACCAGAATTACATCTATCACAGATCAATTGAAAATGGGAAAGATTAGTTGTATAGGAATTAAAAAAAAATTGAAACTTTCCTAAACCGTGTAAATATCGTACCAAAAAATATTTACCTTCCTCTGCTCCACGTACTACAAGTATTGTTACAATGTAGTGGCAATAGATGAATGTAGAAGGCCTAGAATCTTAGATGGAGGTGGTAGATCTTCCAACTCTGGAGGGAGTTGCAGATTTATGTATTTTATTACATAAACAATTGGTATTAATACACTCTGCCTACTTAAAATGAGGACAGAACTCTAATCCGGCTACCTAGATTATCGTAATTTACAATTGCATTAGTAAACTTAATACTATGCCAGGTTGCATTTTCAACGAAGCTGAGTTAAGCGTAAAATTCCTTGTACTCGAATTCATGAAGAAAGGAAAAACCAGAAAGCCATGCTGTAGTGTTACATGAAAAATCGGGAAGTGTGCATAATAAAACTAATGGAAGTAATATATAAATTTGTTATTGAAGATGTTATTAATTCATTATAGAACTTCCAACTTCAGCAATAAATACGAAATTCTCACATGTTTTGCCGTATAGTATTTATCACCGCCTCCGACGTCAACTTAAATTATTAATTTGTAATTTCCAGGTCATGGCACTTCCAATCAAGGGGACGAATTATTTAACAAATAAGTTTAAACGATTTCAAACAAGTATTGGGATAAATATGTTTACGTTGTACCTCTACAGAGACGTAATTGAATTTTAAACGAAGCTAATCTGTAAACCCTTGATTTTGAATATTTAATACTCCATGATTTATATAAAAGTGGTTAAGTTAAATTCTGTTGTGAGGATATTTCTGTGTTTCGTAATAATTATTAATTACTCAGTCAGATCACATTTTAGAGCAATTCACTCATAATAGTCCATTGTTTTAGGTTGCACTGTCAAAGGAAGATCAGCGCTCCAGTCCCCTTGCTTTCTATGGAGATGTCGCTTAGCATAAACTTAATAAAGATATATTTCGTTGTGTGTAGATCAAGAGACATCGCCTCGTTTTCAAGACAAGCTTTGAGCAATAGCACCATTAATTGCAAATGTGTTCTATATTTATACACGTCATTCGACTGCTTCTCTCTCACGTTTTTCCACGTCTGTCGAGGCTTCGAAATTTACATACTCCCTTTAAAATACTAAAGTAATGGTAACGTTTGCTAAACGGTGATAAAAGATTGTTCTCTCCACTCACCACTGTTGTGAGTGCCAACTACAGATATTTCTAGAAACGTATAGCCAAGCAATCTGTTAAATTGGGCAACCTGATTGTCATCCAGACTTAAACTGAAACATTTCCAACACAATTAGCCCTTTGGTTAAAAATAACGCATGTGGCAGCTGTTTATGTAAAATGTATTAATATACAAATGTGTAGGGTGTACATGAAAGTTAATCAATATATTGCAGAAATACTGACAGATTTCATTTATGTGGCTTTCATTCATTCATAGGTTCTGACCTGTTCGTTTTTCGATCTCATAAAGACAGTGTATTCCAGAAAGTCTGCAATAAATGGTAAGTTAAGCAATTCAGTTATTAAATACTGTGTTTTGTATGCTTTACTATTTTTAATATGCAACATCAAATACCACATGAATAACCAAGTTTCGTTCAAAGAAGGGAAACGAGGAAACATGTGACCTTAAAAACATCTTTGCTGAGTGGGTACTTCCCCACAAGGTAACAGTTCGAAGAAAGGGAAAAAATTCAACATATCGTGGCGCATATACTTTATAGACTACTAGAAAGCGTTAAATAGGGTTCAATAGAATCAGCTGTGGGAAATTTTACAATACAATACGTATATGGGAGTACTACAACATTTATCACAAATTACGAACATATATCAGAGCATTAAAAAAGATAAAAATATAAATCATCAAGTGTCACCATTTCCATGGCTCTGTAACATAGGACATGGTTGAACTCCGTTACTACAACCTATATCTACGGAGAATTTAAATTCGAAGGTTCTTTGAAACCTAGGGAGATGGAATATAGGTTAGCGGACATATTACAAATAAATTGCGCTTTTGAAGACTATATCCGGCTTTTGATCAATGAAAAGGAGATTTAAAAGTACGTAAAATTAGTAAGAATGAAAAGTGTAAGTGATGTCGAATATTACGAAGACAAAAATAGTAATAATAGAGTGAATATCATAACCGACCTGAATTGCCATCCGCCACAAAGAGAAATGACAATATACCGATTAACATCATCATCCAACACAGAAACTCCCCGTTATCGATTCATTTCTCTCAACCCAATAACATCCAATCTGAATTGATTCATATTCGGTAAGCTTTCAGAAACAACGGCTACCATGTTAGGGATAGACAGTCCACCTTTAATGGAAATATTTTGTTTGGTTCAGCTTCTCGCCACTCCCGTCTGTTTGCTACAGGATATGGTAGCTTTCCGCTAGTAAGACATCTGCTGCAGATCTACGGCAGAGGTAGGATGCGATTATATATGTTTCTATGTAGGTTAAGGCTTTATCGATTTTTGTTCTCAGGCCTTTTTTCTTTCGTCCTATTTCTTTTTCTCTTCTCCCATTCTCTTCCGTCAGCTGATGACATATTTGTAACCGTACATTACCATTGCGAGATATTTACGTAAAGGCGACGTGCGCTGTGTTTGCTGCCAAGAACAAAGCCCGCAGATGCGTGAAGTAGCAGTATACGTTCGCTGGACAAGGGATTCGACACCAGCTAGATTTGAACACCTACAACTATGACTTATTCGGGTTTTCCAAGCACGCAACTTTGCCACAGACTTTTTGATTATTATCAACTTCTGGATACCTAGCAAAGCACCTCACGCTTTTCAATACGAGAAAAATTTCTGGTTTGCCGGATTGCGTTGGTCGAGGATTTAAATTTTAAAATTTTTGTAGGCCTAAGGGAACCATCTGTGTTTTCTGATTTAACATTTTTATATATCGCCCTTACTGTCGGTGGATGTCTACTTGTTACCCACCGATTTCCAATCGTTTATCTTGTAATCTTGTAATTTTTTTTATTATTGCCTATTGACGAAGGGGAGCGAGGGCTTTCGAAACAATTGGGCGACAGGATATTTCCGGGTACGTACCTATGTTCGTATGTCCCACACATAACGGTGAAGGTTACGGATGGATTTGCATAAAAATGTATAGCGATATTCTGCAAAGCTTTAGAACGATGGTAACATCCTTTCGTTTCACTGCGTTCGTTGTCAGGAGGCCCAAATGCCCCTAAAAAATGTTTAAAACGACAAAAAAATGGCTGTAATGCTTTTGATTATTTTCACAGAAAACATTTCTCTATTAACAATTAGTGATATATGTATCAACCCAAAAAATCTATGGAGCAAAATATCTGGCGGGGGGGTGGAAGTATACATTTTATGCAGATTATTTTCCATGAAAATGTCCGAAGGTGTTCTATGAACCTTTATAACGATGATACGAAACTTTGGTTACGCTGCAATGCACGTTAGGTGTGAGAAAGTTCAAATATCCCAAAAATGTAGAAATCGATTTTTTTCTCAAACATGACAAACGCTTTAGCCATCTTCACAGAGTACATATCCCTCTTGCTCATAATTTATACTCTATAGTCAGTATCTGTCCAAAAATTGCAGGGATAGGCCATCTAGGGACAGGAGGAGGGGAGAATTCGATACAGACAAATTTCCATAAAAATTTATAGAGATATTCTATAAAGGATGAAACGATGGTACCAGGCCTTCGTTTCACTAAGATGCACTGTCCGGTTTGGAGAGGCCCAAATACCCCAAAAAGGTTTTGTTTATTTTTACAGATGACAGTTCCCTGTCACTCGTAAGTGATACGCCATTGTCAGTGTCTTCCTAAGAATTCTAGAGAGGGAGGTATCTGGGGCGTACAAATTTTATTTCAGTGCTGAGGTTATGGGTATGGCGCATGAAGTCTAGAGATCGCAGAAATACTAGTTACTTATTATTGTTATTTCGCTCGATCGGTACTGTACGCTGTCATCAAGTCAACATATTTGCTTAATTCCGGGTGATTCCTGCATCGAATCTCTTGCAATAATTGATATGTTAATAATATTTTTTTCTGGGTTTGTTTTCCCATAATTATATTGACTTAGCGTAATTAAAGTGACATTTGCCTCGGTCTATATTGTTTGTTTGATCTTCAGTTTATTGTGGATATTTATGTCGAGACACCTAAAATTTTATTTTATGATTAATGTGTCGTAGCCAAACTGAGTATGAGTTAGCATTCTCATCGCTTTATTTGGGCATACTATCAATTGCAATTAGTTCTAACCTGATCCTCTCAACGGGCCCGTATGGTATATTTTTGGTACTCGTTATCTCCTTTTAGCCTGTTTTACGTCCTAGCCCGTCTACTCCGCGTGGTTCAACGAAGTATGACACGGTAAGTTAATGAATCTGGCGTCCTTGTCTATCAGGTAACTACTAGGTAAACCAATAGGTAATAATGTATTCTCCATTCCCATGACCTTTCTCTGGCATCCTATTTGAGCTAGTTATTTAGAAGAATAAAAGATACGAATTCAATATCGAACATTTTCATTAATGTAACTTGTATAATATATCCTTAAAGAATACAGACCGATGCACTAGAAGTTGGAAAATTAACAAGATCGAGTATAGGTTGGTATTGGCTTTAGTAAAATTCATGCTCAAACATTACTTTTCAAGGATGCGTAGGTATCTAAATCTCTCTCAGTAATTATGTGTCAATAAATCTGTAAAATAATATTAGAATAACTATCTCAATTCGTAAATTGATATCCCATAACAGTATAGTGAGCAACTGAAAAACAATATTTACACCGATAATAATCCATTGCAAATGTTGCCGACAACAGAAATCACGACTAAGCGAATTTAGTATAACTATTCTTGGCGATCTAACCAAATAATAATAGGCTATTCTGTATTAGGAATAAACCACCTTAAGGCGTTTTATTTTCTCTCCAATTAATTTCTTCCCGTACTGCAAACAATCCAGTTTATGGGGTACTAAAATTTAAATTAAACTACGGCACTTTTAAATTATGTTCCTGTACAACATTTACAGTACTGTTATTTTAGGCTCACAGTTCTTTATTACGCTATGCTAATTGAAAGCATAACTTTATTAAAAGAACAAGGGAGATAAAATTAAATTGCGGTCCAAACCCTGCGTCATTTTGCTTTTTTTGCTTTAGCGTATTTACTGCTTCAAAGTGAATGTAAGGTAAGGATTAAACTGGAAATAAATCTACTTACCTCAATGCGTATGGAGAACGAACATCCAATTTAAATTATTACGTTTATGAAAATATTTGAGTGTTCTTAAATTATATTTAGATCAAATATGAGTTTGACGTTTGTTTTTGTTGATTTGTTAGTAATTGGCCGTTTTAAATTCTACAAAAATTAAAAAAAAACTGAATATTTCGCGTGCATTTTAAAGCTATAAATCTAACTTAACTTCAAAACATTTTAAAGAAAGAAAGCTGCCACTCCTCATTTTCGCTGTTTGTTTCGGGATTAATTTGTTTTTCACACACAACCAAAAAACGTTTGAGACTAATCGTATTTTATTTAAAGTTGCCGCCGCCAAGCAGAATATTTGTAGCAACGGTAGTTAAAATGCAATATATATACATCTACTTATAAATATGAAAGAGACAGATTGCACGTCACAACTACTTATAAAGCTGACCACTAGATGACCGGATTTAAGACGAGTTGCTTTACCTCTACTATTATAGTTAAAAACATTCCCTCTTTCGTTACGGCCTGTTTACGAACGAATTGTTGCCGAATTCGTTGAGGCTCCCGTACTGAATACGAATTATAACGAAAATCGTATGACCCTCCTGTACGAATTCGTTCCTATCGAAAATCGTTTAGATAACGAAGTAAGTTAGTGAATAGCACTGTAACTAGCCTATTCTGTAAGCTTTTCGTTAGCTCTTAACGAATCGTTATATCCGAAATTTCGTAAAGTGAGCAAGTTCGTATTCAGTAAACCCCACTTCGTTAACAAATTCGTAATACCTTCGGTATGTTGTTCGTTGCGGCTGAGGTTCCCGTACGATACTCTTTGCCCTGTCGTTATGAGTTTAACGAATTCGTAAAACGTGTACGCTTGCGTAGTTGGTAATTGGTTGACAGCAAAATATCAACATAACCTATAAATCGGACACACAAACGTATTTATAAAGTAATAATTTTAATAGAATTTGAAGATAATTTTATACATTTGTTGATGGCTATTGGAGAAGAAGAGTGTGTAAACAGATATGTTATTTTATTGCTGTTGTGTTTGGTGCAAATTATATTTATAAGTATAATTTTTCAGAGAAAATCTGCATCTTCAAAACTGTTTTCTAAGAGATCAGAGTGATCCTTTTAACCCACCTGAGCAAAATGGTATGCAAATGGTTCTTACCAAAAATATGTGGCGACAAGTTACTTGTTTGCTTTGAAACAGTCACGTGTTAGCCGATGTATCAATCTCGTTACAAAAGCCACTTATGACCATTTGTTAAATATATGGGTGAAGTTTCCAACTACCGCAAAAGAGAAACGGAGAACAAAATTGAGATTTCATGGGAAAGTTCAATTCAGTGGTGTAATTGACTGCACACATACAGCCATAGTAGCTCCTCCCGCTGAAGACGAATAGTTTCTAGTGCGTTATTTATAATTTATTAATATCAATAATTTCTCTTGCAACAGCAAGTAAAATTATTTGAAATAAACATTTTATTTGAAGAAGTTTGTATTGTTGCAGGTGAAAGATCGTTATGATTGTTAGGTGACTCGGGCTACCCCTTGCAACCCTGGCGGTTTACGTGTATTGCTGGTGCAGAACTTACTATATCACAGCGTCGCTACAATACAAGATTTATATCAACCGGAAATACAGTGGAATGATTTATCGGCAAATTTATACTAGTGCAATTGCATTTATATAATACTTATAACTATGTACATAATATGATTAAAATATAACGATGCTATGAAGCAATAAAACCCTTAAGTCTTCTCCACAATTTTATTATTGTTGTGTGTAGCGACATCTTTCAAAATCAGATTGGTTTCAGCATCAGACCATAACAATCGTGCTTATTAACATATGAAACAAATAATAAAAAGTGAGGTTAAAATTTAAAAGTTGAACCAATGTAAGTTAAAAACGCATTAAAACACCAATCATAAATAATTAACCAGTAAACTACATTATACAAATCGTTACACTGATTAAAACACAATAATTAAAATTTTCAAGATAAGAAGTGTACGACATCCAGGATGGCATAAGTTTTATTGCTTTATATCAAGAAATCTCCACTATAAGCATGACGGCATGCCGCCGCCAAGCAGAATATTTGTAGCAACGGTAGTTAAAATGCAATAGATATACATCTACTTATAGATATGAAAGAGACAGATTGCACCTCACAACTACTTATAAAGCTGACCACTAGATGACCGGATTTAAGACACGTTGCTGTACCTCTACTATTCTAGTTAAAAACATTCCCTCTTTCGTTGCGGCCTGTTTACGAACGAATTGTTACTGAATTCGTTGAGGCTCCCATACTGAATACGAATTATAACGAAAATCGTATGACCCTTCTGTACCAATTCGTTCCTAACGAAAATCGTTTAGATAACGAAGAAAGTTAGTGAAAGCACTGTGAACCACTGGGTAAGAGTTTTCGACAATTTTACTGTACTAAAATTGTGGCGTGCCGTAAGACAGCGTGTTGTTTTTGCTTACACGACTGATATTCCAACCAGTAGCAACATCACCACAGCTACGTTTGCGGATGACACAGTACCATTAGCTGTACATAAAGTACATAATATAGTTATCAAGCATGACCTAAGCGTAGCGATTGTTAAATAGGAAATAAGGAACTATAGTGTCTTCAGGGATTAGGTGCTTATCCCAATATACTAGCTACACAACTTCGTACAAAAATAACCAACTACTGCCGACTTACCAACTAAATTTCAATTTTAAAATTAGTGTTAAATAAATCCCCAGTAGTCAATCCTTAACCATGTGTTTGTACTTATGTTAAATAAAGAAAAGGGGTTTATCACCGCGCCACTTGGCCATCATCTATATGTCAATATGTAAATTTGTTCATGTAGACTACTGAATGTACCCATGCGATAGATTGTAAATAACTGGGATTAAACAAACATGTGTATAACGCCAAAAAAAAATTCTTAACACAAAATAAGTAAAAAAAATGGGTACTAATAGCGCAGATAAATCCTAGCTTTCAAGTTAAAAAAAATATTTCCATCGAATCCAATCCCCTATAAGAAAAGCTGTTTGAATATTATTTGCAATAGTTAATGTGGCAAGATTTAACCGCTTTAGGGTGTTTGCAAATAACTGAAAATTGAATGAATAAACTCTCATGTCCACGACAAGGATTAAACACAACACTGATGTAGCGTAAATGGATCTATAATCACCTAGTCTGCTCTTTCGACCAATACATTCCCAAATTGATTATTACTACACTTGGTAAATTACTGTTTGAAATCAATTAATTAATAAAAGCCTTAAAAGCAATATGAATATCATATCCCAGGAACGAGGGCGTTGGCGTCCTTGACCCTCCTTATCAAGGTCGTGGCCTCAAGCCAGGAAAGTTAAGCAAAGTTTTTAATGCTGGAAAAATCTGAATTTACGTTTTTTCCGATAAGGGAGTAGAATCGTCGACGTTATTAATACACTGTTTGATCCGTTAAGGCTTTTTCAACATTCGATTGGAATTCATATTTGGAATTTCAAACATCCAATAACAGAAAACAACATTTTACAAAGACTAACAATGAAATTTTGGCTCTAGATGCGCAGAAGGCAATCATTCTAAAAGCTGCACAGGTTCTAAAGTAATATGACTTGATTTTCTCAACATCTGGAAGTATTAACAGTGTGGATATTGGGTGGCTTGTGCGTAATCGGGCACGTAATTGCAGTAATTGACTTGCATGTTATAAGATATTTGAAATTTGATAAACAAGTTTCAACGAATATATTGATTAATGGAATCAATAACGCGAATAACAGCATATAATAATATGTATTGACATTACACCAATGACTGGAATGTGTATAAAAATAGAAAGGCAAACGTTTGTTCAATGGCAATTTACTCGACGATTTTTTTAAAATTCAGATTTCCTAATGCTATAATTTATATGTGGGATAAGCAAACAAATGCCGATTTACAGTTCTAGTAAGCACATAATAAATACTATCCTAAAAATAAAAGACTTGCGAACAAATTCAGTTTCTAGTAATACCAGTATAGCGAATAAATAAACAACGTTATCCTGATTGCGAGAACGTGCACAATTAAACATAAAAGCGATTGGTTTCGTCTAGTTTTCCCCACACTCCTGCGTTACTAAAATAATAATAACGTCAGTTATTCATCCAAACATTTATTGTTGAACAGGCCGCCAGCAACAGGTCATATACTAATTTTATGTAGTTTACGGCTATGTACAGGCAGTGTTGAATTCAGAATGATTACTCCGGGAAGGGGGGGGGGGGGGGAATGAAACGTCTAGGGGGTTTTTTTACCTATTCCCGCGAAAGCCACCCATTCTTTTATAGATAGAAAAAAACAAGAATATGAAGTGGTAATGTTTCCGGGGGTGAATTTTGTACTGCCCGGGGGGGGGGTATCCCCCCCCCGTCACCCCCCTGGATTCAACACTGTGTACAGGGTGGGCCACGAAACTTGGAACCACTTACTCCTTGAGACTGGAGCCCAAAGTACAGATATAATCGCAAACTAGACATTCAATCTCTTTCTAGGTCATTTAATAGAACTGATGGAAAATATTTTCAACTAGTGCTGTGTGCAGTGGATAACGCTGAATTTTCATCTCTATGCATTCATTATACAGCTAAATAATGTCGATTTTCTTTATGCTTGTTAACATCAGTAAAATTTTATGATGCAAGTCGTATTATTGGTCTTGAAAATTACAGCCACTAGAAATAACTGTCAACTGCTTTAATGTCACAAATGCCATAAAGGCACGCTCAATATATCTTTTAGATAAATATTGGGTATCTGGCTGCCATGAATCGTGTACGTTAGGTTACAGTTCCAAATAGAAGAAGCTTCAAAAAAGCGAATTTACCTAGCAAAACTTTAAAATATCGCTACATAACGTGTAATAATGATGCTGTAAAAGGCAAACTGACCTTGTCAGATACCTATATAATATGTATATATGGTTTTATTTCAACAAACCATTAATAGCTATTGAAATCGTTGCCCAAGTACTGAGATTGGTGTTGGCTATAACCCCTTTCCCAGTCAAAAAATTTCCTCGCCTTATATATATATATATATATATATACATCCTTCTATTAAACCTGAACCATTAGGTATTCCATACTATCCTGCTCCAGCTATTTGTAGAAAAGATAGAAAAAAATAAATTGCATATTCGGGTGTATATATGGGGTGGGAGAACCGAATCTGTAACATATACATAGAAATAAAGAAGTTGAAATTACTCATATTATCATATTAACCACACCATGCTGAACCAGTATATTTTTCGCACTAACCTGAGCCAAAATATACAATTTTATGTAGTTGAACGAATTCTTCTGAACCATTCCAGCGTTGCCACAGTTAATACAAAGTTATTTATAGTTTTTATTTACTCGAGGATTATGTTACTGGTATCAGTTTGCCGAAAGAGATATAAAATTCAGATTTCAGTAAATTCTGCATTTTGATTTGGGCCTAGTAAACCCCAGGAATAAATTCATGGAGAAAATTTGTTACAGATTTTGTAGTGCGGTGTAGTTGCAATTACAGCGGAAGTCGCGGTGGGGAACAATTTTTGTTCAATCCTGTTATTGAAAATTACTGTTTCTTACTTAGATACAAAATGTGAAAGAGTTTGTTTTGACCATTGAAACTATTTACATAGCAACGGGTGAGCGAAAACAGTGGGTGAAATAATTTTCAGTCACTCGTTTTGTCAATACACATAACCTGAACATTCAACCAAATTTTATTCATAACACTAATACACATCAACAATATTACTTATAAATATGAATGTTAACATTACAATTGTTAAAAATCGGTTGATTAATACCAGGGAATTTATTTTTCGCAGACTCTTCGGGTTCAACTTCCAAGCAAATTTTCTTGCTGGTGCTGCTGCCAGTATCTCCCGTAATAATTTTTTTCGCTATCTCGATTTTATTGGTCACTGACTCTTCTACATAGCTCTCAGCAATGGATGAGGAACGCCAACCTCCGTGTCCTTTAAGGATCAAAATATCAGCAGCAGAATTCGCCAATAGTGTTGCCGATGTCCGCCGAAAGCAATGTCCTGTATATAGGTCGACATTCTTGATTTGCAGGTAGCTTGCTACTAATCTAGGTATTTTGGATAAAGTATTTATACCCACAGGTTGAACTGTACATTTCACTGATCGATAATTCAAGAAAAATCTTCCATCGCCAAGAGTATTAGGACGCAACGCTGCATATTTTCGATATATCGCTAAACAATTAAAATTATTTCCTTCAGCACCAGTCACAACAAAAGGACGCGGTTTATGTCTTAATAATATTGACAACTAATATATATTCTTTATTTTCAATATCAGTGGTTTTAAGATTCACTAACTCGTCACACCTACAGGCGCCCATAACTGCCATCACAACAACCATTTTCATTAGCAAGTAAATCTCGTCGGGAGCTTGATTTAGAAACTTTTCCACTTCTTTCTGATCAAATGTCTTCGCTTTCTTAGGTTGATAGCCTTTCGAATTACTTTTTAAAATCGCGAACAAGGTGTTAAACCTACAAAATTACATATATGATTACAACCGGTAAATTAATTACGAACTACGAAACTTACTTGCTTATGTCTATTTTCTTCAAAAACCAATATGGTGGATTTAAGCATCGAAAAGGTAGACCATAAGGAAGGGGCAGCGTATTTTTCTATTAATCCATTGAAATAAGCAACCACTACTTCTTCAATCACAACATTTACGTTTCTGTTCTCCATCCAAGACCGAAATTTTTCCAACTACTTGACGTGCCTGTTTTTAGATTTTTGCGGGAGTAGATTAAATGTGACTGCATTAGTTTCTTCCAGAATGTCATCTGGTACAAATTAGGGATGGGCGCGTGACGTGAAAACAGTCGTGTCACGTTGTGTCACGTCGTGAACGTGACTAATATTTGAAAATCGTGACCTGAACGTGAGTGAACGTGAGTGAAAATTTCCAAGGCGTGATTCAAGTTTCACGTTAATTTCACGTTAAATATTTAGTAACAAATAAAAAACTGCAGGGTGCCCCAGGTGCTGATTACATATTATTGTTAAATCAAAATGTTAATGTGTAGATGTGTAGATGAACTTATTATTCTAATAAAAGTAATGTTTTGTTTTTTATACTCGGATTAACTCTGAAAATGTTGATTACGTTTTATTTTTAAACCAATTTATTGTGTAGATGAACTTATTATTCTAATAAAAGTAATGTTTTGTTTTGTATACTCGGCTTAACGCTGAAAATGTAAATTACGTTTTATTATTAAACCAAAAATGTATTGTGTAGATGTGTATAGTCTATTTTTTTGCTTTATGATTTAGAGCAGGCTTTGCATTTATATTATTTTAGCAGTGTACAACAGTTTAGTTACAAAATATAACTAATGTCAAAATCCAGATCGCCGGGATTGTCAAGTTGACACTTCAGCAAATCTTAATAAAATGCCACGAAAAAGCAATATTAGGTAATAGTAAAACCAAAGAGGCTATAAAACGCCGTTCTACTAATATAAAAGATATCAATGGTAACTTAAGTAAAACAGCCATCATTGGAAGAATTGGTCAAATCTTCGATATAAGTATTAAGAATTAAACAGATATAACATTTCTAACAATTTCTTATAATGCCAGATTTCGATTGCAACACAGAAATCGAAACGAAGCAAAATCACAACTCCAGCAATAACGGAATGATAACATGAATAAAGAAAAGGACGAAGAAAATTTGGAATTTTTGGCACTCTTTTAGTTTACACCCCCACATACACCTGGTTTACGATTTTTGTATTTCGCTTAAATGTGGGGGTGTAAACTAAAATAAGCTTTACGGGCAGCTTATTTCGTTTACACCCCCACCTACACCTGGTTTACGATTTTTACTTCCTTTTACAATAAAGGAAGTATTGGATTCACCCCAAAAATTCGAAATTGAGTTTTCAATAGATCTTCACGTTTTAGAGGCCCCTGATCCAAAAAAACCATTTTTTACTTCCTTTTACGATAAAGGAAGTATTGGATTCACCCCAAAAATTCGAAATTGAGTTTTCAACAGATCTTCACGTTTCAGAGTCCCCTGATCCCAAAAAACATATTTTTTTTCATTGGTCTGTGTGTCTGTGTGTCTGTGTGTCTGTCTGTCTGTCTGTCTGCCTGTGAACAGAATATCTCAAAAACGGAAAGAGGTTTGGCGTTGAAACTTCATATATAAGTTTTGTGTACTATGCAGATGCGACAGCAAGCTTTTGAAGAAAATCGCATAACCGAAAGTAGGTGTTTACTCTTGTGATTTTTCAGTTTTTTTCGATTTTTTCAAAAACGGCTCTAACGATTTTTTTCAAACTTTACATTTTTATTACATTTTTAATGTGCATTGACGTGAGATAGGTGATTTTCCAGTTGAATACTTCTAAAGTGGGTTTCTTTTGTTTTTTTTTCTATTTTTTTTATTAACTCCTATTTTAAATAGAACACCCGGTATATTATTACATTTTTGAATTCTCCTTAACATTTTAGAGAAAATTTGTCTCTTCAACTAACGCTCCATTTTGTACCGTTTTTGTAGAATTCGTAATTTTTGAAAATTTTTGACAAATGCTTAAAAATTAAAAATTAAATTTTTGACTAATTATAAGATCACTGTAAAAGGAAGTTGTGTGAGTGTATCACACCAGATTTTTTTCATTGGTCTGTGTGTCTGTCTGTCTGTCTGTCTGTCTGTCTGTGAACAGAATATCTCAAAAACTAAAAGAGGTATGGCGTTGAAACTTCATATATAAGTTTTGTCTACTATGTAAATGCGACAGCAAGCTTTTGAAGAAAACCGCATAACCGGAAGTAGGTGTTTACTCTTGTGATTTTTCAGTTTTTTTCGATTTTTTCAAAAACGGCTCTAACGATTTTTTTCAAACTTCACATTTTTATTACATTTTGAATATGTATTGATGTGAAATAGGTGGTTTTCCAGTTGAATACTTCTAAAATGAGTTTCTTTTGTTTTTTTGTCTATTTCTGTTATTAACTCTTATTTTAAATAGAACACCCGGTATATTATTACATTTTTGAATTCAGCTTAAAATTCTATAGAAAATGTGTCTCTTCAACTAACGCTCTATTTTGTACCGTTTTTGCAGAATTTGTAATTTTTGAAAATTTTTGACAAATGCTTAAAATATTTTAAATAAAATTTTTGGCTATTTATAAGATCACTGTAAAAGGAAGTTGTGTGCGTGTATCACACCAGATTTTTGTATTTTGCTTAAATGTGGAGGTGTAAACTAAAATAGTGTTTACGGGCAGCTTATTTAGTTTACACCCCACTTTTTTCCATTGTTTTGTATTGAAACATTATGATTTTAATTGCGAGGTTAGGTGAGGTTAGGTTAGGTTAGGTTAGGTACGTTGGCGTGTTGTGCCTGGTGTACGCTCACGGCGGTAGGTGGCACATTTTCCTTGCAAATAGCAGAAGTTTATAAACTTGAATAATTTGTTTTACTTAATTTTCAATAAAATGTTTGGGGTGTAAACTAATTTAGTTCAACATAGACTATAATTTAGTTTACAGCCCCACATACAACTGATTTTTGATTTTTCTATTTAGCTTAAGTGTAGGGGTGTAAACTTAAAAAATTACCCATAGACTATAATTTGGTTTACACCCCCTAAATGTGGGGGTGTAATCTAAAAAAGTACCGAATTTTTTACTTTCGATAATTTATTGGTGTGTGCAAGGGAGTAACTGAATTATACTGGGAGTCGTTTAAAATTATACTACACATTAACAAGTATGGGATATAAATACAAAATTGTGAATGAAAGAAAATTGTGTGAGAAGAGTCATATCATTTCGGCGGATTGCCTTTAAAAGGAAATATTTACAATTTCGAAATTATAGTGAAAAATGTATATTCATGTTTTTGGATGAAACTTTACCAGGATGTGACTTACTGTTGGACTCGGACAATAATGACAGGGGCTATCATAAGTGTATCAATGGTGACAGTTTTAGGCAATGTTGAAAAACAGTTAATCCCTGCTTTGGCCAAATTGAATGGAAAATGTGTGTTAATTATGGATTTTGCACCATATAATTCGGTTCTTATCGATAAACCACCCAATTACGGGAGTTTAATTTTACTTTACATATTGACCAAGAGCAATACTAATTGACAAAAAGGACATGGGTATGAAATTCTTAGATTACCTCCATACCACTGTCCATACAATCCAATTAAATTGGCATGGAGTTTATGTAAGAACTATTATAATAAGGACATAAATTCTCAGCCTCCCTTAAAAGACATAATTGCTAATTTATGGCTTAAATCTCTATCACTGTGTACAGCAAACATATGAAAAAAACGTTGAACACTGTGAACTACTAATATAAAGTGACTGGGCAAAGCACATCGTTAAATTGGTGTGGATGATATACCTCCTGTTATTAGGTTGGACGAATCTGATACAGAATCGGAAGATGAGTTGCATTCCTCTTCTGAATCAGATTCTGGATGATTATCCTGAAGTGTATCCATCTAAATTCTGGTAAATTATACTTCTGAAAATGGTTCTACCAGAGTATTTTGTATTATCTCTTTATTTTGAAATGCCTGTTATATGTGTAGCATAAATAATAACTTGTACAACACAGTTCTACAAACAAAAATCATCAGCAAATTATTAATAATATATTTATTTTTACATTAGTACATAAAAGATAGATGTCTAGAAATTTTATGACGTTTCTGTACAGTTAGATATCAATCACGCTTAAATAAACGTACTTAAAATAAAGCAATACCTTATTTAATGTCAATGGTTCAGTAATTTTAGCTCTTATTAAGTATAATCGTGCTTATAAGTTAACACATTGACATTTCTAATGGTTTTTGACATAACTAGTGTTTTTTCCTTTGTCACTAACTACCTACACTGTTACAAAAATGCAAATGCAAAGCCTGCTCTGAATCATAAAGCAAAAAAACAGACTATAGATGAACCTATTTTTAGAAAAGTAATGTTTTGTTTTGTATACTCGACTTAAGACTGAAAATGTTGATTACGTTTTATTTTGAAACCAATTTATTGTGTAGACGAGTAGATGAACTTATTATTCTAATAAAAGTAATGTTTTGTTTTGTATACTCGCCTTAACGCTGAAAATGTTGATCCTTGTACGTAAGAGTACTTTTAAACCTACAAATTCGAAGTGTTGCCTAGTAACATATACCTTTGCACTCATACCAATAAGGGAAACGTCAATTCCACTGACAGCTTTTGGTATTAAAAGTAATGTCTTTGAAGACACCTGCAAGAAATGTATTTGGAAGAAATCAGTATTTATCCTTTGTCGTAAGTTATTGTAGTCAATTTTCATTTGTTTTCTTTTTGTGTCAACTATTCTGATTGCAACATATCATGTAAATTATGTCAGGTGCAAAACATAGTTTTAGTTCTGTTTAGGGTTTTTTTTCATTAGTTTTAAATTTCAACATTCTGTTCTATCTGATTTAAATTTTAGAATAAAAGCTGCGTGTCACGCCGTGAGTGGCGTGTCACGCCGTGAACGTGAGTAAACGTGAGCAAACGTGAGTGTTTAATGCAAGCGTGAAACGTGCGTGACGTGAGTGAAAAATCACTCACGCGCCCATCTCTAGTACAAATACACCGTTGTCTTCCTCCATTTTCTCTACGAAAAAGGCTGGCACACACTTTTGCGATGAAAAATTATAATTTTTTGACAAATGAATTGTTTGTGTGATGAGAACCATAACAACGAAAACTGCCTCCGAAATGTTTTTGCAATTATAAAAATTAAAATTTGTTTTATTGAATTTTTAATAGCAGGATAGAACAAAGCACTATACAACACTCGTGGGGCCGGGGTCGGTAGCTGAGTGGTAAGCATCCTGGCTACTGATCTAAGGGTCGCGAGTTCAATTCCCGGTCCCGGTTAGGTTTTCAAAAATAAAAAATGCAGATGAAAGCCTCTACAGAATGCCATCATTCGGAAGTGATGTAAAGCTGTGGGTCCAATGTTACTACGATGTGTAGCATGTAAAAGATCCCTTGCTAGGGTTGAAACTCCTTAGTCTCGGCAAAATTCTAAATAGGACTTTGACCAAATGACCACAGCAGTCGGTGTCTAAGGTACCTGGTACTCTGCATACCTAGACCTTGTCCATTAACAAACAAACAAACAAACACTCCTGGGAAACTAAATCACTCACTTGTGTGTCGTTCCACACTTAGTTTCTCCACTCGTACTGTAATATACTATTGTCTGAAAACATTTTTTCGAAAATGTGACGGTTTCTCATAATTTTGCAAAAAACCTATTTTTATATTTTGGTTCGTTTACAGTGTTACAAACCCAATTGAGTTCGTTTATACAGCATTTGTTTTAAATGTCAAAATATGTCAAATTTTATTTATAAAAAAGGGTTCAAAAGGCACAAAATAGAAAAAAAGTATAAAAAACTCGTGTCATAAGTTATTTAAATACTAAGAAATAACCCCTTACCACCAAAATATTTAAGTAGAACCTAAATACGCATTTCGGCAGCTAGGCTGCCATCTTTAGTAAAAGCTAAAACAAAGAAAGATGGCCGCAGTGTAGAAATCACTTCTATACTCTGTCAACTATCAGAGTCTAATCTAAGTCATTTATACACTCCTTCTTTGGACTCGTGTTGCAAAATCTTCCTAATGAAACTTGTCCTTTAACATACTATTTTGGACTGGTTTTTAATAACGAAAGCATAAATACACTATTGCCAAATCTATTGGTTCAGCTTTATCGGAAAAAGTATATACTATATACAGAACTCAAAACAGCGCCAATCCCTAATGCGCACATCCCTCGAACTTGAAAATACATATATCTATCAAACCTGAGCCATTTTAATCATGCAATTTCTACCGTCTGGTGATTTTTTAACCCGGCAAAACCGAGTGAGATGCAAGCAGCTAGTATTACGCTAATAGAACGAGACTGCACCAATAATTTTTTTAGCTTAAATACATTTTTATTAAAGCAAAACCTACCTGAACCACATATATGGTTCAGGTCCGTCAGGCTGGTTCAGAATTGTGCATACAAATAGCCTCGAGTGGTTCAGCTTTGTACCATTACTGTATCTATATATATATATATATATATATATATATATATATATATATATTAAATTATTTAGTTGCTCTACAATCTGTCATACATAGACATTCAGTAGTTGGTTTAACAAGTGTAAATGGAGGAAGCTATGAAGGTTGAGCCTCCAGTGAGAGCTCACCTATAGTAAACTAAAATTAATTTAACAAATTCTGACTAGCCTCTGGGTGTACGACACTCACTGCATGGTTACTCAAATCTGTTTATGAGGTCCAGAGGTTTAAATCTTTTTAGATGCTGTTGAACTTAGTCATAGGGTTACAAGTAATGACTCCACGGCGTTTGGGTGACCATCTGACCATTAATCCGGTCTCGATAGCGCGCACTAAATCTTTTAATCTCTTCGTTAACTGTAGCCACTTCACGTGGGGACGTACCAAGGTGCGTTTACAATATTTGGATTGAAATCTTCTAAGGATTTCGATATTCATCATGATTTTATAGATGAGCAGCTTGTTGTCCAGGGATAGTTGGGATTGGCGCCCTAGTAGCCAGTACATTTTTTGCAGTTTTAATCCCATGTGTTTGCGCTTTGTCCATATGTGCGTTCCTCATGTCAGCTTTTTATCGAGGTGAATGCCGAAGTATTTGGCACTATCACCTTGAGGGATGTGTTGATTATTTAGCGTCAATGGTGGACAGGCTCCTCTCCGTAGGGTGAAAGTTACGTGAACTGATTTGCTTTTGTTTATGGAAACGCGCCACATATTCCACCGGGGCTGTATGTCGTGTAGGTGGACTTGCAACTGGTGGGATGCTATGTTGGGATCGATGTGCGACGACAGTATAGCCGTATCATCGGCGAAAGTTGCAACCATGGTACTGGGTGTTGTGGGGAGGTCCGCCGTGAATAGCAGGTACAAAATTGGGCCCAGCATGCTACCCTGAGGTACGCCCGAGTTGATGGGGTATAGTGGTGTTACCTCGCTACCATATCTGACAAGACAGTGCCGATTGGTAAGTATGACTTCAGCAGTACAAAGTAGGTAGAGTGTTCTTGGTTTTACAAAGCAGGCCGTGAAACCAGACTTTGTCGAAGGCCTGTGTAACGTCCAACAATACAGCGGTGTAGTATCTACGCTCCTCGAAGTCTTTATAGATTTTATCCACAACTCTGCGAACTTGTTCGATTGTCGCATGATTTTCCCGGAAGCCAAATTAATGGATGAGATGTTTTTCTAAGAGAATTGGGTATAACCTCTGTACGAGCATTTTTTCGAACACATTGGATATAGTTGGTAGTAGGCTGATTGGTCTATAAGAGGCTGATTCATCAATAGGTTTGCCTGGCTTTGGGATTAAGATGATGACAACAGTTTTTCATTGCTCGGGAAAGTATCGAAGTCGTAAGTCTGCATTCAAAAGATGAGTGCTAAACTGGTATCCGTTCTGGGGTAGATTTTTGAGGATACGGCCGGTAATGAGATCTTGGCTAGGGGTTTTGCGTGAATTTACTTGTCTGCGAATTGTGTCTTCTACCATACCAACCTTGAATTTTTTAATTGACAAGCTCATTTGATGTGGAGTGTTAAATATATTACTGATGTCGTCACTATTGTCTAGTTCAGCCGGAAATGGTTTGAAAACGTTGACCAGATTATCAGCAAAGGTCAGAGCTTTTTCACGATCGCTTTTGGTCCAGGTGTTATTGGCAGTGCGGGTTGGAGCTTTGTGTTGCCGAGGTCGTTTTAGGTATCTTGTGACTTTCCAAAGGGAGTAGTTATCTACTTCCAGCGGAGAGAGATGCTTCAAGTAGGTTTGCACATTTTGGTTTCTAATGCTAGAAACTAAGCCTTTAAGCTCAGTAGTTGCACGATTTAAGGCTTTTCTATCGTTTGGATGTCGTGTTGTCTGCCATATTCTCCGTAGTCTGCTCTCCTCTGCAAATTTTTTGTTTGACTGTGACTGGGCAGTTTACCGGGCTGATGTGCTGAGTGTATTCCGGACTGGTTTGGCGAGCCGCTTAATATAATAATATATGATTTAGTAGGCACTTTTTTTTAAAATTGGGCGTCTAACAAATAAAATATGCTGATTATAAATTTCTTTAAAAAAAAATAGTTGTTTCATAATTTATGGAATCATTTGAGAATGATGATGGTATTTTTCGTTCCTATTGCAATACACAATGGCAATACAATGGGGGGGGGGGGTTATAAAACTATAAAATTACGAATGTGGCGCACCTCACTAAAATAATTTCGAATGTCTCAAAAAAGTGTGGCGAATCAAACTTAATGGAATGCTCTACATTTAGGTAGCTTAAAAGTTTTGTAACTAATCACTTTGATATAAAGTTGTATGGGTCTAACGACTACTGTTTTGGAGATATTAATTGTATGCAAGAAAATGCTGAAATTCAGGCAGCTGTTTAAAGTAACAGAAAACAATTGAATGAAGGAAAACGTTTTTAAATGGAACGCCTTGTATATTTTTATATTTTTAAAAAGCCCTTTTAGTGTGATTTCTTTCGGTATGTTATTTCATACTTCTAAATTCAACTGTTTTTCAGATATGCGTATTTTAGCATAAAAAAACAATTTAAGCCCCATAAAATGTTTATTTCAAAGGATTACAAGCAAACGCTATTATAATGCAAATTTAAACACTTATAACCCTTCAAGCACAACAACGAACCAGGTTTATAAAATAAAAATCCAGCTTCTATTGAAACCAGAAAAAGCAAACCCGAAAAACCAAAAAGAGGAGGAAACAACTAATATGGAATTTAGAGCTAGAAAATGAAATATCAGAAGAAATTTCATTAAAAGTACTTTTGAAAAATATAGATACTCGTATATAACTACAAGTTGTTCCACTTAAACACATCGAATTACATTTGCAAATTATGAGCTCTCCGTATAGCTTTAATACCCAGAAAAGGTTTGGCGAAATGTTTGAATATTTAACGTAATTACGCAATGCATTACCCTGGTGAACGATCGCCGCACATACGGGTATTTAGCGGATCTAGCAGGCCATAAGTCGATTTGGTAAAACTCGCTCCAGCTGGAAATGAATTGTTACCTGGCAAAGTTGAATAGTCAGAGGACCATAAGCTACCCTTCCTTTGCATTCCCCCGCCCCAGGCGGTGCGACCGACCAGTCGGAAGTAGAGCGTTTCTTTAAGTGCACGTATATTGTCTAGCATTTTTGCGTGAGCATAATTTCGACGGTGGTATCTTTTTAGCAGTTTCGTTTTGAAAGTGAATAGTTATGGATTGTGATGAAGCGGGTAAGTGTGCATGTATTTAAAGCATTCTTTTGTTTTTGTTATCTTTTTAACTTAGTTAAAGATTATTAGAAGAAAGCATTTTTTTTCAAGTTTTCAAGCCAATTTTAACAAACTCGAAAGTATTTGTTGTACTTCAGGGTGCGTCCCGGCAATTATTTTTACTGAGATAGAAAGGTAACGGTTTCTACTAACCAATTTTGCAAGAAACAACCGCGGAATGCTGCGACTTTTCCAAATTTAGGTCTATTAATAAATAGCATAGTAAAAAGAAAGAAATGTTTAGCTACATGTTAATTTTTTATTTTATTTTTTAAATTTTATTCTAGGGTCATCAGGGGTTAAAATAATGACTCGCGGAGAATTATTTAACAAAATGCAGCAACAAAATTTACCTAACATTAACAAAAAATTGGAGTTTATCGAAAACTTCCTGCTGAACTATGACGATTACTCGAAGGAACAGATAAAAGAATTGAAGCATAAATTTTCATACGTCAAGTCAGAATTCAAAGGAAGGTGGACAGCAGCACAAAAAAAAGAAGACATGTTCCTTAAAAAAAATCATGATTGGTTACAAGGGACATTCGAAATCCCAAAAATAATAAAGAGGTCGGGACGACCACCGAAGAGATTTGAAACATCGAGTGACAGAAGTAAGAGAAGAAAAACAGAAGATCTACGAAGAAATACAGATGTGCAAAAGTTAACTTATGCTACCCAGATCAAGTTGCAAACCGCAGGAAAGAGAGATGCTTCCAAAGTACTCAAAGATATTATGAGTACTCCAAAGCGAGCTAGAAAATACAAGAGTGCCTACTCGAGTAGTGTACAAGAAAATAAAGAACAACTCTCACCTTTGCGCGCACTGGCAATGTTTGTGGAAGCTGATCTTTCTAGAAGGCAGTATGAGATCATCAGGAGCACTAATAAGAAGTTCTATCCATGCTACAGTTTGCTGCAAAAGTCAAAAATGGATTGCTACCCGAATAGGGAATCTTATCAAGTGACTGCTACTGGTGCTGAAATTAAATTACAAAATTTAATAGACCATACCGTCTTACGATTGATGTTATATTTCAGAGAAGTTGTTCAATCTTTAACCGAAGAAGAGAGTAACACACTGGTTTTAATCTGCAAGTGGGGTTGTGACGGCTCACAACAATCACAATTCAAGCAAAAATTTCAAAATGATTGTGATTCCGACGCAAACATATTTCAAAGTTCGTTTGTACCACTACAATTAATTTGTAGCAGCAATAAAAAAATAATATGGCAGAACCCAACACCTTCTTCACCACGGTACTGTTGCCCTATTAGAATTAGATTTGTAAAAGAAACTGTCGACATTACTAAGGAAGAAATATCCTATATAGAAAACTCTGCAACTGTTTTACAAGGCACAAAGGTGACATTGGCAGATAAAAATTTTTATGTTAAACATACCATGATGCTTACCATGATTGACGGAAAAGTGTGTAACGCTGCAACGCAAACAACATCCACAATGAGATGTTACATTTGTGGCGCAACATCTAAAGAGTTTAATAATCTTTCAATCAGTAGAGATATTAAAGCAGACACGCTGAAATTCGGATTGTCGGTTTTACATGCCAGGATTCGTATATTCGAAAGTTTATTACACCTGTCCTATAAACTTCCAGTTAAAAAATGGCGCCTGCAGTCAGACAGTGAAAAAGAAATTGTCAAGCAAAGGAAATTGAGAATTCAAGAAGCTTTTAGAAAGAACATGGGTCTAATTGTTGACGTACCAAAGCCTGGCTTTGGTAATACTAATGATGGTAATACTAGCCGAAGATTTTTCATAGATCCAGATATCGCAGCGGAAATAACAGGTATTGATTCCCACCTCATATATCGTTTCACGGTGATATTAGAAACGATATCTTCCGGACATAAAGTTCACACAGAAAAATTTTCAGAATATGCTATGGAAACTGCGAAACTCTATGTTCAATTATATCCGTGGTGTCCGATGACGCCTACAGTGCATAAAATTTTGATTCATGGAGCCACTGTTATTGAAAATGCCCTGCTGCCTATTGGCCAGCTTTCAGAAGAGGCTGCTGAGGCACGAAATAAACATTTTCGTCAATATCGTCAAAACTTTGCGAGAAAGTTCTCAAGAGAAGCTTGCAATTTAGACGTATTCAACAGACTACTCCTCAGCTCTGATCCTCTTCTATCTGGTATGAGGCCAACACCAAAAAAGAAGACGAAGCCATTTTTAAAGGAAACCTTGGAAATGCTACTTCCAGCTGAACCCATATACCTGAACCCATCAGCTGAACCTCAGCCTTCGGATGAAGCGGAAGAGTCTTCGGATGAAATTGAAGTGTCATCTGATGAAGAACCGTGGCATTCATCATCTTCCGCGTGATGTTTTTATATGTGACCGCACCATATGAGAAATTTTGTAATAAGGGGTTAAGGAAAAACTTTTGCTGCAGAAAATTTCTGCATGTGCTGAAACTACAGTAGCAGTAAAAAAATTCAAAATATACAGGGGAGGTCGTTCTTTATCCAAAACAAACTATTTTGTAAACACAGTTTAAAGTTTTAGTATATTTGATAAATAAATGGTTTGACAGCATAATTTTTGTCTTTTTCTTCACAAAATGGATTTTTAATAACTCATAACACTATTCCATAGTTATAAAACACGAATTATACCTACTAAACGAAATAAATAATTTTGGCCAGCTAGGGCTAAAGGCTAAATACCCGTATGTGCGCCGCCTGCATTTAGCTAAATTGTTATGTGTTAATTGATTTATGTATTAATGCTTTAATGAATTTCACAACTAGTCAACATTTACCGCCTATGTGTTGAAAGTGTTGAAAAATTGTGACATAATTAATAATTTAACCTCCCTCGCCGGACTATAGTGTCAGGGCGTGTTGGTTAATCTTTTAGTGTTGTGCTGGTTTAGGGCGCCTTATGCGCACTTTCAGGCTTGTCGAAATCAGCCAGGTGGAATACACCACAAACATGCCCTTGTTTTAGCAAGGTAAGATCACTGCCTACGCAATTCGTTAATTTTGATGTAATTTGAGTCGGTTGCGCCAATCTGATTGAAGTGAACTGTGTTTTGACCAATGTAGCAATTTTTTACTTTAGCACGTTTTACTTTAATTATAAAGCTGAACGTAGACATGGGTAGATCAGGTTAAAGCTTAAACAATGCAACGACCAGATAAGTTTCGTTTTTTGTATAGCTGATTTGTTAATTTGACAAATCTGTTTTGAATTTGTATTTTAAAAAGACTACGACCTTAAGAATTTTTGGAAAATGGTGGCCATGGAAATCAAATTCAGTGTCCTAAATTATACTTTTTTGCCGAATCAGGGTAGGTTGATTTAAATGGTTTTTAAAAGGAATTTTGAAAGTTAATTATAGTTTAGAAATGGGGTTTAAGAATATGTTGAATATAAATACAGCATCCAAGTTTGTTCACCGAATTTCGGCAAAGGATTCTGTTTACCAAGGAAAACTGATAACGGCCTATTAGATTGTTTATAGTACGTAAGACTGGAGTTGAAAATCCACAGCCGCTATAATGGACGAATGCAAGAAGCCTAAAACTATCTCTGGGTAAGCAAGCTATGTAAATTCCTTGCTACTGTTTTATTTGGGAATGCATTTCTAACTCTTCTGCTCTGGTATGCGCCTGGTAAGCCTCTCATTTATACCTAGATATCTTCTACGTGGAGTCTCGAAGATGAAAATTGTGTCAATTCAAGTCAATATCTTAGAGTTGGGATCTCCAACCTGAAACAATGATTCACTGCCTTCTTGTTAGCTACAACGTACTCAAATTATTACAATGGGGTATTCGTTATATTATATCCTATACTACGAATCTATTGTCACTTGCATCTGTAGGTTTGCATTACTTCTAGTACAATTTTTAACAAGCTTGCTAATTTAACTTATTTACTTACTTACCTAATCCTTGCCCTTTTACGGCATAAGCAGTGTCGAGGTGGTATGGTTCGTCACTGTATCTCTGACACATGTTTTCTTGAATTTTCGATCTTCCCTATTCGCTTAACCTTCGGCCACTGGGTGCCATTTTTTCGAAATCGCTAGCTACTTCACCGTTCCAGTGCTTCTTCCGTCTTTCTCTGCTTCTATTTTCGGTCATCTTTCATTCCCAAACCTTTTTTGTCATTCTTTCGTCTCCCATTCTCCACGTATGTCCCAACCAATTTAACCTTCTTTGTGTAATTTTCCTTAGTAATCGTGATACTTTTAGCTTAATCTATCCCTTCACATGTTTCCCATTACCGCTGTTAAAAATTTCATTTCGTTTGTGCAGTTTCTTTTTTTGTCGTTTTGTCAGAACCCATAATTCAATATCATATATTAGTGTTGGTACAAAAATTGTGTTGTATACTATTGGCTTGATTCTATGTGTTATCTCTCGTTTTCTTATAATTGTATTGCCCAGGGCATAGTATAACTTGTTACTGCTTATAATTCTTCTTTCGAATTCTTCGGTCACATCTGTCAAGTATTTGAATGTTGAGACTTGTTCAGTTACTTTGTTATTCAATGCAATGTCTACATTACCTGGATTATTGGCTATTACTGCTGTTTTAGTTGTTTTGTGTTAATGTTTTTTCTTTGAGGGCTGCATCCCATATTATTAGGTTCTGGTGCAATTCCTGTTCCGTTTTAGCCAGTAGGTACTATATCGTCTGCAAAAGCTAGGATACTCGTATTAATTGCGCCCATAAGATTATAGGCCCATTCATACTACTTATTTTCTGTTTAAACTCGTTATTATTTCATCCAGCAGAATGATAAAGAAATAGGGGCTTAATATACCTCCTTGCCTGACTCCTAGTTGCGCAGTAAATTCTTCGGACGTGCAGTTCTAGGTTCTTACATAGTTTATACAGCTTTTATACATACTTTTACGGCCTTTTTTAACCCTTCGTCTTTGCATTTTCTTTAGTATTTTCCATATTTCCCTCGGTACCCTATTAAATGCCATTTTTAAATCTATAAAGAACATGAGTATCTTCTTTTCAGTGTTCGTTATTTTTTTTATAGCTGCTTAAGTATGAAAATAAAATCTTGGGTGCTTCTTCCCTTTCTGAAACGACACTGTTCCTCTTCTAGTTGTTGTTCCACTATATTTTTTAGACAATCTTCCAACATTTGTTCATATATTTTGCTTGGGACAGTAAATAGGGGTATACCGCGATAATGTGTTCATTGTCTGTTGTGTCCCGCCTTGAAGACTGACAGCATCACTGCAATTTTCCAGTCCTTTGGAATTTTTACTTCCCTCGTCTAAAAGACTAAGAAAGTATTATATACACGAAAAAAACACCTTTGGGGTCCTTAGATGACAAAATACAGGTTTTCTCAATTCCGTTTGTCTGTCTGTCGATTTCGTTCTAGAAGAGTAGCATCGATTATTTGTATAGGCAACTCGCCGCTTCTTCGTCTGTGATAGCACCGTGAGGTTTATTTAATTACGGATTTTGTTATTCCCCTATTTTTATTAATTAACGATCATATTGTAGATGCGTATATTAGATAAGCAAATGCTGCATAATTATTTTATTGTTTGTCTTACTGCAGTTTTCGATCAACTAATTGATTTACTTGATCAGTAGTGAATCTTGTTTTAATTCCTTTGCAGTTGAGATATATCGTTTGTAAAAACAATTTGAGCATTTCACGCTTTTCCTCGTTTTTCCCTATTTGTAGCCTAGATTCTGGTGCTCTCCCGGTTCATTAAGGAGTAAATTTGAAAGTTTAGTTGTGTTTCGGAACCTAATTTTATTTATTGTATACAGTAGCGTTTCCCGGCCCCATTTGTTCCATAAAGCATTGGGAAGCATTTTATTCAGATGCACATATGATTTTTAAGTCTAAATTTAGCTTTGCTTCCCCGCCTGGATGGCGCAATTTGCCTTACCGTATTTCTAATTGTTTCTCGACGTAGGAGAGGAGGCACGTTACTTGCCGGTAGTTCCACTTTGCAAGCGAAAGTATGTTGAGCAACTCGACGTCATTCGTATGCTTCCATAAGTTAGAGACAGTACCAAATTAAGAAGCACTTGCCCACATTAATTTGGCTTTAGGATTCATCCCGCAGAATTCAATCATGATCCTGCACTAGGGCAGCCAACAAGCGTTTGTTTTTGGTACCGCGGCGGAGGCCCTATCCGCCTTCGCCGCGTTAAGTCGAAAGTAGTGACACTGTATAGTTGTTATTGGCCGAGCACTGTGTCATTTGAGTGGCGTGCTGGTAAACGTTTAACCGATGAATTCCTGTATCGTGGAGCAGGCATCTGCAATTCAACGCTTGAAGCGGATTATAAATGGAAACCTCGTTTGTGCTAAATTGTAGTTATTGAAGTTACGTGTGTGCCGTATCGCGACCTTGCCTACCGTTCTCGTACTTCGTTTTACCCTTCGTGGGTATATAATGCCGTTTAGACCTGCTTGGCCTATCGCCCCTATGCAGTTTTGCGTCGTTCTTCAGGTATTTTAAAGGCAATAGCTTCGACGCGACCTGCAGCTTGGTTGGACAAAATCACCATGGCAGCTAAATCCCTTCAAAAGGTGTATTGACCTCCTCGCGGAAATATACAGTGAAGTGATTTTTGAAGTGTCGCCATGTTATGCAGCGTTGTCATTCAATTTAAATGTTAAGATGTTGAATAAAAATTACCGCCTTTAAGTAATTCTGAGTATTCAATATTTATTGTTGAAAAGTAGTTTCTTTATCAAAAATTAGAGTTCTTTCCGTTTTGGGTGTAGTTACATCGTTTGCTGTCAAGTTTACCGCTTGTGTTTAGTTTAAACGTTGCATTATTAACCTCACTAACCTTTTTAATTGGAACGAGTAATCCATTTGATGTTCATTGTCAGATACATATTTTTCTATGTCAACATAGTTCATTTTTAATTAGTTGAGCTTTCCATTAGATTTACTTTGTGTATTTTCCGATGTACAGGGATTCAGACAGCTGTAAGAAAATGTAAGTCAATGTAAGTTCGACTCAGCTGTTTGTGGATAGGCGTTCAAGCATTGCCAAAGTCGAATCAGAAAGGCTGGGTTCGTTGGTTCCACTTTCACAATGAGCCCACCGGTAGTATTTTTTGCCGATTTAGTCAGTAAAGTGGTGGTGCTTGGCAATATAACATCTTTATTTTGTTTACCGGATCGTCGCTCTAATTTCAGGTCATAAAGAACCCATCTTCTCCACTGCAACCTTTGTTACAGCGCATCGGAACGAGATTGGGGCAATCGCTCCGAGAATTTCCCGATTTTGTGTCGTGACGACAATTTGGCCCTGTAGCAAACTGGCGTCTTGTCGTAAAGCCGATTTTCGTAATGTAGCAAATTGACAGCATGTCTTAAACACGAGTTTCGCCTGTAACATTTTAATGCCCCAATGCCTCAATTATATAAATTAAATTAAATTTTATGTTTATGGTATTTATTTAGGCACAAACAAAGGTGACGACTACCGTTCAAGATCGACAATATTTGAACGGGCTTAACTCCGACCCGATGACTAGCTGGCTGACAAGTTCTAATGCCATCGAGACTGAAAATATGTTAAAAAAAACAGCGAATAAATGGCTGGTACGGTTGTTTCGCACAGTTTTCACTCTTTACTACATTCCATTCTATTTAATCTACTTGACAGTTTTTCTAGTTTACGTGAACTCCACAGTCTACGCGGAATGTCTGCCAATCTAATATTAAAATCTCATTACTAAAAGCAGGAAATAGGTAGCAGATTATTGTGAGCGACTTTAAATTGCAAGAGATGACTACTTTCATGCATAAGAGATACGTAACAGAGCGAATAACTGGTTCTTAATTAGGTCCCGTTCCAATTAAGTATCACAGAAAATTTGCAAGAGGGTTATTGCTTCACTGTGAGGTGGGATACAGAATTGTAGCCGCACATTTAGACAGACCCTTACTTAGATAGGGCGTTTAGCGCAACAAACCTCACGTAAATATTTTAACTCATTAAATATAGACTAACCGGTGGTTATTTAACGGTAATATAATTCCTTTACAATTTCTGTGTCTAAATTAATTTTTAATTGGTGTCCCTCCGCTCAACGGCACTAAAACACGGAACCTTAACTTAATTACATAATAATACGACTTGCAGAATTACCGAGCGGAAATAAACTGCCTTAGTAGTTCCAATAATTCAAATGAATGCCTACTACTAACCCCTTTGTTAGTTCCGGATCTGAAATTAGGTAGGCATTATACGCGGCAGTTGAATTTGACTTTGAAAGAGTAGGCGGAATTCAGTTTGCTAGACCAAACCCAACGAAATCAAATTTACTACGTCTGTCGAGTAACTTTTCCCGTTCCGTTAACATTTGAAAACTAGAGCTTACTCGATTGATAATCAAATAACTTAATCGTAGTGGGGATAAACACGAAAAATAAACAGTTTCAAAAAACCTAACTGAACGTTTATCAGTACAAATGGGCACAACATCAAAGTACATACCCTGAAGGCTTTAACTAGCTTTGAGGAAAATTGAAAACCCTCGAATACGAAATCTGGGTAGGAAGTTCTGAAATTGTGTACGCCACCTTTTCTATTTCAGCATTAATCGATCCCTTGTTTATTTATTGCTTTATTAAACGCTATCTTGGAAACTCTTCAATTTATATCTTAGACAATGTATAATATATACCATTTGATTTTATAACTGCTCATAATTATTTGATGTGCTATTTTTACCTCTACCTACTGCGCGAATTCAGCATAATAGTATATTTCCACTGAGAGGCTGTCGTCATTTGTATAAAAGAAAACCCTTCAGTCGTCTTGCAGAATTCTGTTTGTAGGTAGACGGTTTCACAGACTGATATACATCGTAGAGAAACTCCCTTTGCCGTTTCAAATTTGTTCACCTTTTGCTATAGGCAAAACAACAACGAATTGTTTTTACAACCACGCCTACTTCACCTACGCAGAAACGCGGCTGCTATCAGTAGGTTAGCAATGCTATATTTTGAATTGAGGCAAGTATACGTTACAGCTAGCCGAGGTAACGAGGCAGTGAATTTTTAGAGAAGTTAAATAGGTAAATACATTTTAACAATTTAAGATATGAAATTAGTTAAAGATAGAAAAAGCATTGCTAATAAACCTATAACTCCTACTCTCACTATACAGGGTGTATTTTAATATCACTAACTAACGAAAATTGGAGATTCTATGCTCAAAGATGCTTAAAGAGGTAGAGGTTATTTAAAATTCTTTTTGTTGTTTGCTAATGACTAGTAAAATGCAATTAATATTTTTGAACAACCTGTATCGCGCACAGAATCTGCTGCCCTCGTTTATCGGTGATATTGAAATGTACCCTACGTATTTTTGTCGGACTAAACATATTTTCGTTTGAAAAGCCCTGTCTACTACACCAATCTCATTTTCGCGCAACGAACCCTAGTTAGCTAGTTACGTTAAATCTAAAAATTGGCTAAGGGCTTGTTATTCTCAGCATAGTAATAAAAATCCAACTATATAAAATTGTAACGTTTTCATTTTCATACCAGTTGAAACTGAAACCATACAGAGGAAGGTACGTCCAGAATGAGGTTATTCAGCGAGCAATTGACACTATTTTATTATTCTCTTTATCAGATGCAATTTAGATTTTATTTTTCAACAGTTGACTGAGCGAAACGAATGTAGATATTTGGCTAATTCCTGTCTCAAAACAAATTAGTTAAACTCAAATGATAAGATTTATCTCCTAGTGTAGGAACACGTGCTACGACAAGAAACTTGCAAAATCAATTTCAAAGCGTTTATAAACAATACATTCTATCACCTGATGGATATATATAAAAGCAATGAAAAACCAAACCTTAAATCACATCAGTTCACCCAATAACAGATAAAGTTCAAACACATAGCTAATTTACAAAATTGTACCGCGCAAATCGCGCAGCCATACCAACTATCTATGATCAAAATCTGCAGCTATATATGGCACAACAAATACCTGGACCGCACTTGCCCCAAATGCAACAAGCAGTTCCTCAAGTCCAAGTTAATTATAATGTAAGGTCGGAAATAGTTGCACCGTCTACGCTAGTAACCAAACATTATGTTGCAGGCTTTCCACAAATCCCTATCGTAAGGAATCTGAGAAAGTTGAGAATCAGGACATTACCAACACCAAACACTAAATCTCTCTACTATAAAGTACCTAAGCAACGATGAAGCAACAATTCAAAGATATTCTACATAAGCTTATTTGAATATATCCAAGACTTTATTGGAGATGCCCGATTTCATGCAAAAAGAGGGAAAGAAGATAGGTAATTTCGAGTAGTTTAGAGAACTATGCATCTTTCTATGGCTAACCAGTTATTAACCGTAGAAACCAATGGCCTTCGGTATGAAGTATAGAATATTACCAATATGCTCAAACGAGGAAGTAAAATGCCATTATCTCTTTTGAGCATCGAGTTTAAAATCCAACCAAATAATAAACACACATACAACACCATAACATTGTTAAATGCAATTGTAAAATTCGAACCATCTCTCCTCAAACTAGACCGCATAAGCTGCCAACGCTATGGGCATACAAAACGATTTTATAGTAGTCCCAGAGCCCAGGAAAAATTACAGCAAAGAGGTGAAACTACAAAAAATAAAGTTCGCCGCCTTAAGAGAAAAAGAAACTTCCCAGTCCAACGCAATCAAATTGTATCTGCAACACAGTACCTGAAGCTGGAAAAACTTTTGAATCCATAACAAAAAATAGCACCCAATTAAATCACGTCAATAATCCATAGAGCCAGGTTATAGCTATTACGCACCAGCCCTTAAATAGCAAACTTGAGGTAATGTTAACCAAACTGATGTAGAAAATGGGGGTATTCTTAAACCTCCTTTCTACTGGCCCATAATAACCTTAAAATTATAGTCTGGAACGCCAATGGATTAGCCAATCATGGCATAGATACTTTCTGTGTGACAATATATTGGAACTCATTTATACAACAAACCTACATGACAAACACACAGAATGACTAAACGTAAACAACTGGAATTAAAATTCTGTAAAATGTACTGGTTATTGCGTCGCAGATCCCAGCTACTATTAAACAATAAAGTGTTGTATAAGGAAATTCGAAATCTGATTTGGACATATGGGATTCTGCAAGTAAAACCAATGTTGCTATCCTGCAAGAATTTCAGTCAAAAGTGTTCATACGAAATTAAGTGATCATCGTGATTTCAGTACAGAATCAGCATAAAGTCTAATTGTGACGTTTGGTTCTGTACAAATTGAATGTAGACATAATTAGTATTAAAGAGATTCAAATACCTTCCTGAATTTCTAACCCTCAATCACACTTTTCCTATACGTTGGCTTGCCTCTCGATGTCACCGATTATCGGTACCGGACACTCGAAAACTATACCAAAAAACTAACCCCCTAATTTGCCCCTGCAGGTCGCCTATTATTAGTACCGGAGGTCCACATTCTCTCCTGCATTAACACGGCTTAGAGCTCCGTAATTATTACTCCCATAGAGGGAAATCTCCAACACTGGGAAGCCCAACACTATTAGCCTCATCCCGATGTGATAGAGATATTTTCCGCCCCACCGCCGTCGTAAAAACTCAAGGGCACTACTCAAGAGGTACAGGTGTTTCCTCACAGCCTCCAGGGTCTCCTACAATGCACTGTGGTGAAATTACAACTTGTTGAACAAGCTCGAGAGGCGGCACTCCATATCCGTGGCCAAATCGGCCCAAAATTCTCTTCAGAGCTCGAGCTATTTTTGCAGTTGAACTTCGCCCAGCGCCAACCTCAACGGTATGGAAAAATTATTGTCAGGCACGGCACAGCCCCCAGACGAAGCTCTTACTTGTGAGATTTGGTTCCAGAGGCGCAATTAACAACAAAATGTTTGCACGTGGGTCTAGCTTTATAAACAACAAATACAGAGATCTTACCATGATGGCGTACCATAAAAGTTGCTTGGAAACCCAGCCGTCGTCGATTAAATAAATGACCTGCTCTATTTTATTGAAAAATGTTACATTTTTATGAATAGCCTAGTATTAAGTTTAGTTCTAATGAAATGTAATAGCGGGAATAATATATCAGTTCATTCGATCTGTTCCGAGTCTAATCAATCAAAGCAAAACAACGAACCCACGGCTACTGAACTACCTCAAGGGACATACACTAAAAATCTATTTGTAGACACCATTTCATATAATAATAATAATGTCTCTATTTAAGTATTCATTCTATCTACAATAAAGATGCAGCAACGGGCCGTAGTTAAGCACAGAGCACGAGGCAGATGTTGCTCTTCTACCCAATTTTGTACCTATTAATTATAAATAAAAAATTGGAACCAGTTTGGAACTGTTGATGAGCCAGATGAACTCTCCAGGTGCAGAGATTACTGCAATTAATATAATAGTAAGAAATATTAACAGTGACTGAATAATCAAAATTTTAAATTTAAAATGAGCTGTAAATGTAAGACGTCCAGATAATAATAAATGTGTTAGGCGTCTCTTAAATAATATAAGTGATAAAGATTGTAAGTCACAAGGAAGTTTATTATAAATGCGTGCAATATGAAAAGAAAATGACCTCTTAAATATTCCTTTTTAGCGAACATAAGGCGTTAAAAGCTCCTTATGACGTAGATTTAGATTATGGACGTCTGCACGGAAGCTTAGTTTGCTGTATAAATGTTGATTAAATGTAGTTTCATTGCATAATTATGAAAACCAGTGCTAAAAGATTACCGAATGTATTTGCTAGCGCTTTTCTGAATGAAAGTAGGTATCCTCTGGATGTGACAGATTTTAGGTTTGAGTTAAACTGCATGTGGTTATTTGTAACATAATGTTAGGTACTTATAAGGGATATTCCAATAGACCATCTTCTACTACACCACTTGTTTATTATCAAAACCTTAGTAAATGTGGTCAAGGGAACAGACCTTAAAGATCACTAAAATTAAGAAAAACATCATCAGCTAGGTCCTGTCTCTCTTCGTAGTAGCCGCTTCCATAAAAAAATTACAGAATTTTGAAAATTTTAAGAATATATAAATATTTTTAATACTTCAGCGTTGGTCTAGACGGCAAGTTTTTCTTCAGAAGAAACATTATAATTAACGACAGAATTTAGATCTACAAGACTTGTTTTGTATATGCAAGTAAAGGTATGTGCTTTTAAGTTGTACGATTTCTAAGATTGTTTGACAAATGCAACACTTACAAAGTTTAGAACACTAAAGTACTTTATAATCTTTAAACGTTAAGTGTATCTCTTAACCGTGTGCAGGCAAAATAACAATTTAAAGTATTTCACTTTAACGAATCAACCACAAGAAATAGCCTAAACTAATCAGCTTCTAATCTTATTACTTAAGACGTCTTTTAGACGAGGGAAGTATTGTAATCGCAAAAAAATTACCTTGCGAGATTTCTTCAGATCTTCACGTTTCAGGATCCCTCGATGACGAAAAACAGTTTTTTTTCAATTTCGTCTGTCTGTCTTGTCTGTCTATTGGCGGTATAACTCAAATACTATTTGTTACAAGACGACAATATTTTGCTTACACATAATATATCTACCTGGCATAAAACCCAGAAAATTTCAAACACATATATACAGGGTGAGCACCTTAACAAAATAAAACTTTGTTTATTTTTGCTCTCACTTAGAAATAGATAAAAATATTAAATTGTACATAGAGCAGGCATTATTCTTGCCAACAATGAGACCCAACAAACACAGTATGAGACAAAACGGAGCCACGAATAAGTGCGTTATGTTAAATATTGCTGCATTGCAGGAATTCAAAGCGTCCCGCTGGCTCAGGCAGCGAATGTCCGTTTAACCCATGAACTATCACCGAACAATGAAACGAATGGGCCCGCTCATTCGCAGGCGCTGCATTTCGAGTCCCATCACCGCTAATATTTTTATTTTTGCTTTAACGGAGATACAGATCAAAATAGCAATTTTCACATAGTTCAGGTTTAACCCTTGACGAAAATTGACCATAATCGATACAGCGTAAATGCTGTAAAGTAGAAAAAGGTGTTGACGAAAAATGGGTTCTATTTAAAGCAGCTGGGAGGCACGGACTCAAGAAGTGCTCCGTAGCTCATGTAGGGATAGCCCGTTATGTTGCAATATCTCGCCAAACGTTGGAATCGCATTCGCAGACGCCTGACCTTCGATTTCAATCACCGGTAATGTTTTTTTTTAATTTGAAAATTTATGTAATATATTAGAAACTAGCTGAAACCCGCGGCATATGCCGCACTTAAAATGTAGGACGGATTTAATAACTTTTGTTTCACTAAAGAAAGTTTTAAAAACACGCTAGAGATTGGCAGTAAGGAAAAGTTAAAAAATATATATTTTTAAATGGAAAGTCTCTGGAAAGGAAACGCTCGCCTCTGGAAAGCGTTTTATGGACATTTTTGGATAGCCTCCGGGCAACTTTCTTTCATATTGGATACCGCCAATACTGTTGAATTGAATAGTGTCTTCTTTTTTCTGTTCAGTATTAAATGGTACATGCAGGGGTGCCAGATCTCACGTTTTATCGTGAGTTCTCACGATTTCATTGCAAATCTCACGATCTCACGATAAGGACTATTTATCTCACGATTTTTGTATCAATTCTAATTAAAATAATTTTATAAAAAATTGTAACACTAAATGATTAAATAGAAAAAAATGTGTGTTAGTCTTAATACATGATTTAATGTATGCTGTCACTGATTTTATCATTTCCCGCATTATCATCAAATACTGCTGCTATCTATGGTTCACATAAAGAAGTCGCAAGTTGCGGTTGAAAGCGGATTTAAATGTTCTTTCAAGAAATAGGTATTTACATAATTTCAAGATAAGCACAGATTTAATTTAAAAAAATTAATAGTCAAGTACTTTATCCCTCCAAACCAGTCATCCCGGACACAGATTCTTCAGATTGTGAGTAGTCGAACAATTTTTTTTCTGTATACATACTTAGGTCTATGTATATGTACTATATTCTATGTAGCCATATTTTTATTTTTAGAATTCATGTGTTATTTCTATAATAAAATATTTAGTTCATTTAACATTTACTTTATATTAATTTAATTTTTTTATTTATGGCAATTATTTAAAATGTTTATAATTCTCTTGCAGTTATTTATGTACGTACAACCTATGTACTCAATGCTTATTAAATCTGCAGCATATATTCTATATTTTATTAATTTTAAAATAGCTTTTTTTTTAAATTTGCATCCATAGTTTCAAATCTCATCTATTTCCGAAATCTCACGATTTTTTCCGACGAAGCTAACGAATTCAGCTTGACACGATCTGGCACCCCTGGGCAGTGTTGCCAGGTCTAGTGAAATTTCATTAGATCTAGTGATTTTTAGTTAATCTAGTGATTTAGTGATAACTTTTGCCAAAAGAGATTTATCTAGTGATTTTTTCCAGTTTATTTTATTAAAAAACCAAATAATAAAGCAAAAATTCCTTCGCCTCTTTCGCCGTTGTTGCAGATTACTACCTACTATTATTATTCCAATCTTAGAAATTAGTTTTCGCTGTGACGGACAGATGGCAGCCTGAAATTTGAAATGACTTACCATCCCATGAATTACCATGACCATCTATATTAAATGTACAAGTACATTATTTAATTTAGTAGACCGTGGAATTACTTAACAGAAAATAGGTATTTCCCTGATTCAAACTAAGTGTCCGAGGCTATAAACAGAACTCCGAAAGCGAATTGTTTACATTTGCATTTTTACTTTCGGTAGAACGTAAAAAAATTATTAAAGTTCAAAGTGTGCTGTGAGTACTGTGAGTACTGTGACCACTGGGACTCAAGGGAATCCACTTGGAAAATCCACCGGAAAATCTTCCGGCGATTTAATGATATGAATTTAGAATTGCAGGCGGAAGCTCCAAAGATTCACTTGCTTTATCCAAGAATGGCAACAGCTCTTAAATTATTGTTGAGTTATTACATCAAACCGGAGTATCTAAAAAACACTGATTTAAGCAAATTACAGTATAGAAATCCGAAACATTATGTTTCAATTGAGCACTTGTACTTACGTCCAAATATCGCAGTAGCGCTAGCAAATAATAGTTTAACAGATAGTGCAAAAAATTTTTTTCCGTTTGAAGTGTTGAAATTTTTACACCGAAGCAGCGCATCAAATTTTCTAAAAATTTCCCTTTAATTCCCGTGAAGCTGTTATTCTTAAATCATTAAATTTTCTAAATCCTTCAATAGTTGCAAATGTTGGTAGTCTCGGCTCCTTAATTATAACATTTACTAATCTAATAAAGGATGTCAATGCTTTAGATCGGGAAATTCGATCGCTAAAATATTCTGCAATTAATTTTGAAATGGAAGATTAGAATTTTGGAAAGAAATTTGTAATTGTAAGAAAGCCGACGGTAATTTGTTATATCCCGAACTTTATCAGTTTGTGAGTATTTTTTTGTTCTTCCCCATAGTAGCGCCTGCGTTGAAAGGGTTTTTAGTTCAATTAATTTAAATAAAACAAAACCAAGAAATAGATTAAGTACTAACACTTTGACTGGAATTCTACATTCTAAAAACTTAATTTTGCGGTAATACGTATGGACAACACAGTTTAATCATATTGATGGTTATACCGTCTATACCCCCTGCATTACTTTTTACACTTCTAATTAAATTTTGTACTTCCTCAACGTCAACAGTCGTGAAAGAAAGTTTTTCTGATGTAAGTTCGTTATTACGATAAAAATCTAGAAGCATTTGATCAGGAGTGCTGTGAGGTATGGAGTCTACAGAAAAATCATTTACTTCTTGTACATTACTGAGTGTTTCCGGAATAGAATTTTGTTTTTTAATGTTTATATTTATTAAATTTAGCTCCTTCCAAATAGCATTTGTGCCTCCAATCCCAACTTTATGCTCAAAGTAAGCTTTCTTTTCATTTTGAATTGCAAGATTGGTAAAATTCCGCAAACTTTTATAATATTCCCAGTGCCCAGGGTTCTTAGATTGTTTATATTTTGATTTTGCCTTATTTTTAAGATTTATCAGTAACTTAACATTATCAGTAAACCAAGGTGCTGGTTTGTTCTTCATTTTAACGGTTATCCACGGGGCATGCAAGTCAAAAATGGATGTAATATAATAATTTAAAATGTTTAATTTAGCATCAATATCAAGCTCATAAAACAATTGATGTAGAGGTAACTTCTGTAGGTCACAGTAAAAGTAATTAAAATTAAAATATTTAAAATTCCGAAATGTGCGTATAATAGGACTTAGTTTGACGAACTCACCAGTTGATATTTTGCAAAAAACTGTCTCATGATCGGATAACTCATTTTCACACACCCCTGTTTCAATAATGCAGCTGGTATCCCATGTAATTATGAGATCTATCAAAGTACTGCTATTTCCAGATATTCGAGTAGGCTCTGTAATAATTTGTTTTAAACATAATGTATTTAACATATAATTTAAGTATTGCGTAACCCAAGCAGAAAAATCCAACACGTTTATATTAAAATCACCCAAACAAATAACCCTATCTGAAGCCTGAGTATACAAACAAATGGATTCTTCAACCTCATCTACAAAAACTTTATAATTAAATTGAGGTGGTTTATACACAACCCCGAAAACATAACTTTCATTATTGATTTTTAATGACAGCCACAATTGCTCAATATTATCATTTGTTTGAATAATTTTTACATTCAAGTGATTCTTTACATAAATTGCAACTCCACCCCCTCGAGCGTCTCGATCTTTCCGAAAAATGTTATATTTCGAATGAGAAAGGGTAATATCAGATTTTAACCAAGTTTCTGATAATGCTAAAATATCATATCCCTTTTGTTCAAGTAAATAGTTTACGTCACCGATTTTCGGCAAAAGTGACCTAATATTAATATGTGCCACACACAAACAATTGCCCACCAATTCACCATTCATTAAAATAAATTGCCTTATTTAGAAAAAAACTAAATTGTAAACAAATACCAAATATATAAATATTAACCATCAGTTAAACTAAAAATTCTGCTATCAGCAACAACATGCAAAGCGTGCTAGTATCACTGCTCCACATTATCACTGCTGCACATAACTTTTTTATATTTTAGGAATTTAAAATATTAACTATTTTGCAAATGTTTACCTATATGACGTGACTTTTTTAATCCCCGAGTCCGTTTTAACAAAAATGTTTCCATCGGCGGTCCATACCTTGTTCATTCCAAATCTTTCAACGTCGCTTTTCAACCATGCCACTCGTCGTTTCGTGAGATCTTCCCGAATAACCACAGGAGAGTTTTTTAATTTCTTCTTATTACTATATATAAGTTTTTTAATGCTGCGGGACACACATTTTATAATAATTGGACGGTGAGTTCCCTCTTTCGATCCAAGGCGATGGCAGATGTCGATATCATTTTCGGCAAGGTTAATACCTAACTTTTCGTGGCATAAATTGCGCACTACTTCACTGGTATTTTCATTCGGTTTTTGCGAAACGCCGAATATTCTTAAACTATTTACACGGCTGTATTGTTCATGTGCGTCCATTGTATCTTCCGTTTCGGCTTTCAGTTTTTCGAGTTGCATTTCCAAAGATGAGATTTTGTGCTCGTACTTTTCCACTATTTTAGCAACCTCGGTTTCCAGGGAAGCGTTGATGATCGAAGTAAGCTTCTTTGTTAATGCATCGGAATCTAACAGTTTTTCAACTACCCTCTCTGCAATCGCTTCGACATCAATAGCTTCACCGCTTCTAGTAACAGGCATGTTTTAACGTACTTATTTTGCGATACTTCAAAGTGACCCTGCAGAAGAGAGAAGCAATAAGATTGTAACGCTAATACCTTGCGTTTTTGTACTACAATTATCTGATGCACAGTAGACCATTTAACAGAATTAATACTTGTAGCAACTGCTAGAAGAAACGAAAGGCGACGCATAAAAATTTGCTGAAATATAGGTTATGTTATTATGTAAGATGTAACGGACACGCCTTTCTAGCGTTTGAGTACAGCTTAGGTTGTAGGAGAATTCAATAAGCAGATATGAAAATTAACCAAAGTGGACTTGCCTTCGAAGCTGAGTCAATAGTTTTAAAAAACACAAGAAATATGCAGATTAAATAATTGTTTTCTGTGATAATATCGCTATTAAAAGTTAAGGGAAGTTTGTTTACAAAAACCCGAAAATAGAAATAAACGAATGCAACCGTGGTACTTTTAGTTGTGTAAACACGGCTTTTAGTTTTCTGCATTATTATAAGTGATGTGAAGATATTTTTACCGCTAGTTCAATATGACTTTCAAAATTAGTATCACAACGTCAACTTACGAGGTAAGTTCTGAGTAAAGCCCTTTACAGATTTCTAACTTGTAGCAGCAATAATCCATCCTTTTTTAACAGTTAATGTTTTTTATTTCAATTCTAAATCAATTTCAAATACTCATATATTACATTATTTTTAATTAATGTTTCTACAATTTATAGATGTAGTGTTACTGCTGGGCATATACCTCTCCTCAAAGTAAACGTAACATGAGACGATTATTAATTATTTACTTAGATTTTCCATTTCCGCAACCAGTCTTCAACCATAGGTAGGTTGCTCTGAAGGTTCGTAGATGCAACGTTAAGGTTGGTATCTGATGCCAGTATGGCCGAGTCGTCAGCAAATGTGGCTGTAGTTGTTATATCAGATGTAGGTATGGCAGCTATATATAGTGGTCCTAACATGTTTCCCTGAGGCACTCCAGAGGCAATGGGATGTAAATCTGACAACTCTTCCCCCTGCTTGACTAGAAACCATCTGCATTCCAGGGAAGACTTGAAGATTTCATAAAAATGATGAAGTAATACTTTTTTAAGTTTGTGGCATAACCCTACATGCCATGCTTCATCAAATACAAGTTATACATCTAGCAATACCATGGAACATTACCTTTTGGATTCAAAGTCGTTGTTCGTTTTCTTAACAATTCTATGGACCTGTTCTATTGTACAGTGTTGGTTTCTAAATCCAAACTGACGATCTTCCAGTATTGGCTTAAGTCGTTTTAGAAATAGTTTTTCAAACAACTTTCACAGCACAGGTAATAAGCTTATAGGTCTATACCATTCTACATTGTTTAAATTCTTCCCCGGCTTTGGAATCATAATTATTTGTGCCACTTTCCACTGGCTAGGAAAACATTTTAGTTTAATGGTGACGTTGAAAATAAATGTTATAACTCTCATTTAGGTTTTATTTCCTGCAATACTTGACCGGTAATTAGATCCCAATCAGGTGTTTTTTCTTATTAATTTCAGTTAGAATACCGCTTTCGATTTCCAGCAGCGTGAAGTTTTTAATAGGCAATTCCATTTGAAACCGTACTTCCGGAAGGTTATAGATTTCGCTTTGCTCATCTGAGCTCAGTCGTGTAGGAACAGGCGTAAACACGTTTTCAAGATATTTAGTGAAATCAGTAGTTTTTTCAGTTTCCTTTTTCGTCTTTGACGGATGGTGTTGCTTGCTTTGGCCGTTTCATTTTTCGGGTTGCTTTTCACAACGATTGCTCCTTTGCCTCTTTCGCGGTGAGATTACTGTACTCCTGTATCGCTTGATTTTTGCCTTTAACGCACCTATACGATTGGGAACAAAAGTTTTTAGTGTGCCCGTATCTCTCACACTTAGTACATTGGGGAATTTGACGTTATATATTTCCTTGTTGTCTTCGTTACTTTGGAGATCGATAAAAACATAGGTAAGGCGACTTTTGAGACGCGGTGTTTAATGTTCCACTAACTTATGACCAAGTTTTTCTAATTATTTCTTTAGCGATTCGATGTCTGTCGACGGATGGAGGTTTTTTACGTGGAAGTTCCTCTCGTTTTTGGGCGTATACGTGTGAAACTCGGTGTTGCGTTCTATTAAGGCATTAATAATTACAATGTATTTTAGTTGAATCTTTACCTAATGGTTGCTAATCGTTTTAAGAGTATCGCTATCTGTTGCTACACTTTCGAGCATTTCCGTGAGCGATTTGATATTTGGGCATCGTGACACAAAGATTGGCGTTGGTTTTGGGTCACTATTGCCATTTGTTTCTGTATTTTGTACCATTCCCTCGTCTGTCGGTATTTGTTTATATCTATGTTTATTTGAGATATGGTTACTCACCCAATAGTTTTCTTCGGTATCAGCTGACACTTCAGGAACGCGTATTCTCTTTTTATTATTGTGGGTCACCGTTTTGCCATTGATTTTCCTTTTGTATTGCTAGTGGAGGAAATTGAGTATTTGGTTTTTATTGTTGTTGCTGTTGATATTGTTGATTTGGCCAAGGTGGCTGGCTGTAGTATATAGTTTTTTGCATATTTATTGGCTGTACTGGTTATGTGTACACCTCTAGTTGTGGGGTTACTTGTATTTGGGGATTGTGGTCATAGATTAGATAATATTTACAACTTGCCTCATCACTTCAGCTGCGTTTAGCGACCTTGCGGCCTTCACTTGTTAATCGCGACACTTGATACCCGCAGCGCTGGGACACCTCTTTACACTAGGCGCCGTACGCAAAATTGAGCAGTTTGTCTAGGGACACTTAATATTTTCAGCAACAGTAACACAGTAATGTTACAGTTGTACTGTTACTGCATTAATAATTTACTGCCATTGGCTCAGACAGTTTTAAAATTATGACAATATTTAGTGTCCCACTTTTTTTTGCCTTTAACTGTGTTTCTAAAACTAAAAGATCACCGAAAATTGACTCGATTTTAAGTAATAACTTTACAGTTTTAAATTTTATCTATAAAACCAACAGTTTTATGATCTTATTATAGGGCCTTTATTTTTAAAGCTACAGCTTTAAAAAAACCGGTCGATGGTTCTCAGATTATGTTTTAGAGTGGTGTGCCTAAATTTGCACAAACAAATCGTGTGGATAGGCTGTGACCGGAAATTCTACACTCTTTTCCATTTTGGATATTCCAATTCATCTACTATTTTTGTAATTGTGATTTTTTTCGGTATTACAATACCTCAACGTACTGTAGTAGGCGAATAGCTACGATACAAACAAAACAAATAATTAGTTGCCAAGTTTAAAAAAATCTCAAGAATGTTTCGTTCGATGTTTATCGAAGAGCTTTGGTTTGATTACCTAGTATTTAGATGTTTATACTACAAGCAATATGATAATATAAACTCATATAAAAAAAGTAAAAGTTGCTACGCTGTCGATCTTAATTCATATAACGTACTTATACAATATATTTACGAACTTATATCGAAGTTGACTACTGAAGCACGAAAAACCTATTTCAGAAAAATATTTTTTATTGAATGCCGCACACTCTGGTTACCTTACTTCCCCAATTGTTGCGTCTCCCCAGGTGTCCAATTACGAAATGTGTTTAGCATTTGAAAGCCCTCGAATTCCAATTGCAAATGAATCTCTATATTCACATTCGTCTTTCGATTTTAGATTCAGCGAGATGTCGGCAACAGTTTTGTCGCTTTTCCAATATCCTTATACTGAGCACTAAGGTACACTTTGCTTACGCTGAAACTAGACTTTTCCTTTAATTATGAAATCCTCCAGTACGTATAGCATTCTATTAGCTTGGTTAGTGAAGTTAGCGTCATTTAGATAAATATTGGGTATCTGCGTTGCCATAATATGTGTACGTTACGTTGCAGCTTCAAGAAGTAATGGGTTTCTAGTTTCGTGACCCATCCTAATTGGGTGTAAGTAAGTAATAAGAATTAATAAATTTCATATTTTGAATTAACCGCTTGCTATGATGATCTAAAAATAGAGAGTAGGTTTCTAGCAATATTTTTATAATTTTTTTTTAACTAGTTACACTTTTTTAAGATTGTCCGTAGCTGTAAGCAGTAGCTTTCAATTAACATGCACTTCTCTGTAATATTTGGAAAGTTCATAAATCTTCTGCACAATCTATGTCTTCATAGTTCTATTAAAATTTGTAAAAAAAATCACAACTTTGTTATTATTGTTTATTATACTCCACTCGAAACGCTACTGCGAAGTTCTACTGCATAGCAGATCATTAATAAATAATTCGTACTACAACGTTGAACCTGCTCAGCATCTTGTATATCTTGTATTAATGTGCAATTACATAAAGATTTTGAATTCGATAATACATTCATTTTGTTTATATAACTTTAGAAGATGCATTGTTTATATGAGTCATTCTTTATTACATTTGTTAGCTATTTTGAAAGAGTGCTGCGAATTACAAGACAGCCCCTCGGCGGCTCCGCATATTATTTTTCATAGTGTATTTTGTTTACTCATGAAACGTGCTTTAATAGCAAATATAACATCTGTAGTAAAGATATTACTGCTTTTATTAGGAGGAACGGGGTAGTGTGCGAAAGGGATTAGATGCGAATAGATCTTAAAGTTGTTTAGTCGATATTTATCTCTAGCTTTGTGTTAGTTGTTGAATAAACACATTTTAAAAGAATTTGTTGATTGGGAAGCTCTTACATTGTTTAAACTAAGTAACTTTGAATTTCCGTACATATACATATATTTATATTCTTAAAGTCCCCACAAATGTTTTCTATTTATTTATTTATTTAGCGTATGGCTTGTGCATATACATTACAATAATAATAATAAAAAGTGAGTGTATAAAAAACAAATTATCTACAGTTCAATGTCAAGATGTCTCAGCCAATCCACTGCAGCAGGCGTCACATCTACGAAATCTTCTGGGGTACCCTGGAAGGATCTATGTGAGCATTGAAACGTGATGTGATTTACGGTTTGGTTCAGTTCCCCGCAATCACATGCAGCGGTGGGTCGCTTGCCCCATTTGTGCAAGGAACTGCCGCATCTACCGTGACCAGTCCGGATCCTATTGAGGGCTGTCCAGGTTTTGCGTGGTAAATCGAAGCCTTGCGGTGGTTTCCCGATATCTAAAATATTATGCCAAACGGCTGGTGCTTGGTTAGTCCATTTATCTTTCCATGCGGTTGGTCCATCAAAGCCCTCCGCGTTGAGCTTTTGTGCAGTTTTTACTGCAGGAGCCCTGGATTTAAGTCTTCGGAACGTTGTCTTCAGATCCTCATGAATAGGGTGTAAACCATTGGTAACAACCTTTTTATACTCTCTGACAAGGTTACATTGTCGTCGAATGTTTGGAGGGTGGATGTTGCTTAGTGTGGGTAACCAGTATGTTGGTGTGGACCTGATGGTGCCGGATATGATTCTCATGGTTTGATTTAGCTCGGTGTCGATTTTCCTGACGTGGGCACTATTTAACCAGACAGAAGAACAGTATTCTGCAGTGGAATACACCAAGCTGAGGGCTGATGTTCTTAGTGTCGACGCTGAGGCTCCCCAGGTTGTACCGGATAGTTTTGAGATAATACTATTTCTCGTTCTTAATTTGGATGCAACATTAGACAGGTGCCTGTTATATGTTAGTGTTCTGTCGAGCGTGACTCCGAGATATTTTGGGTTATGTTTTCTATTATAATCCCGCATTAAGTTTTAGTACAAACAGCTGATACTAATATCCTAACCACAAAACAGTAACTAATAGAAGCGAATCACCCATGCTAAACGTTGGCAACACGCCACCATTTTTTTACAAAGCTGCACCCTGGTGCCCGAGTGGCAAATTACACAATGAGCGGTAGATTTAAACGGCGCTAGCGGGAAATTTAAATGGCGCGTATAGGCAACCCTCCAATCTCATTAATTTAAAAAAATATTTTGTGAATAAAATTTGATTTAAAAAATAATTCATAAACTTTAATTGCTAATGCTGAATTAGGCATTAGCAATTAAAATTTACAAATTATTTCTTAAATACAAATTACAAGAGTACAACTTTTAATGTAAATAAAACAATTATATAAGGACAGCACTAGTAAAAAAAACTTTACTAATGTAGTAAATACATTCAGCAGAAATAATATACAATACACTAAATATTAAATTCTAGAACAAAAAATAAATGCTTATAAAACAACACCGAATTAAATAAAATATACGTATTATTTATAAACATAAAGAATAAATAACAATACTTCGCAGCCATTTTCTTCCGATGTTCTTGGGTAATGGAGGTATTCGGCTTATGCTTCTCCTTGACAAATTTGAAGATGTGGACATCGTCAGGGCAGTTTCTCCAAAACCTATTAATGATTTGTTGAACTGCTTGAAGTTATTCTCCAAACTAGGTTCAAAATCGGTAACAGAAAGAAATGCATATAAATAATCCTGAATAATTTTGATAAATAATCTAACGTTGATTATTACACACGATTGTGACATGACTGATATCATCTTCAAAATATAAACGCGGGCAACACACTTACATATAATTTTACCCGTACCAAGAGTCATCGTGCTGATTGCGCTTAGAAAACTGCCCTCGCAACAGTTTTCATTGCAACCAGCACTCAACCCTTGGCATGTGCAAAATTATCGGTAAGTGTATCTCGCCCTTGTTATATTACTAATGAAAATTATTACTGTTGCTTATTTCATTATTTTATAAAGGAAAAAAATTAGCTGATACGTCAAAACATGTACATACATTTGAAGATGTCAAAGGCTGATCATAACATGAACATAAAACTGTATTAGCTTCTACCACATTTGTAGGAATACCTAACGATTACTTCTAAAGCTTCGGAAGTTAAAGAATGCGGTACAGAAATTTATAAAATGCTTACACTGACCTGTAGTACCAATTTGTTGCAGCCAGGAAAGCAGGTCGACTTCTTTTTCGTGCTGACCATTAGCACCGTGCAAAGGACATTTATAACTGAAAAAAACTATTTTAGTTAATGGGTACATGAGGCAATAGGTATTACAAAATTAAATATGGATGTTTATTTCGCTGTCGCTGTAAACAAACTAAGAATTCAGGAGCTGAATCAACGTAATAGACAATAATATTAACAAGTATTTAAACAAAATATAGGCAATACTTACTGTTATTAGCAAAACGAAGCACTTAACCTCAACAAGCAAACAACTACGGCGTTGGGAAACGCAAGGTTATGTGACGTCAAAATCGATATTCTTGTCTGCGACTGCGTATTACGGGTTGTAAATTTCCGGCTCCCCGACCCGATGGAGTGCCCACCGAACTTTTCTTGTTGCGAATACTTAGGTCTCAGTTTCACCCCTGTGATCCCAACCCTGCCAGTGGCGGTCTACCATTCTAAAACCGTCTGCCAACTAGTGCAGCGCGGCAATTAGTTTATCCCCACGAAATATTCTATAATTTAGAGACAAATACAATCGGATATTGCGTTAGTATCACGCTATTTAATATTTACTTGCAAATTTAAAATTTTACAAACGGTGAGAATCAAACAAAATTGCACATTTTTCTTATTCAAAAATTGCGAAAAAGGAGACAAAAACATTTCATCCCCTCACAACCGCATCCCGAAATCTCTTAAAAAATAAAGTCGACAAGTAGAAAGTCTCCAAACGGCGAATTTCACACAAATATTGATTTTTAGATTTTTTTGATAATTATAACGCTTTTTTCATATTGTAATCCCCAAATCCAACTGGGCCGTAAAATTTCCACATCCTAAATTCTCTTAAAAAATACAATCGACCAGTAGAAAGTCTCCAAACAGAGAATTTTACATAAATATTTATTTTAATATTTTTCTGGTAATTATAACGCTTTCCTTATTTTGCAACCCCCAAATCTACCTGGGACGCAAAATTCTTAAAAACCCACAGGTTCATCCACATACTGCCAAAAACCAAATTCGACATTTTTTTTTTCTTTTGTTTATGCCAACATCCAATTTGCTACAAACGCACCTCACCTTTACACCCCTGTAACTTCGCCCCATGCATAGCGGACCTTAAAAAAATAGCCAGTACGGTGAGCGTTGATTCATCCTCTTTCCAACTAGCCCCAAATCACATTTGGATCTTTTTAGAAGTATGTGATGTAACAGCAACGAACGCTTTCGTGTCAAAAAAATCGTTTTAATCCCCTTATTTTCGCTCGGCGGATCTTACATTTTTACAACCTTTCCAGAAAGTTCGCCCTTGACGAGATCTTCAAACTGACACCAACAATATCCACTTGCAATACGTACAACTTGCAAAAATTCGCGAAAACTGCTCACTTTCCAAGCGTTACACAAATCGCTACCGCATTACCGTCACACTTCTAATTCGTTAAACATTTTCAATGTTAAAATTTCATTCAATTTTGATGGGTTTATACAGAAAGCTGTTTAACGCTTTAAGTGAGTATAAAATTTGTCGATTTTATTTATCATCAACCTCATAAATTATTAAAATTCTTTTGGTATATGAACAAAATGTTCCTAAAAGGAATTGCACTACAAGATTTTCTTCAGAAACCTTCGCTTCATTAATTGGTCTAATAGTTTAGCGTGTTTTACTACCCAAACGAATTTCACGCATTATATTAGAACGATACAAAAACTCTTTTTCAAGTATTGTAAAACTACCAACTTTAAAACTAGATTTAGAAAACAACTGTTTTTCGGTGCTACTGTTAGTAGATCATACATCGTTAATAATAATCGTGCCCTTTAAGCAATCCCCAGAGGCATGTAAACCATATATGATTAATGATTACAATTACCCTAAAGGCGGGAATGACGGTTTGGATCAGCTTTGCACCAATTATTCAGTTGTTAGATGTACTGGAAGATGGCCAATTGTGCTGATGGTAGCCCCAAACGCGAATTTCGTGCATTTGCTGTGCTAACTGGGTATGATGTTTCAAATTCGGTTATAAATCAGACGTTGTAAGGAGCGCTTCATCACTTTGGTTGGTTCATGCTAATATATAGGTTCGTAAATTAAATTAGAATGTTTTTTGCAAACCCCAACCTTTCTATGACTTCATTTATTTCAAACGAACAACGTAAGTAGCTAAATTAATGAAAAATGCCGTCTAGCAGAACAAGGTGGCAAGATGAAAGTACTAACTTAATAACCACCAGTGAAATATGGGAATGAAATAAATTACATCAAATTAAAAACAGCTTTATATCTTATTTCAATATTTACATACACTGTAAAATGTTGGAATAATGGATACACATGTTTAACAAGTTTTTAAAACATTTTTGGAATACGCCAACTTTTGGTTTAACAAACCTATTTTGCTATATCTAATTGTTATTGTTAGTTTTTTCTTAATTTTTGCCTAATGTGATTTGTTCTTTCTGTGCTTCATATTTCTGCCTTGGTATTTTAAAAAATAAGGAAAAGTTAATTAATCATGAATTGTATTAAGGTAAAGTAAAAACTTAATTAACACGTAATATAGAAGAAACACCACTTAGTATTTTACAGCTGCTCCATTATTTGCCACTACACCCTGCAACTGCAACTGTTTAGGGATTTCCTCGATTTTATCAGATAATTCTTGAACATTTGCAGGTATAAAATTGGCGTCATATATTTTTTCACAATCAAACCCCATACGTTTGCAATAGGGTTTTAGAAGACCATGGTAAAGGAGTCACGTTATTTTCTTGAAACCAGGTTTGAACAGCTCTAGATCTATGAACGGGGCAATTGTCATCTTGAAATATAAAGTTTCTTTCAGGAAACATAATTTCTGACGACGGAAGGAAAATATCTTCGAGAATTGCAATATAATTTTCAATAGTAAACCGACCCTCAATCATCCAACAAGCGCCTGGTCCTTGCATATTAATCCATGCCCAAACGTTGACTGAGAATCTGCCACTCTTTCGAGATTTGCTTGTATAAGCCTCACTGTATCTTGAATTTGGCGGTCTGTAAACTCGAACGCAACCATCGTATGAAGACTGGAAGACTTTCTCATCAGTAAAAATTACAGTTTCCCAGAAATTTAAATCATGCGGTAGAAATTCCACCGCAAAACCCATTCTCTGATCTTTATTATCTGCAGTTAGGAAAGGCTTCTTTACAGCTACTCTATTTCTCAGCTCAGAATCCTGCCTTACTCTATTTGGGGCAGTGCGGACGTGTCCAGGAAAATTTGTTCTATTAACTGCACTCACTGCCGACTCAAATGGATTATCCCTTAGAAACTGGATGAGACTTTCGTCGTCTTCAGTAGTTGATACCTTTTTCCGACCGGATCCATTTTTTCTGTGAAGAACTCCTTCTTGCTGCCATTTTCTTTTCTTTGAAAATATTCTTTTCTATTGTTTCCGCAAAGAACTAAAAATATGTCACCTTCTTTCACAATGAAACTTAGCTGTGCACATTGTTTTATTTGTCAGATATTTTGAGAACGAACTTAATATATCTGTCTAAGGGGCGAACACAGATATTTTTACATTAAAACATATTCAGGTTTTTGTGGAAAAAATAAACATATGGAAGCATGAAGTGGAAAATGACTCATTTGAATTATTTTCATATACAGAGAGCTGGACAATAATTAGTTACTTTGTAATTGAATTATGAATTAAATAAATATTTGTTTATTTATCTTGAAATTGAATTATTTTTCCAAATATGGTAATTGCAATTGGTAATTGCCATTTTTGTACAAAAATACTTGACAATGACTTTTTGAAAGCAATTACTTTGGGGTAATTAAATTACTCTAAAGTATTTAAATTACTTTAGAAGTATATGAATTACTTGTGGTAATTGAAATTACTCGCAGCAATTGAATTATTGCCCGGTAATTCATATGCTAAATTACTTATCTCGATTGAACAATAAATCTCCAGAACGCAAGATAAGGCTTGCTTAACTTACATCTTAAGCAAATCGAAAAGAGCATTCTTGGAGCAACATAAGTATAATTTATGATTTCCTATGACTAGTCGGATAAAAGCTAGTTTTGTACAAGAACAAAGAGATATTTGTGCAGGCGCGCATATTTGTAGATAGAATCTGCATATGTAGTGTCTTTTGTAATGTAGGTTGTGCATGATGTAGCAATATAGCTTGCTAACAATTATTGCGTAAGAAGCAAAAATATGTATGCCTTAAGTAGAGATTACAGAGTAAAGTACGGTAAAAATATTATTTTTTCCAAAACAATTGTCTACTAGCTTCATTAGACAATATAGATTCACAGTACTTATTAATTAATTTCAATTTGTTTGTTTAAAACGATGTACTCGCACAGGGCTATCTAAATACTACTAAATACAAATATACGATAACAATTTCTAGTGAAAGTAATTTATGTTGTCCAATTACAAATAGTAAGTAATTGATAATTGAATTACTATTTCGTTTGAGTAATTGAAATCGTGGGTAATTCAATTAGTTCATTGAGCAGTAATTGGTAATTTATTGCTTTTTAAAAATAATTTGGTCAGCTCTGCACCTATACATTGTCCATAATGTTGAGTTTCGATTTAATTAAGCAGATTATAGTCGATCATTTGGTGTCCTTGAAACGCAATTTTCTGAAATATTTTCTACGACAGTTAGACAAATCCTTTTATCATGGAATTGGAAAAAGCAAAATATATTTCGTTGAAAGCTCAGCAACTTGCAGAACTCTTGTGTAATTCAAATCTCGAATGTTTAAGCAAAAACTGCAACTCATTTTGTCAGCAGAATTTCCAATATTGTCAAAATTAGCTATGGAAACTGTTCTGCCATTTGTACGAATCAGCCTTATCGATATTTAGAGATAGCTGTGAAATCAGCAGTGACGAATATTAAGCTACGATTCGATTTATTCTGTCAGAATATGCAACCAGATCCATTCCATCAGAGGTAAATTTATTCTTATATTCATTCCATTTTCAGTAAAATATGTTTCTGTATCTACAGTGTTATATATAATAAGGGAATTGATTCAATCATTTGATTTTTTTAAACTTTTATACCCTATTTTCGTGTCAAAAAATATTTTTGCTGTTATAACAAGTTAATGATAAAATAAAATTTTGATTTTATACTCTTATTTTGCACTTTAATGCAATATTATGTAATAAATGTACATGACTTATTGATATAAACAATTAATTTAAAAAACTTCATTTAGGTACTTGTATACCCTATTTTTTAGTCACTATAATTATTTAATGATATATCTCTACTGACATTTAAAGTAGGTTCGTTTTTGCTCAAAAAGTATTCCTGCAATAAAAGTTCACTAAAATTGGGTTTTATCAACAGACGTCCGCAAAAAAAGGGCAGAAAATATATTTAAAATGAAGAATCTAGCATTAGAACACAGAAGAAATAGTTGCAATCTATAAATATTGAGTGATGCGATAATTTTGTTGAGCAGTGTAACTGAAAACAATTTGAAGTGTTTGACTTCTTTCAAATAAAATTGGCAGAAATGATTTTCAAAATTTCCTATAAATTCATCATATAATTTATTATATCATCGTAAATATTTTAAGCTATGCTCTAACGAGTTTCAAATAATAACACATTTACCCGTTATCGCTGTTTGCTAGACAAATAAGTTTCGTACTAGAAACTAAGTTTGCAATATATGTGCTTATAGTTTTACATAAATTGATTTGAAGATTATATATAACGTTTCCCGTTGATAGACGTATCAACCAAATGTCTCGGTCGACAAATAATCAGTTTCTAAAGTACATTTATGAATTGCAGTTAAAACCTTGTAGTTACCACGGACAACTTTTATCCAAAGCTGTGCTTACAAAGAAGCAGTTTTCGAACGTTAAATTTTTATTCCTTTAGTTATGACAAAGTTTATGACCACCGGCGCTTTAAGAAATTTCAAATCGACAAATTTTTACCATGTTACACAGTCCAATGCACCATCACTTGTAACTTCGAACCGAAGGCTTACCTAATTAAATACAACTGAAGGCATATAAAATGATTGGCTTCCCTTCAGGCGCGTGCAACTTTAGTATTATTTGGTAAAAGAAAGTACAAAATACAATCTTAGAGAAATTAGAGAGCTAGGCATGACAACCGTACTGGGGTCCCGAACCAGTAAACTATTCGTCGACTGTGCTCTAAAGCGTTATTGGTAAAAAAATCCACAATCGCAATTGCGCTAGATGAGTCAATATGGACAAATGGCCCTCGGTAGGATGGCAAGATTTCGTGGAAGACTGCTGCAAGATAAACTACCACTTGTTGTAGGAATACTTTTTGGAACCGGAGATTAAATAAATACATGTATAGGATGGACCTAATTGACCATCCAACCTATCGAAATAGATATACAGATACAGTAGAGCAAATCCTGTGGAAATCCGCAGCACCCCTTTGGATAGTACTTGAAGTTTACCGAAAGGGTCGGATGGCCTGAGTGAGGCAACCGAAGAATGCTGATGTTGAGGGAGCGCAAGGCCTAAGTACGTGTGAATCTGGTTCAATCAACCTTGTAATCCAGAAATGTATATTTATCAATTTTTATATTTTACAATTTTCTGGTAAATCTACGGTTAGTAATTTGAACGTCAATTGTTAGTGCTTTGCTCAGGTCCAAAACTGTATTTACAACACACTCATAAATGCTTCACGTCTTAGAAAATTGGAAGCCATATTATTGTGCGAAAGCTAACATCTCTAAACCCCTCAACTTTATTGGGTTATTCCTCTGTCTATAAATTTGAATGTGGCGAAATACCTACATATTTTGCTTTTTAATAGCAAGTGATTAAATATTGATACATAATTGTTAATAGGGCTATACGCATTGTAGATGTGTAGTTATGTAATGTCATGCAGTTATGAATATCTATCTACCTATTACTCTTTAACGTGTTTATACAATCAATATTGTTTTTAAAGGTGATTTTGTATGGAAAGGTCGTTTACAATCGTTTAGCATAAAAACTGGCTAAAACCTATGATACGCCTACTGCGTCAATAATCAATATCAAAATCAACAGTTATGTGCGCCAGGTTAAACAACTTACCGTAGCATTATCCGCTTAACCATGCGAAGTACTAGAGCTGTGTCATAAGACAAAGAGGCAAAGATATTGTAAATACTCAGCAGCTTGTGGCGTGATTAGAATGAGCTTTATGTTTATGTCCTAGCGACCCATTTAAACTAAATACTAAGTCGTAAAAGTCGTTTTGTGCTGTAAAACACTTTGCACCGTAGCAATTGGGAATTGTTGAATTATTCTATAACGATATATCTTTGCATATACAAGCATATTGGCTATATTTAACAGCCCTTGTTAATACGAGTACACTAGTAACATTTTATCAACAAATAGAAAATTTGTACCTACAGCCAAGACATTTTGAAAGTATGCATTTTGAAAATTTGGATAGTCTTCTGAATTACGTAGGTATACAATAAATATTGTTACGTTCTTAACGTTCGGGCTATTCAAAATTATACGACAAACATGGATTCAAATATTTATTTACACTATTGGATTAATTATTGTTATTTACAAGCACATGCGAGAATTATCAAGCAGATTACAAATTACTTTTAAACTACGGCACTATTTCTAACAACTATTATTATTTATATCACTCTTAAACACTAACGATTATATATTTATTTATTTCTATTATTTATGTTCATATGTACACGCGTTTTTATTTATATGGGGGCTTCTAACAAGCCTCGACGTGAGTTCGAACTGCCGCAGAATTATTTCAGAACTGCCTTGGGGGCGAACTCCGCCCGCTTATATCACGCCGGTAATTTTCTTCCAGAAGCCTCCAGAATTTCCGTCAACAGTGACGTGTCGCGTCAGGGCTGCTCTAGCATCGACTGGAAAATGATTCACCAACGTACACCTGCGTTCAAGGCCGCCCGTCGGCAGCCCATGATTCACGCGCCGGCAGCCGTCTCTGGAATTTCTAGTATAATCGAGGCATTGGGGCAAATAACTGTCAGCCGAATCGTTACACTGCCCCCGCCTTAGATCGTTCTGTCCCAGAACGAGTTGCGTCGAGTGCCTGTCTTCTCGCTCTTGTGGGGGTCCGATGGCGGTACTTGCAGGCGGTGCCCTTCTTGCACATGGACTGGCTGAAGAAGCAGCAGCCCACCGTGGTCTCCAGGTTTCGCAACAGCACACCTCGATCTGGACGCCGGTTGTCTCTTGTACTGCCGATCGGTAGGCCATCAGGAACAGGGGCATGTACTGGCCCCAGTCACGCGGATGCTCGGAAACACCCTTGGACAGATGCTTCCCCATGGTTCCGTTCATCTTTTCCACCATGCCGTCCGATTGAGTATGGAGGGCAGTGGTCCGAATCTTGCGTATCCCCAGTGGCTTACAGACCTTCTGGAACGGTCTAAACTCGAAATTCCGGCCCTGGTCGCAAAGTAACTCCAGGGGGACTCCAAAACGGCTGAAGCACTCCTTCACCAGATCATCAGCGACAGTACCGGTCTCTTTCTTCGGAACGGCGTACGCTTCGGGCCACTTGGTGAAGTGGCCCATGCACACCAAGATGTATTTCTCTCGTGTTTGGGTTTCGGGGCATGGTCTGGCGACGGCCATGGCTATCCCCTCGAATGGACCACCGACGTTGTACTGCCACATCGGAGCTCTACGTCTTCCAACCAGTCCGTTTCCTGTAGCGCATGCTTCGCACCTTCGGCACCACTCTCGGACGTCACCTTCGCAGCTTGCTCCGTAGAACCTTTCTTGGACCTCTTGCAACGTCTTCTTCAATCTGAAGTGTTCCCCAGAGGAGCCATCATGCAGGTGGCGCAGCACCTCGGCCACTCTACTCCTTGGAACCATCGATCGTGCTTTCGTTGCTCTACTGTCCTCATCTTCCAAGATTCTGGTCAGGACGTTGTTGTCCAGCTGCAAGGAGTCCCATTGCGCCCAATAAGTCTCCACTGTTGCGTTGGTGGCGGGGACCTCCTGCCAGGTAGGCCGACGGCCATCTTGCTTCCAGGCTATAACCGCGCCTAAGTCGGGGTTGTTCTCCTGGCTACTCTGCAACTCGTCTGGCTCCCACGAGTCGTCGACCACAGTGGTACGATTAATGGGTACCGCACGACTCTCCAATCTCGAACAGTGGCCGCAGTCCGCAGGGCAAGGCCTCTTGGAGAACGCATCGGCGTTGCGGTGGACTGTGCCAGGTCGATAATTTATTCCCAAGTAGAACTCTTGTAGGCGCTCGATCCACTCAGCCACCTGCCCTTCAGGGTTCTTGCACTGCAGCAGCCATCTCAGAGCAGGATGATCGGTCCTCAGCAAGACTCTTTTGCCAAACTCAACTGATTTATGTTTTCCTACGTCAGTACGGCCGCTGGGATGATCTCCGCACTCGACGATGTCCTGGTACCGGGCCACCAAACCTTCTATCTTCTTCCGTTTTCGTTGGCTCATGCCCCCTCCCAGTATTGGGTTCCTCTTGACGGTTGCCAGTTCCCTGCTGACGTTCATCATCCTTACTGGGACCCCAAGCCCAGTCTTCATCAACGTCTTCCCTACCAGGATACCATGAGTGAGCTTCTTGCCACCATCAGGCTCGACCACGCGCACCACGTTGCCCCGGAGATCGCCATCCAGGTATGCATCCACGACCCTCTCGGCTCGTCCTTGCAGAGTAACATCTTCCGCCCATACCACTTGTGCCGCGATCTCCCCTCTTGGGTGTCGGGAAAGATCCTCCCCACCCACGTGCAACTCGCCGCGTCTCAGGTCCAAAGCGCACTCACACTTATCCACAACATCCATTCCCAGGATGCACTCGTCCGCACTGTCAGCATAATCGGGCTCAACCACGCGCACCACGTTGCTCCGGAGATCGCCATCCAGGTATGCATCCACGACCCTCTCGGTTCGTCCTTGCAGAATAACTTCTTCCGCCCATACCACTTGTGCCGCGATCTCTCCTCCTGAGTGTCGGGAAAGCTCCTCCCCACCCACGTGCAACTCGCCGCGTCTCAGGTCCAAGACGCACTCACACTTATCCACAACATCCATTCCCAGGATGCACTCGTCCGCAATGTCAGCATAATCGGGCTCAACCACGCGCACCACGTTGCTCCGGAGATCGCCATCCAGGTATACATCCACGACCCTCTCGGTTCGTCCCTGCAGAATAACATCTTCCGCCCATACCACTTGTGCCGCGATCTCTCCTCCTGGGTGTCGGGAAAGCTCCTCCCCACCCACGTGCAACTCGCCGCGTCTCAGGTCCAACAACAGAGACCGAACTCTTCCATTTATTTTCCCATCAAGATTTTGGACTACTTCCTCTTCTGCGGTTTCCAGCTCTTCCTGCCCGACCTTCAGCTCTTCTCGTGCTTTCTGCCCGGCTTCCAGCTGTTCCCTAAGATCCTCTTGTGCTTTTTCTGCCTTCTTTCGACCGGATCGCAATTCTTCCCTAAGCTCATCCTTGAGGTTTTCTTGAGTGGCTTTCAATTTTTCCTCAAGTTTTTCTGCCTTCTTTCGGCCGGCTTTCCATTCCTCAAGTTTTTGGACTGCTTTCTCTTGCTCGGCCTTCAGCCATTCCTTAAGTGCTTCCTGTGCTTCCTTTTGGCCGGCTTTCAATTCTTCCTGGCCAACTTGGATCTCTTTCCTAAGATCCTCTTGTGCTTTTTCCGCTTTCTCTTGCGCCTTCTCTGCCTTGTCCTGGCTAACTTGCATCAGTTGCAAAAGTTGCCTTAATTGGGCTTCCATTTTGCTGCTTTGAGATCTCGTCAAAGGCATCCACACTATCCACTTAAATTTATTTATCTGACCGTCGTTTTATCGGCACTTGTTAACAATTTATTTATTTAATGTTTGTTCAATAATTTTCTTATAGCCCCCGGTACAAAACCTCACACCGACACCACTGTTACGTTCTTAACGTTCGGGCTATTCAAAATTATACGACAAACATGGATTCAAATATTTATTTACACTATTGGATTAATTATTGTTATTTACAAGCACATGCGAGAATTATCAAGCAGATTACAAATTACTTTTAAACTACGGCACTATTTCTAACAACTATTATTATTTATATCACTCTTAAACACTAACGATTATATATTTATTTATTTCTATTATTTATGTTCATATGTACACGCGTTTTTATTTATATGGGGGCTTCTAACAAGCCTCGACGTGAGTTCGAACTGCCGCAGAATTATTTCAGAACTGCCTTGGGGGCGAACTCCGCCCGCTTATATCACGCCGGTAATTTTCTTCCAGAAGCCTCCAGAATTTCCGTCAACAGTGACGTGTCGCGTCAGGGCTGCTCTAGCATCGACTGGAAAATGATTCACCAACGTACACCTGCGTTCAAGGCCGCCCGTCGGCAGCCTATGATTCACGCGCCGGCAGCCGTCTCTGGAATTTCTAGTATAATCGAGGCATTGGGGCAAATAACTGTCAGCCGAATCGTTACAATATATAATTATGAAAAAGTGCATTAACAAATTGCCACTGCTATAGCATCAAGTAAACTCTTATAAATCCTGCTAAACGTGATATATAAATGAAACAACGTAAAATCATCCCCAAACGTTCAGGAGTTATAATTTATACTTACATTTAGTACACCGAGCTAATGTACGACGGCTATTTAGAAAATTGGCTGTAACACGGTCAGTTATTAATATATATTAAAATAATATTACACGGCTATTTTATCTTAATGTATACAGAGAAATTGTTGCATTTTCATGAATCATAATAAATTACACAAACGTTGTTCATTACTTCCCCAAAAAAGATATTTAATAAGACCTTATTTGAAATTTTTCGTGTATTAAACGGAGTTTCTGTTTTGTAATGTTGGAACAATTCTACACTAATTTTTATTGTCGTTATAAATTTCTGCTTTTTAAAAGAACAGATTAGGAATGAATATCAACGTACGTGCCGAACGGCAAGCACCGGCATTTAACAGTATTATTTAAATAAGCATCAATGCTGTTTATAATCTGTTGTAACGTTCTTCTAAATGCGACTGCAATTATTTTCTATAAAGTTCGCAAATAAATTTTTCCGCTAGGGGTTTTGCTCTTAATTAACTTCATGCTGAAAGCGGAAACATGCAGCTACTCTAATAAAAACTTGTCAGCAGCCTTATTTATGTTCCTCTTGTTTTTAATTTCTGAAAAGGAAATATAACCCCTTTTTTTATAAACATGCAAATGACAAACGGTTTCCGCTCAAAATGTCGAAATATTACTAGGGTTAGTGATAGATGGAGCGTGTTTAAAATGAAAATATTTAACAGCACCAAATATGGACTTAACGACTTATTATCCAACCAATGTTAAACATGTGTCCTGTCTTGATAAAATCTATGGTGCAGTCATTAGAGAATTATGCACATGGAAAATGATTTTTTTAAAATCAACGTTGCAAAAGTATTATTTTAATACATAGTTATATTTATATTATCGGTTTCAGGTCTACCCTGGTTTTAACCCTCGCCCGGCGGAAATAATTTCAGTTACGCGGAGTGCGGAAATGGGTCTGTAGTGACCCGGATCGAATTCAATTTTTTAAAATTAGTTTTAAAGCACCACAATGTCTGTTTTTCTAATACACACTTGCACATGATAATATAATCATAAAACTTTAATTTTTATTGACCTGCAGACTAAAAATTCTTCATATCTGCGTCACTTTTATCGCTGCCACTGTCCTCATCAGACAAAAAATGAAAGTCGTTTTCGTCATCATCACGCATTAGTTCGTCATACAATTGTAGTTCCGTAAGGGGAATTTTATTAGGGTCCATTCTTTTTGCCAATTATTTTACACAGTGTTATTATACTCCAGAAATCAAGAAAAAAAAACAAGGGAGCGCGAAACGCGGATACCGGGTCTCAAGTGACCCGAGCCGATTATCTCAGGTATACCAAGACATTTTTCCACGAAATTTATTCTACAGTATCTCCATAACAGCTTCGAGGAATACGCAAACACCCAAAGCAGTATATTGGAAAACGGTAGAATTATTTAAAAGAAAAGAAAGTCCGGGTCACTTGAGACCCGGTTTCCGCAGTCTGAGGGTTAATACACAGCTGAAAAGCTTTACAATGCCTGAAGCATACCTGATTCCGTGGATTGGCAAAACGTAATCTATATTTTCTGCCTATAATAATAATAATAGTAATGTCAGTCATTCCTGACTAAGCACGGAGCAGTAAGCATTGCTGCGTCAGCGTGTAATTTATTTAGCATAACTGCATAGTATAATGTCCAAAGTGTGTCTTGAGTGCAAGGTTAAAATAGGGCCTAACATAGCTTCTATTAGGTGTATATGGTGTGAAAAGGTTTTGCATGGCAAATGTGTTCACCTCTCAATGTCGAACCTCTGGATTAACAGGGGGGTGTCCTGCATGCCGGTTTCGTCGTCGTACGAGCCTTATAGTACTGAACTGAGAACAACAGGACAACAACATCACAGGTGAACCCTTCCTAAATATATTGTCTGACTCGATCAATGAAAATACATCCGATTACTCGACGCTTCACGCGTAAGTAAAATGCATGTCAATGAACTTCGCTGATGTAAAAACAACTTTAAGCGAGTGCTTTAATCAAATATCTAATTTTGAAAAGTTAACCGAAGAATTAAATAATAAGTTAGCAATTATTGAGCGACTTAAAGCGGATAACAATCAACTTAGTATTCAAGTGGCAACATTGAATTCCAACATCGGCAACCTTGAGCTAAACTCTCTAAACTAAATATTGTTATTATTGATGGGATTCTTCATCCAAAGCCGAAAATCCATTTAATACTTTGAATACTATCGGTGTCACTGTGAGCTGCCCAGTGAAAGAAGTTGATATCGATACAACACACAGACTTTTAAAATTAGATAAACAAATGGCAAACACTCATCCGCGGAGTGTAATCGTCACATTCCGTTCTCTGTAGAAAGAAAACAACACATCGCTGCAATCAATTACTGCAAAAATATTTTGTAATGAACACTTAACATTAAAAAACTGACATTTACTTACGAAATCCAAGGAAATTTCTAAACAGAAGAACTATAAATACATCTGAACGAAGAACGGAAGTATAATCGTGCTGAAAAAATGATTAATCGGAAATAATTAATTGTAATAGGGAGTCTTGGTGATACTAAGAATTTAACCTAAATTCTTAATTTTCTAGGTCGATTAGTTTACGTCTGTACTACCAATCCATACAGTTTAGGGATACAGTATCGTTATTGCAGTTAAAACTATTAGTTCAATAACTAACTGTTTTAGATTTTGCTAGCGATTTATCACTAGTTCCTGAGTATAATTATCGAAATCTATCGAATTATTACTTAATACTCTTAGTTAAAAAAAATACTTATAAAACTTGCATAGAAATATTGATATTCTTTGTCAACAATTAAAGCCATCAAGGAGAAATTCAAGTTTCATAAAAACGGAAAATATAGTGTTATGTTTCGATTGCGCCTCCATTATTTCGGAGTGCTGTGGTGCAGGTTTTGTATTTTCGCGAGCTCCCTGCCTTCCTCGATCCGGCTGGACAGCGACTTTCGAATTGTAGCTTTTGTTCTCAGCGCGTCTGTTTCCTTTCTGACGCCGTGATGATGACTTTGATTTAGCGCCTTTAAAAATTGTCCAATGGTTTTTTCGGGCATGTAAGTTATGGTTTTTGGTTTTTTGCCCTTGTCGAATGTGCGGACGATGCAGCCCTGGCAGTTGTATTGAGAGATATTTCTCACGCAGAGTTGGCTGATCAAAAGGCTTCACCAAGCATTAGCTACACGTGGCCCAAATTCAATCTGTCTGTAAGTCTTTCGAAGCTGTTCACACCGTGTTTTAGCGAAAGCATCCATGATTCTATCTTGGGTTCTTCTCTTTTTTGCAGCCAGTCCGAAGCCCCTGAAAATCGTAGGTTCGGAGCTTCCCGAAAATTACAATCCTCACAATTGAGCACATCGGGCTTGACCGGTTTAAATTTAACACCTGTAGATCCGACCTTCGGATGTTTGGGCGGCATACCGCTCTCGCTTATCTGGGCCATCACATAATCTCCCCTAGTGTTCAGAAGTGGCTTAACCAGAGGAAACCAAGAATATCATAACCAATCAGCGTTTAATTCATGATTCCCCAATAATATGGCTTTATCCAAAATAAATCTACTGGAACCAATTTGCCAATTTACTCGGAATTTCTGTTCAGATCGCCTGTTTACAGTGTACAGATTGATTCCGTGTACACTGACTTCAGCAAAACTTTTGACAAAATTAATCATTCCATAGTTATAGCTAGACTTGCTGAAGTTGGTGGGCACGGAAGCCTCCTGCGGTGGATAAGTTCTTACATGGAAAATCGTTCTTCTCTAGTAGTGATAAATGATTGTCTGTTAAAACCATTCAAATGCTATTTAGGAGTTCCACAAGGGCCATAAATTGGAGCTGTGCTGTTTAGCATTTATACAAATGGCATAGCAAGTTGTTTTAAATTTTCTAATTTTATTTTATTTGCAAATTACTTAAAAATCTATTCAAAAATATATAACAAAAACTCTTCTGAACGTTTTCAGAATTATTTGAATAGACTTAGTAATTATTGTAATATTAATAAGCAATGAGAGATGCTCAATAATAACCCACAAGTATTCCCCAACTTACTACGATTATCAATTAAATTTGGCTAATCTTAACAGAGTTACTGAAATAGAAAATCGAAGAGTTACTTTTGACACAGTCAAAATGTTGGGTTTTATATATCGTAATTACATATTTATATTCTTATATGCTTATGTAAGTAGTCAATTGAATTACGTATCAGCTGTATGGAACCGGCAATATTTTATTTATATAAATAGAAGGGAAAGTATTAAAAAACTAGCTGGCCCTGCAAACGTTGTTCTGCCCAAAAATAATTTGTCTCTGAAACCCCGTTTAACCACTATACCGGGTGTAACAGGATCATGGTACACCCCCTTATCTCCGTTAGTTTTAAAGGTAATTTATTGAAATTTGGTATATCCCATATACATAATAAGCGGCACTTTTTGACCTGCAAATGATTTTTTTTTCACTTCCGGTTTCGCCGGAAGTGATACCAACTTTCGATTTTTAAATAGAACACCCTGTATATTATTACATTTCTGAAATCTGCATAATTTTCTGAATCCAATGATACCACATAAGTGACATTTCAAACGTCAAAAATTTTTTTAATTTAATTTTTAGTTTTCCATTTAAGTGTGCCATGATGGTTCCGATTTATTCCAATTGATCCATTTAATGCTAGAAAAATCGAAATCCCGTCAAAAATACTAAATTGCGTTTTTTATGAGCAAATAAAGTTCACCGTAATCAATTTTGGGGTAAAACTCAATTTTTTCAAATGGAACCATATTGGTACCGTGGTACCATTTATTAGTACTATTAATAAGGAATTTATTCATACATGGTAATTAAATGTGCGATAAATACAAACAAAATTACAACTAAAAGAAAATAAGAAAATACAAAAAATACAACTTGAAATACAAAAAATTAACACAAAACATTACAACAATTGTTCGAAATGCTGTCCATTAACGTCAACGCACTTCTGAACTCTCGTAGCTGTTTCTTGAAGAACGTTCGATAATTGCTGGGCCGTTATTCTATTAATTGCGCGTCTTACTCGCAACTCCAGATCTTCGCGGGTTGTAACGGGGGTTGCATAAACAATGTTTTTCAAATGGCCCCAAACAAAGAAATCAAGAGGTGTCAAATCAGGTGACCTTGGAGGCCATCGCACAGGACCATTCGTCGAAATTACGTTTTCTTCGAATGCTTGTTGAAGGTAATCAATTACTATTCTTGAATTATGGGGAGGAGCTCCATCTTGTTGGAAATACATTCCCTGTCGTAAATGGATAGGTAATTCAGCTAACCTGTCCTCAATTTCATTTTGCAGAAATCCTAAGTATCTAGCTCCAGTCAAGGCTCCTTCAAATATTATTGGACCAATGACTCTACGACCGACTATTCCAAGCCAAACATTGAAACCGAACCGCACTTGAAAATTACCCTGCCGCAATAAATGTTGATTTACTTGTGATCAATACCTTGTATTTTGTCGGTTAAATAATCCCATATTTGTAAACCTACACTCGTCCGAAAATAAAATCCTTCCCAAAAAAGCATTGTTTGGCTGCACATTATTCTGCAAGATCCAATTGCAATATTCCATCCTACGTTCATAATCATTTTCGTACAGGTGCTGGTGCAATTGATATTTGAAGGATTTATAATTGTGTTTGTGCAAGATTCGGCTTACCGTTTGGTGACTAATTTCCAAATCAAACCCAATTTGCCTTAAAGAAACAGTCTTATCAACTTCTATTCGAGCTAAAACATTAATTTCCGTTCCTTCGTCAATGATAACGTTTTCTTCGGGATCGGGATCATGGTTAGGCTCTCTTCGGAATTGATTTTCAAGACGATTAAAATAATTTCTCGCTGGACATTGTCTATCAGGATATCGGTCGGCATAAAGGTTTCTAGCCGCAAGGCCATTTTTTCTACATTCCCCATAAATAATTAACATGTCCACTCTTTCATCCTTTGTATAAATGTGCGGCATTTTGAACAAAAATAACAACAAATGTAAAGACTCTTCCAATACACAATAGAAACACCGATAAACCAACAAGTATTTATTTGACAGTCTGAATAAACAATTTCATTGTTTTCAAAGCCTCCTTAGTCTTAACACTAAATTAGACCAAAATAATTGTATTTTCTTATTTTCTTTTAGCTGTAATTTTGATTGTATTTATCGCACATTTAATTACCATGTATGAATAAATTCCTTATTAATAGTACTAATAAATGGTACCACGGTACCAATATGGTTCCATTTGAAAAAATTGAGTTTTACCCCAAAATTGATTACGGTGAACTTTATTTGCTCATAAAAAACGCAATTTAGTATTTTTGACGGGATTTCGATTTTTCTAGCATTAAATGGATCAATTGGAATAAATCGGAACCATCATGGCACACTTAAATGGAAAACTAAAAATTAAATTAAAAAAATTTTTGACGTTTGAAATGTCACTTATGTGGTATCATTGGATTCAGAAAATTATGCAGATTTCAGAAATGTAATAATATACAGGGTGTTCTATTTAAAAATCGAAAGTTGGTATCACTTCCGGCGAAACCGGAAGTGAAAAAAAAATCATTTGCAGGTCAAAAAGTGCCGCTTATTATGTATATGGGATATACCAAATTTCAATAAATTACCTTTAAAACTAACGGAGATACGGGGGTGTACCATGATCCTGTTACACCCATAGTTTTATTTTATATCATGTCCATCGTCTTGGACTTAAAAATGTATGTCATTTTCTAGCTGTAACCCGCGACTTCGTACGCGCGAGGTTCGTTATTTGTGTATTAAATAATGACTAATTATTTTCTGTCATCCCATCCCATCTTATCCCATCCCGTCCCCGTCCCCGTCCCCGTCCCGTCCCGTCCCGTCCCTTCTCGTCTCCACCCCTACCATCCCATCCCATCCCTTTCCGTCCCGTCCCGGCCCGTCCCGGCCCGTCCCGTCCCGTCCCGTCCCGTCCCGTCCCGTCCTATCCCTTCCCGTCCCGTCCCGTCCAATTCAGTCCTGTCCCGTCCCGCCCCATTCCTTCCTGTCCCTTCCCGTCCCTTCCCGTCTCGTCCAGTCCAGTCACGTCCCTTCCCGTCACCTCCCGGCAAACGTTGTTTTGTCCAAAAATAATTTGTCTCTGAAACCCCGTTTAACCACTATAAAGTTTTAATTTTATGTCATGTCCATCGTCTTGGACTTAAAAATAAATGCTGTTTTCGGAATCAACGTCCCAAAAAACCTCAATAACTACACCCATATCGATTTTTAGGCTTCTTTACCCCATTTCACCCTCTAAGGGGTAGCGAACCCGACATACGTTGTCCTGCCCGAACATTGATTTTCCTGCTATTAGCGGGTTTAGCTAACGTTTTTCCGATATTCGAATTTTCGATTTCTTTTATTTTAAAAACATGCTAAAAAGCTAAAAACTATTTTCATTATCCGTAGCGCGCTGGTCATCATTGCGGTTCGCACGTAAAGTAGATACCCGAGCAACTGACTGTCTTCCACGACTTAGGTTAACTCGTCGTGCCTTTGGCATTGTAACGGACACTATAAACCGACACGGAATTGTTTTCACAATCACTTGTGCACAAACCAAATTTGAATGTCTGACTGACTGACTGCGACGACTTATGTAAAGCATTTGGAATTACATAAACTATTAGTGTCTTATCTCTTCCGCTTTCGGTTACCTGATGCGGATTATGACATTATGGGGAAAACCCTTCAAACCATTAAGCACAGGTTTGACTGAAAATAGAAACAACACAATTTCGATATTTTCCAATTTTCCGGCTTTCCCTTTCGATTTTCTTACTTTTTCATTCCGTAAGAACCTTCTACGCAGTATTAGAAAACTTAAAAAAAAGATGAATAAAATCGGTAAAGTCGTTCTCAAGTTATGGCGTGACCAAGGGAAATAGCGATTCATTTTTATATATATAGATATATTTATTTATTAAAAGTTTAATCATAATCCTTCTACTTCCAAAAAAGACTGTACTTATTATCATTTATAACCTCTGGAAAACGTTAGCATCCTGCATGAAAATTTAGTATTATACCACATCACACATACATAATCTGTAACCCCTTATACCGTTTACAGTGTCGGGGTGCCGAGCGCACCGAGCCGCTGAGGGTGTGTGCATTTTAAATTCGGCGGAGGTACTTGGGGTAGTGGAGCCTGTCTGGCTAGAACACTACGCCCGCTCTCCAGATGGTCACCCATCCAAGTTCTGACCGAGCAGACTGGTGCTTAACTTTTGCAAGTGCCGTTAGAGATGCATCACCACTCAGCCGTACTGCCGGCTAATTTAGTATTATAAAAACTTTAATACTTTTATAGATGCACCTGACCTGGTATTATTATTTAATTTAAATGTTGTTTTTACAATCTAAGAGATCATCCACTGCTTCGTCAGTCGTTTAGTAAAACTAACTCCTCTTACAACTCACCAGTAGCAAGGCTCGCTGAATCATTGAATGCTTATTGTAAACATTTAGACGTTTTTCATATGTCACTGCTTAAATTTAAGTCTGCCCTGAGGCAGTTGCTGCGGTAACCGCTATTTATTTATTTATTCCCTAAACGTAAAATTCTGTTGAAAGGGACTTTACATTGGTAGAAGATCCGACGGCACAAATTGCAAAACTTCTAAAAGCCTTGACAGATGAAGACTACAATACTGTTTCCAACAGTGGCAGCGGCGTATGGAGCGATGTGTGCAAGCAGAGGGGAACTATTTCGAAGGCGATAATGTAATTTGAGAATAATGTGTCTAAATTCTATTAAAATTGTATTTGTTTAAAACAGCTGCCTTCCAGGTACGGTCCAATATGAGTTTGCAAAAATAAATCTTCGATTTTTTTTCTAATTCAATATATTCACATTTTACAGTTAACGTTTTGTTAGGATTCAGCTAACTTCTTCAGAAATAATATTAAAATATGGAATAAACTAAATATAAGAGACATGGTTAAATTTTATAATTAAATCAATGCATTTTTAATCTTACCCAATGTTATATGTAGAAAAGGTTTGGGAAGGATTAACAATTCTTTTATTCTTCTTGTAGAAATTAATTCAAACAGTTCGAAATTATAATTAAAACTAAGGTGTACAAATGAATTATTTTGCGAAATGTCAAATGTCAAATTATGAAATCTAGTTAGTTTAAAATTATCATTGTAAAATGATATTTTGATATTAATAATAAATCGAGTAATCATTTTTCATTAGTTAAAATAAATATTACTGAATCTAAAAGATTACTTAGAGAAGGTAATAGCAAAATAATTAAGAAATTCTGTCAGTTTTGAAATTAATAGAATTTGATTTCCTTATTTCAATCATGTTATAGCTTAGGCGTTTTTCAAAATATTTCCTTTGCAATATTTTAGGGGAGTCAGCATGGCCAGAGAGAGCACTATTTGGTTTATTTGGGGTAAAACGTTTAGTTTTTATAGAAGTTGTATGTTGAGTTATTTTTTTTTAGATTTTATTTTGTTTGTTCTATGTATTTGGTATTTCACTTATTACATCTGCTTTGGTGAACAATATTTGATTCAGACTGAATGTTTTATCTTTTAGATTGTTAAAAAGTTGATTTACAATTGTAAAAGAGATATTAAAATTATTTTTGTTTGTTATTATTTTACTTAAACATAGTGGTAGTTTAGGTATATAAGGAATGGAAATGTAAAATGGATTTTTAATGTTTTGGTTATTGTTGTATTCTTGTCCTAAACAGTTAGGGTATTAGGTATTAGAGTGTTATGAAATGTAAAATAGATTTATGTTTTAGTTATTGTTAAATTCTTGTCTTAAACAGTTACAGTATTGGGTATTAAGGTGTTATTATTTTTAAGTTTATTTATTATTTTTTTTTGTTAGAGCTAATTAAATCAATAGGATAATTATTTTTTAATAATATATTCTCAGTCTTTACTTCCCTCGTCTAAAAAACGAAGGAAGCATTGTCATCGTGAAAATATCACATTCCGAGATTTCTTCAGATTTTCACGTTTCAGGGTCTCTAGATGAAGAAAAGCAGGTTTTCTTAATTCGGTCTATCTGTCTTCTGACGGTATAACTCAAACATTATTTGTTAGAGGATGACGATATTTTGCATGCAAATGATATGTCTACCTGACATGAAACCGCGAAAACTTCAGACAAATATGTACAGGGTGAGCACCTTAAAAAAATAAGTTTTGCTTATTTTTGCGTTAATTGAGAAATAGATTAAAGTAATAATTTGCACATAGGTCAGGATTTACACTTAACAAAAATAGGACCCAACAGATACCGGATAATGTCGCAAAATTTGTTTTACTTTTAAATCGACTTAGTTTGAATTACTGAGTGGTTCCTTTTATTGTTTCAGTATTATTAGAAATTCTAAGATATTTTTACCCCTAGTTGCTTTTGATTTTTCAAAATATTTATTGCCAGAACTTCCTCTTCTTTTATTTGCAAACGATAAAATTAATAATTTGCATATAGCTCATTGCCGAAAATGAGACCTAACAGATACAGGTTAAACATCAGAAATGATATAGTATCTTAATAACGCAGCAGAAACTCATCGAATTTGAATGCGACCATGGCTCATCTAATCTAGCGGGCGGCTATGAAGCTCCCGTCACGGGAGCTCCTGAGAACGCGGAGTTCAAATCCCAGCGGACTAATTTTTTTTAAATTTGCAAATTGATCTAATTCGCCCGAGGGAGGTTCCGTGTAAACCCCTTTACAGATATATTTCGTTGTGCTCAACATCCTGTGCCGTTGATCATTTACTTTAGTTTATCCACCTTTAGATGAAATTTTATATCCACTATTCTTATTCAACCATCCCCAGAATCATAAATAAAACTGTAGTGAGTTACTTTGCTGATAAAAGATGTTGTGGCTCTCAAGATATTCCAATCAGAATAATCAAGAAAAATATTTACAGCATACAGTGTGTAGTGATCAACGGGTACAAATCTGAAGAAATTGTAACTTTCTCGGGCGTGCCTCAAGGATCTCACCTGGGCCCTACGCTATTTATTGCTTTTATAAATGATTTAACTTTCAATTTCAAATCTTCATATCTGCTCTATGCTGATGACTTAAAACTCTTTGCTGAAATTAAGTCAGTTAATGACTGTATTACCCTTCAAAATGACTTGAATCACCTGAACGACTGGTGTAGCAAAAACAAAATGATTTTAAACATTCAAAAGTGTCACAAAATTTCCTTTTTTCGAATTAAGTCCATTATAACTTTTAACTACGCATTAAACAATACCGTTCTTAACAGCGTAACTAGCATACGAGATCTAGGCATCACCTTGAGTAGCGATTTAACTTGCAACACCCACATTGAAAAAACCGTATGCAAAGCCAACAAAATGTTGGGTTTTATAGTCCCCGCAACAAAAAACTTTCAAAACATAGAAGCACTGAAAACCTTATACTTCGCCTATGTACGCTCCCATCTAGAATATTGCAGTTTCGTTTGGAATCCGTTTTATCAAATACATATAGATCGAATTGAGTCAATTCAAAAGCGTTTTCTAAAAATAGTGTGCTGTAGAACAAAGGTAAAACTGGACTATAGAAAACAACTGACGAAGTTTACCATGCTGACACTGGAACACAGAAGAAATATAATTGATCTTAAAGAACTACATAAATTTATTGGAGGTTATTACAATGACGTTTCGATTATTTCTCGATTTCATATAAAAACCCCATCGTATCCAGTTCGCCACTCATCCTTGTTTTGGCACAATCAATGCAGTACAAATTTTCAATTAAACTCGCCTGTTATTCGATTAGTTAGGACTTACAATAATCTCGAACTACAAGATCTCGATGTATTTGTAATGCCACTGGCAGTATTGTCAAAACTACTAACGCGTTATTATTTGGACACCTATTCTCATTAATCCTTGGATATCCATTTGCAGTAATATTTAGAGTAATTCTAGCTTAAAATAATTGGTTGTTATTTGCGTTTTGTATTCCACTTTCTACATTTTATAACAATTTAGTGCCGACCTATTATTGGATGGCTGTTAAATCAGTCACTGTTGGTCCGGCCTTGCTTATAAATAAATAAATAAAAAAAAAAAAAAAAAAAACGCACTCTCTGAGGGGCGTCTACATAAAGATGAAAAGTTACCCTAGCCTTCCCATTTCAAAATGGGAAACAAAAATGTTACCGAAAATTAGACTAGTGGCCGTACTATCGATTAAAAAAAATCTAGAAAAAATAATGGCCAACTATCTAAACGTATTTGTCATAGATAATATCTTAAATAGTTCTTAGTTTCCATGTACTCAAATTATTATTATGGTTATTTCCTGTTTTGCACAACTAAAATTCAATTAGTAGAACTCGTCGCAGCACTATGGTATCAATTAACGTAAGTAACGTAAAAACTAAGATGGGATAATTGCAAATTATCAATACCACAAATTTTATTCGACGGTTTATTACTATATATTGATGAAACTTTATCTTGAAATCACCAGATGCAAATTTATACAAGTCTTTCGCTGACCTATGTATGCAGTAACTCAACTTCTACCAAAATATCTGCAAAACAGGTATATTTTGAAGAAAAGGGAAAAAAGTCAAAATTAAATAAATAAACAATTTGCGATCGCTTTTTCCTTCACCCACTTAGAGTTTGATATGCAGAGATCAATTTTATTAACAAACTTATTCTTTTATTGTAATTTTTAGGTGTATATCTTGGGAAATAAGTTATTTACTTTACTTTCTTTCCGTCCTAAAACAATTCATTAAACGATCATCTTCAAGGTTAAGTCAGCCGTGATTGTTTTATAAGTGCACTAGTAGTATTTCCAGGATTTCAGTAATAATAACTTATGTATATTCCAATGTTGCACGATAAACATCTATGATGTATAGTGCGAAATTCGTATTATCAGTAATTATTATTATGTTATATTCTAACAGCTCCAAATTATGTAGTATACATGATATCACGTGCAGCTGGTGTTCTCGTGTCTAAATAAAAGTTTTATATTAGGGGTGTAGAGTACCACAATGCTCGACGTGGTGAGCCCAAATTGGTTTCAGTAATAACTTATTGCCGAAAGATAAGTAGAAATCGATATTAAATTGCCCAACGGCCCACTTCGCCCGACACGGCAGTGCCCACTTATTTTGTTACGCATTTACGAATCCAACGTTGTCGAAAATTAGTAAAAAGTTAGCATCAAGAAAAAAGTGCTCGAATAATTAAGCGTACAATTACACCCTTGTTAGTGACGACCCGTCTCCGAACGTATGCCCCAAATTTATGAGCTTTAAGTAAAATGGGAGAGTCATGTTTTAGCGTCCCCTTTGAAAGCACGGTATAAGTCTTTTTCTTTGCAATCCTTCGTGTGTCTTATCAAAAGGAATAATAAGCTGTCGTCATAAATTTCCAGCTTCGTAGATTTTCGACTAGGGTTTTTCACATAAACCGAGTTCACTCTTGATACGTTAAATCTGCGAAAAGAAAATTGAACTTCTTATCTGCCAAGTATGAATTTCTAGAATTGATCCTGGCATAGGTAGAAAGTCGCCCTTATCCAAATTTTCCTCGCCGCTAGTCTCAGCAGCAGGGCAAAAAGTGAAATTCATATGCATTAACAAATGCGAGGTTTGACGCAAGCAAAAAGCATTATTACAAAGCTACTAATACCTCCACACTCGCTTATGATGTGGTACGGATAACTCGTTCAGCGTTCAGTCAACAGCAGCTTGTGAGCTTATGTCGCATTAATTACTTTAGTACAAAACACTTTAATTAACATGATCCGGTTACGGCCCCTTAAAGTTTCGTTTATAATGCGCTTGAGGTGTAAACTTATATAATAAAAACTTTTGAAAAAAATATGGCTTCTAATTCACTATGGTATTTTTGTTCAACACTTCGATTACGGTAGTGGATGTCTCCGGCAGTCTGAAAGGTTAATACGTAAAATTGTTGATTTTTAGACAATATAATTTCTGAATTTCAGAAACACAGTTTGTTGAATCATAATCTGCCTCTTATACTAGCTTTTGGGTTTTGAACGCGTAGGTATTCATCCACCTCATATTTACAAACAATATTTACAAGCCTTAGGCTGCAAGTAGGGTGTTGCTTTTACTGAAGATGTAATGTGCATGCTTCATGCCTTCAGGTAAAGTAAGCGAAGATACTACATTACATTTGCTCCACTTTACGCCAAATTAAGGGCCCGCATTATCGATAATTTCGTAGAAGCTTACGACTTGCTCAAGATTAGTAGTAGTGTACATGTTAAAGATAACAGCACAATGTGTATCCTCAAATTAACATATATGAATAAAAGACATTGTTGACAATTTCGCCTCCATGTTAGTTACGGTGGCTTGTAAGTGTTTGACTGATAGTTTGTTCAAATTTATGAAATACTTTCTATATTTCAACATTACAGACATAAAAGCATTTTCTGCATATTATAATTTATTGTACAATAGTACTTAACCAGCTCTATAAACCTAATAAACTTGACAGAATTTGGCAGGTTAATTTTATGAAAATTCAAAATGAGCGACTATAACTGTTTACAAGAAAAGATCAAGGGCTGACTTCCTAAGTTAAATACTAAGAATTTTGCGTCTTAAAAGGGGCCATTAACAATTTTTGGCAACAAACAGTTCATAATTCCGCTAGATAATGGAATGACAAAGAACACTTGTTTTGCCAACCGTGTGCTATGCCACTGCTCAAGCGCACACCACTGCTGGAAGATGTGGATCCGTTACTCATCCTAGAATCTGCATTTAAGATGGCCGGTGCTGGTGAATTTGGGTTGCGGTTGACGACCATCCGCCTGCTATGCCAATTTTCGCGGTGTCCAGGAATCACCAGGACCCCCTTATAATTCGTGCCAGGTATTTAGATTTTGTTGTTTTTCACATTCTTAAAATGAAAGTGGTATTGCTTTTTCAACTGCTATAATTGACACAAAATGTTTGTTGTTTTGGTACACTGATACATATAAGGTTTAATTTTTAATTATATATAAACTGTAATACTAATTACTCCGAATTTTTAAATTATTTTAAACCTTAAACCCATATAGCTTTTACGCTACCGTTTTCGAGGTGACGCTATAAAATCCACCATTCGTTTACATATCCCAATTGAGCGGCTCCCAAGAACATTATTGATTTTTTCTAAAAGGTTTATCGCAACTTGTTAACATAAAGTGAGCAAGATAGCTCTCATATGAATGAAGATCTTTCTGAATACTAAATATCGCAAAAATGGCTACCACAAAATATACATTTACTAAAATAATACACTTGAACTGTAATGGATTCTACACCCGCTTGGCAAATATTCAAGTGCTACTTATGAAATGTGAACCACAACTGCTCCGTTTACAGGAAACTCAGTTAAGAGGGCGACAAAAAACCGTAACCCTAAACTGGCCGTGATTCTCTGTAAATTTATCACATTGATCTGCATGGTGGTTATAAACAAAAGCAAAGCGGTCACGCCACACGGCTTGACAGAAAAATCAATACTTTTACTCATAAATCATATATAAAAGATCGGAAAATATATAAAAAAGCGGGGAACCTACAACTTAAATTATTATACTAGCTGTCCATGTAATATTAAATTTCCTGTACGTTTTAGTCGAGCCACTAAACGACGGAGCTGGAATCCATTTTTCAACCAAATCCTTCGGAGGGTTATATCGACCTAGTTTCGGCAATGCAAGGTACAATTTAGCAATCATCACATATTTTTGCTTCTTATGAGTTTATTTGTTTACAGGTTAGCATCAACACCTTCACCACGTTTTTTGTTAGCTGTTTCCTTTGCCGCTTTGGAAATGGCTAGAAAACTAACTCGAAACTGTCGACCAACTCGTCCGGACTTGCAGTCGCCTTTGTAAGGATGCCATCGAGATCTTCAGATGTTTAGTGATTTGCTCGTGCTTTACCAATTGTTTCTGCTACTTGAACATATGCGCTATTGCTAATTCACCACTACTGTTTATGGTCGCACATAATGTAATCTCATGTCATTCTAACGGATATACAACGTCCTATTAGGAGTGTTCTCCATTCTCCATGTAAGACTACAGCTGAAATTGCTGGTTTTGCTCCAAATATTGTATTGATATTAACTCAGTTGCAAGTTTTTACCCTATGAATTTTATACATGCATATATGTTGTAATTTGTTTAGTAAGAAAACATTTTAGTTTATATACAAGTTTTTCATATCGAGTTTTCTGATAGTTTTTAAATCATTCATTAAATGTTTTTATAAATTTCAATAAATGCTGTCTCAGCATCGCCAATATCATTTGTTCATGTAGTTTTAGATATTTAGCTACACTAAAAATACTAATAACGCAGATCTACCAACATTTCCGTAAAAATCTATACATGTTAATATCTCAATAAAAATGACTACCTACTGATACCAAACTAACTTCAAAATAGAATCGTTGTGACTACACGGGCACATTAGAGGATCGACTAAGAAATAGCGAAGACGGAATGGGTTTGTTTCAAAGCCTAAATTCATTCATCATTGTAAAAGGGCCGCCACTGGGTCTTTATAGAACAAATGTGCTCATAAACTCAAAGCTTAACCAAAATCACAATTACCTGAATTGCAATATAAATAATAACCAGGTCATAAATCAGTAACACAAATGCACATATTTATAATAAAGGATATAATAGCCAACATCATGTCAATATAATGTTCTTAGCTTTCACATCATTATAATGTTCATTAAGAGGCGTCACCAAAAAAACATAAAACAGATAAATGTATATGTATACACAAAGATGACATTCTAGAAAGCTTGAACGACTTCCATCGCAAACGTTAGTACTCCGCACAACAGTATAATCTTGACATAAGAATCAAGATAAGCCCCAAAATAATTGAAGAATTTTAACGGGGAATAGTAGCATAACTCACAAGGTTACAAAATACTATTATAGAAGTGTGTACGACCAAGTAGCTGTATTTTAATAGCAATTAGAGGCTTCTGGCCTCGACAATAACAGAGGACCGCAGTAGATCAAAGTAGCATAGCAGAAGGGGCCTGTCAGGAACTGATCTTGACGATTCAAGCATCAAGCGAAGACATTTGACAGCAAAACTGGTCACAACTGCAGCACACGGGTGGAACTATACAAGTTCATAACTGCACGCGCACTTAAACAGGACCAAAACAAATGTATACGTGGTCAGAACAGTTGGATACAGGATCAGAACAGCTAGACATACCCCGAAAGTAAAACTAATTTGGCAAGAATCAGAAATCAGGCTGAAATGCCCACGTGCACTTACCCCAAAGATTGAACTTGAGCTGACAGATATTGGGACCAAATGGCGGAAATTCGCTAGCGACCAGCGAATAAAGTACGAAAGCGCCTGCCGCGACAATGCGGACGAAATCAGATGACGGCGCGGACAATTCAATTAATACGCTAAGTAACTGTAGCTAAAGCGAACCTGATCGTTGTGGCACCTCAAATGCCAAACCTGATGTTTGCTTGACAAGTTTTGACAGAAGGTCACATGATTGCATTTCTAAGAACTGATGACTAACGCTTCTCCACATCGAAAGTATGTTAAGACCCTTTCATTCTTGTTAAGTAGACTTTGACTTGCAGGTGAAATGCATTTTATGGTTGTTACTTCAGGCATGCTGTGCAATTGTCTATTTTCAGTCTGGTAATTAAATATATTATACAATGCATTGGCAGCACACACAAACGAGTATTGCTCGTAAAATTGTAATCCAATAACAATAAAAAAATTCCTCTTTTATGCAGAACTAGCCATTCAATAGCTCACTTCAGTGACATAAATCTATTGCCTCACCATAGTGTATGCATTCAAAAGCAGTCGGGAGTCGGTTACATATTGGAACTACTAATAACGGAAAATAAAAATATATTAATAATCAATTTTGAATTGACGATTGGGTTATTCAGCGTAATATATTTCTTAGTTATATAGTGTGTCTGACAGCATGTGCAACAAAGGGAAACATCAATGATAAATGTATGTTAGTATCAGTGCGCCTTTTGCATGGCTTGCGTTGGGTAGCATAAACTTGTTAGATATATCTTTCTGCATAAATGAAAGTTGTTAAATATTTCAATTGGTTAACTAGAAAACATAAATATATGTTGAGTTACAATAAAACATTTTTTTGTTTCAAAGTGTTTACATATAGAAGTTTTATAGAGAAAAAGAAGAAAGAAATCTCAGGAAATTTTCTTAACATGCTTCCTACATGCATTTATATGCACATACACATTAATTACTTCGAACTCACGTTAAAATTGTAATTTAAAAATAAAAAACTTGCTAAGAACAATGCTTTAGAACCCCAATAACATATCGGTAAGCATAATGTAAATATCACCTTTAAAAATATGCATTTAATGTAGTAGAGGATAGCAACCCTATCATCAACGTGTAACCTTCGCTCATAATATAAAAAAGCATCCAGTAGCTTTCTTCTCGTTTGCTTTAAATGCTACTAATAGGTGATCCTATAAAACAGTTTTTGGTAAATATGCGAGTGGAAATCCAAATTGTGTAATTTCAGTTGATCGCATTCCAGTGTTGTGGGTTAAAGCAATATAATTACTCCTTCTTTCTATGTAACTCCTAACTTTTTAGTCCTTCAGTCTGACAGACCCAACGTTTAAAAATTGTAATTGAATTTTCTCAAATAAAGAACTGGGGAAAATTATAAAATTGCTAGAAAATACAAGAAACATAACCCGGGTACAGCAAGATGAATACAAATGTTATTGCTTACAAATTTTTCCTAAAACTAAACATTACAATAACTTATTAGGGAAACAATTAAAACGTATACTGTTTCGCCTTCCAGCATTATATAATAAAGTAATATATCAATTACTTATTATTAAACCCAATAATGCTAGAAATTTCATTTCAAGTGAACTTTCCGGTCTAGCACATTGTTATTTATATAAATGGAAGTTCGCTCTTTTAGGAGAAATTCTTACTTTAATTGAATTTTTAAAGAGCCCACTTCTCACAACTTACTCCAGCTATTTAACAAGTTAAATATTACCTACACAAGAATTTGCAGTGCTTCTACAGTTGTTGAAAACAACTGGCAAAGAGTAAGTTTCCGTCAAATACATCAAAGAATTTGAAGTGCTTTCGCTTAATGTTTGTGCTGCAAAATACAGGTTAATTCGATTATTATGATAATGTACCCATCCATTGTTAATTTTTGTTGACCTTCCTCCTGGTGAATTTTAATCAATTATATCATACGTAATTACTCATGTAAGTTATGTAACGAACGCCTTCCGGGATTGAACCGTGTTATTATTGAAATTGAAGAGCTCAACGTTTCGCCTGCTGTCATAGGGGACCCCATTAGGAGGTAAGCAAATGAGCACGCCAGCTCAACGTATAAACCACATCAGAGACGAAACTATTCTGCAAAAGATGGGATAGAAGAGCACTGCAACTCAACGTGTGGACCACGCCAGAGGCGAAACTCTTCTAACGATCCGAAGGAGAAATTTCTAGATAAGTGTCGTAGAGGTTGAGTGAAACAGGGGGTGGGCGGGGTTTAGAATTTAGCGCTTTCCACATGGAAGGACGAGGATAGCTTTTGTCTCGATTGAGATTATTACGGTGTCGTAAATTTCAACGGCTTCGTGCATGTTTCTGCTAAAGAAGAATGGAGATTTGCAGATAGCAGAAGTTTAATCCGTTGGTGTTCGGCGATGGCCAATAATGAAACCAGACTCGACTTGGAGCAACGCTGGTGTACCAGTTTTTACTGAACGTTCGGTTTCACCAATGTATATAGCATTACAAGAACAAGGGACTCTATACACACTTATAGGTGACACGGTGTTTAATTTATATTTTGGTGAAAGAAGAACCTGTGAGATCCTGTTTGGGGATTTGAATAGTGTTTTGATGTTTTTTTTTTCGAAGAAACTTGCCTATGCGCTCGGTGACTTGGTGGATATAAAAAAAACTATTGCTGCGGGAAGATCGGTTTTAGGTGATTTGTGTGTCTGTGGATGAGGATTGCCATTGATGCCACTGCATTGGCTAGAAACAAGTACATACAAGAAAGGAAGAGAGCCGTTACTTTCTATCTCCATGGTGAAGTTAATGTCTGGATGTTGACTATTGAGATGATTTGAGAAGACGGGTAAAGTATCTTTACCATATGGGCAAATGATATAGGTATCGTCAACGTATTGGAATCAGACCGTGGGTTTCAATTCTAAAGAGTCCAGAGCCACGGGTTCGAAAGCTTCCATAAAGATATTGGCAATAACAGGTGAAAGAGGCGGACACAGAGATTTGTTTGAAAAACTGCTCTTGATATAAGAAATAAGTGAAGAAACGGCCTTTTTTATAATACTTAAGTAAGTAATTAATTTCATTTTCACCTTTGTCTACAATAATGCCTGTCACCTGCAATATTTCTTACATGAAACAAATTTGTCTAGCAATGATTTCCAGTAGGTACTGTCTCCCAAATTTCAACAATCTCTGAAAGTGTGACCTAATAAATATTGATATGGTTCTATTAGAAGTACAGTAATCTGCTCAAAGAATATTTCAACATTGAAATAATGATTTATCATTACAAGAAGTCTCTGGTTAACACAGGTTGTTTGTATTATGCCGCTAATTTACCTATTTTTTTTACAATACTGAAAGTAATTTATTCATTTTTCCACCACGTCAGGATTTTGAGAAATCTCCAGCAACCTGTTCTCTTAACACAGGTTAATCTTTACTGCATTTAGAAATATTTTTAATTTTACCACATCAATGCAAAATACTAAATGAATTTTTGCAGTGTCTGTCATGTTCAAACATTTTTCAGAATATATTTTTTGCAGAACCCTTAAACTACGCTCTTCATTGTTTTGGAACCCATCAGTTTATGGTATTCGTGGATTTGCACTTAACTGGGTGTACATGAAGCTGCAAAACAGCGATTTGAGTAAATTTATACAGGCAGGAGTGTTTGTATTATATTTTGATAATATCTCGTACGTGTGTTAATTATTCTAACAGTTATTGTTATGTATGTGGAGAGTACACTATTTAGTGCATCCTCAAAGAGAAAAAATCTGTTACTTGAACTTTGGCTTTCGAATCAGAAATCAAGACAAGTCTTGAATTTGCACATTGCACATTTGCTGTCCACGTTGCGCTGTTACTTTAAGAAGTTGGTTAAGCTTTGCTACGCCGTTTGCAGTACATATAATTTGAATATGGAACATATGACAGATTCCTACTGCTTCACCAACATTTTTGGATTTTCTGGAAAATTACATATCCTAATGTACCATTGGTAATCGTCCAGCATCCCATTCGGAAGATTTGCCAGTGCCAACAGCTATAAACGTTTCGAATTAATAACTTGTTGCTGCAGAAACAGAAAAAGTAGTTGCGGAGATATCCACCATCGATGAAGAATATTTGTCAAGCATACAAAGATCATCTAACAGCTCAATTAGAACTAGGTGACCTAATTTGAGATTTGAATTTATCTAAAATAAAAGAAAAGATTCTAGGGTGAAGACTAGAAAGATGTGCTGATTATCAGCAGCCCACGAAACCAAAGTGCAGACTCTACATAACAAAATATGAAATAGAGTCCTTGAAAATTTTACCTGAAAATCATTAATTCTTCGAAAACTTGCATTTTTCATAAAATAAAAGACAATGTATTACACTCAAATTAAGAATTTTACTTAATATGAAAAATATGATGAAAGTGGAATTTCGACTTTAGATTAATTACCATTAAAAAGGACATGATTACAATGAAATTTCTTTTTCGTAGGTAGACTGTATGAGAGATTTGAATGTTTTCCCGTAATTTATGATTTTTGGGCATAGCTTTACATGAACTACCTTTCGTATTTTGTGGCGAAGTCTCCGTTTAATTTTTTAAATAAATTTTTTAAAAACAGGTAGTTTCTGCACTGGAGTTATTATTACAAATAATTTTTTTAGCAATATAGAAGGTGCGAGATATGTGATATTACGTAGGTTGCCTCATAAGTTCTTGTGCATAGAGATTTTATACCAAAATCTAGTCAACTATGGTATCCTGATATTCAATGAATGCGAAAATAATTGAAATTAGAGCTCTTTTGGGGCACTATTGAGAAAAGGTTTAAGTATAAAAGCTGTAGCCGAGCAAATCAATAAAACTGAAGGCGAAGGTACTCTCCATCGAAACATTTCAGCCCTTTGGTTTAAATTGTTCCGCGAGAGAAACACCAAGCTCATCGATCGTTGAAGTTCGCACTGGAAGGCCTTCCGTAACGAACGAAGACGCCATGAAAGCTGTAGTCAATAATAATTCGCAGTCAAGTGTACGTGCATTATGGACTACAATTGGCCTTTCAAAATTGACAGCTGATCGACACTCGAAGAAAATGGGTTTTGTCAGTAAGCGGCCTCGAATGGATCCTCATGATTTAATAATCACTACTTTATGCACAAAGACATATGGGACAACCTAAGAATGCCTTTCTTGGTAAATCATTGAGTGTTTTCTTAGTAAGAAAATCTTAACCATGTGGTTTGTGCTAAATCACGTTCGTTATATCCTATACGATTTCTCTAGGAGACTAAAATTTGAGAGGTAAAGACATCTAGCGTGATATATCGAGAAACAACAAGTTGGGGACCGCAAAAGCTGTGGTAAAAATTGGCGGAAGTGGAACATAACTCAAAGTGGCGGTTTTCATATTCTGTAAAATAAAAAAAAATCGATAATTACACGTTAATTACACGATCACGTTCGCAGACAGGGTGTCGGTTCGACCTTGAACCTGTTATCTATTGGCGCAGTCGTCGCAAATTACTTAACTTATCATGATTTCTTAGTTACCACCTTTTTTTAAATTTCTTCCTAACGGCTACAATTGCCCCCCGTACTTCGGGGGACGCGGGCGTCACTTAAACCTAAACCTTAATTAAGTAAAAATCTAGACCGCCCGTGTCGGGAGTCGGATCTCCCGCCCGCTCTGACTCGAGCGCTTCATGTTTTCACTGTGACCTGGGCTGCATCGCCATTTGCCTATCGAGGACCTTATTTGGTCTCAAGCCATATATGGCTGCCGTCTACTGCGACGCGTCCGCTTTACTTAAGAAAAAAATTCAAAATTTTTAAATTAAGGTAAGAACGGAGGATGGGGCGGTACATAGCACAGAACTTTGGAAATATCACTACCAAAGTCAACTACGCCTCGCTGTCACGAAGTAAAACATTTAAAAATTGAAATTTTTATATCCTGATACCGAAAATAGACATTGAAAAACGGTTTTTGCATCAGTGGTTATTATAACGTGCAGTTGGGCATAAAGTGTGCAGCGGGAAAATGAAGTTGTGTAGTGAGAGATTGAAATCTGTGCAGGAGGCAAATAAAATTATGTTGAAAACATGCAATACTAAAAAGTTTTTATTTTGATTTTTTCATCAATGCCGTCTTCAGATTCATCACTCTTTGTACCGTTGGCCTCTGCAAATATACCTTTAGGCCATCTTTATTGCCTGGCCCTAAGAATTTCATTAACTCGAAGTTGTCGCTTATTTAACAGTAGCATTGTAGCTTCTCGGGGATCTCAGCTTAGCAAAGAGGTATGTTGTAGTACATGTAGAGAATTTTATTTTCAGAATAGAAGCTTAAAGTGACACACTTTTTAAGTATTGCTAGTACTTATCAGTCGTTAGAAATCCGCTAGAGATGGTCGGTATTTAACGTAGCAGTTACAATACACCGCCTCCAAAGATTGTTATACTCTGAATGGTTCATTAAGACACGTTAATAACTAACACCAAAGCTCACCTTAGTTACGCCTCAACTATCCTGCACAGATAGTTGACCAACTAATGCTCAGCGAGAAGGGGTGGTTCGAATAATCACGGCGTAACTTAGACCAAGATGCAGTCAAAATAAGGGTTGGTTGTGATCAAGATGAAAAGGGGTAGGCGCTACGAGTACGAAAAGTTGCTGAACGACCGCTGTAGAAACACAAACTCCAGGGACGGTTACTCTGTTCCGATGGTCCTGTGAGGATTGTCTCCCCATCGATTGTGCTTGCAATTCCTCTCCCCCCATTAAACTTTGTTTTGGTGAACAGTTAAGTTGTTTTAACAGAATTTGTTGTCTTATCTATACCTCAAAGTGTCATATTGTCACTCTGCAACTTTCTCAGATGCCTGCTAAATATTGTCAGCAGAGCTGCTAGGAAAGCGAGAATATAACAAAAAATTCTGTTGATTACGGCATATAAAAAACTAATGCATGCCAAGAAAAGAAACAAGAACTGAGTATTGGTGCAAAGGTAAATTCCGTCAATCTTACTTCAGACAAACGCTGCAATCTCAAAAGTTTGAAACCATTTCGGATAACTGAATCTCACAATTCCTTCGTCCTAATCCCAGTGGGAAAAATTACTCAACCCTACTAATTCTTGAAACATTAATTTCATATTAGGCCGCAAATTGCTATCGAAGAAACCTTTTACCAATGGATAGCCTGCACCTTCCGACAACTCTTTCTTATTGGCAAAATAATCTTTCGCCACCCCTACCTCCTTTACCAGTAGAGGAAATCTGCAATTTAAAATGATCGATTACAGTACTAAGAACTCTTATCTTATTTGTTTACTTGTTTAGCCCAAAAGCCGACTCTTAGATCGATAGAAAATGGAAAAAAGGTCGACATCGGGGGTTGGTCCAAATGCTCGGAAGGGAGTACTTTACACCAAAATACTTGTCCGCGCCAGCCTTTAGCTTTCGATAGCTGCTACTGTTGGCGTACCAGATGGAACCCCTTGTCTTTCAAAATGGGGGCTTCCAAATTGGTAATAAGTTACAAAAACCGCTTCAACATCATGGTGTGAGTAGCGAAAGTCCAAAGACAAATTATTCATTACCAAATGGAGTACTAAATCGGAGTAAACTGAAGAAGACAGTAAGTGGGGCGGGGAAATCGGGTTTAGCGATGTCCAGTAAAACTGCTGCTTTACTGCTGAGAATTAAAGTTTCACTAGTGAAGAATAGATGAATAAAGACCTAAAATGGTTTAGCGGATACCAGGTGGTGGATTTTTCAAAACCCACTCTATTTTCTTCAGATTATCTTAAATTTTGTTGAGGATTGTATATATATATATATAAGGCGAAGAATTTGACTGGGAAAGGGGTTATAGTCAACACCAATCTCAGTACTTGGGCAACGATTACAAGAGCTATTAATGGTTTGTTGAAATAAAACCACTTGATGCTAAGGTCGACAAGTTTCGAAATATATTTATTCCATTCTCAAGACCTACGGAGAGGTTACAGATAAGAAGCGATGTTTGTACAATGTAATTAGTTAAGATCTTACCTAACAAATTGCGGCACACAACCGAAAAGGCACATGTAGTTCACAAAACATGTGACTAGATTTCAAATTTTAAATTTACAAAAGCAGTACAGCGAATGCAGCATATCACACAACAAAAAGTAATGCTAGATTTTCCTGTCACCAGGTTACATGTTAAAAATCCACAAATACATTTAAAATTAATTAATTACTACAATTTGTATTAGTTTTAAGCCATAATGGCCGTCAATTTGATAAAATTGTTCAAAACCGATAAGGAATGCAAAGAAGTTATAAACTTTGCAGCTGACAGTCGTGGTTCGCGCATGCGCCTTACGATCGGCGTCGGTAGTATACCAGGGACGTTCAAAATGGAAAGGTACTGTTCGCTGGCACAAGTAAGGAAATTTATGAAATTTAATTAAAGGGTAAATTATTTATTTATGGGAAAGAAAGATATATTATAAGGAGAGTGAAACAGGTTAGGTTGAAAATTATTGACCCTCGATTCTAACCAGGTTGGGGAAAATCTAAAGAAAAATCGTTATTGGACATTGCTAACAGGAGGTGATATGAAACACTAAGGTTGTCAAAGTCTGTTTTTGAATTAAGGGTGTTGTTACTGCCAAAAATGTGGCACATTTCAATAAATAAACGATGGTTACTATTAGATTCTGTTGTAATGATTTTGGTATTATCAAAATCCATCTCATGACCCGTACTGTTGACGTGACTAGCTAAAGCACAGGCCTTAGGTTTTACACGGGAATCGCTTTTGTGTTGGGTAATCCTAGCTTTCAACCTCTGTGAAGTTTGCCCAATATAGGTGGACTGGCAACCATTACAATTTATCTGATAGATGACATTTGGGGTTAACATAATTGGAGTTTTATCTTTCAATTTGGAGAAACAATCTTTTATAATATGGTGGTGTTTATCTGCTATTATTATGTGATTAAATTTGTGGAAAACCCTTTTTATTATGTGGGATAGCCCTTTGATGTAAATTAGACTTTTGTACATAGGGGGTTTGTCGTCCCCGTTTACAGACCTAACAAGAGGAGTGGCCCTGTTCATCGTATTGGAGAATAAAATGGAATTTAATAGTGAGATTGGATAATTATTTAATTTAAGAATGTTAATTAATTTATTAAGATTGGTCTTATGGAAATCTGGGTGTGAGATCGTAAGGATTCTGTGTTTAAGACCTCTTACGACATTAAGTTTGTGTCGAATGTTATGTATAGATTGAAAATTCAAATACCGACCAGAACTGGTGGGTTTGACGTACCAATCCAGTTTGATTTCGTTAGATGCAGTTCTGATGACCAAAGTATCCAAGAAAGGAACCGACCTATCCTTCTCTCGCTCCACTGTGAATTGAATATGTTTATTGAAGCTATTAAAGACACTCAACACATTGTCGACCTCGCCACCCGGTACTGCGCACACTATGTCATCAACGTACTGGTAAAGAAAGGGAAATTGGAAAGCCAATTTAGGGGTACATTCTTTTATTATGGTATTAACAATGATTTCAGCAAGAATTGGTGAAAGGGTTGAACCCATTGGAGAACCAAAAATTTGTTTGTAAAAAATATTATTAAATGAGAAATATGTCGAATCAAAAATGAATTTGAGTAAATTGATAAATTGTGGTTTTGGTATGCTGGTAAATGGATCTATCAGATTCCAATTGTTTTCAACCACCTGTATCACTAAATCCAAAGGAATATTAGTGAAGAGTGAGACCACATCTAGTGAAATGATTTCAAAATTAGGAGGTAAAAGAAAATTATTAATCTTTTCGCTGAAAGCGAAACTATCTTTAATTCGGTAGCTATTGTACTCTAGGAAAGCTTTCCCTAGTATTTCTGCTAGATATTTAGAAATGTTTTTATCAGGAGATTGTGTTGATGACACAATGGGACGGCAGGGTATGTCAGGTTTATGAATTTTGGGAAGGCCGTACAATTTAGGGGAGACTGAATTATGACAAATTAAACGTCTGTAAGACGGAGTATCTATGTAATTATTATTATGTAATTCTTTAATTAATTTATTGTGTTTTGTTTCAATTGACAAAGTGGGGTCTTTATTAAGGGGTTTGTAAACCTGGGTGTCTTGTAAAAGGACCTGCATTTTACTGTCAGCTGCAAAGTTTATAACTTCTTTGCATTCCTTATCGGTTTTGAACAATTTTATCAAATTGACGGCCATTATGGCTTAAAACTAATAAAAATTGTAGTAATTAATTAATTTTAAATGTATTTGTGGATTTTTAACATGTAACCTGGTGACAGGAAAATCTAGCATTACTTTTTGTTGTGTGATATGCTGCATTCGCTGTACTGCTTTTGTAAATTTAAAATTTGAAATCTAGTCACATGTTTTGTGAACTACATGTGCCTTTTCGGTTGTGTGCCGCAAGTTGTTAGGTAAGATCTTAACTAATTACATTGTACAAACATCGCTTCTTATCTGTAACCTCTCCGTAGGTCTTGAGAATGGAATAAATATATTTCGAAACTTGTCGACCTTAGCATCAAGTGGTTTTATTTCAACAAACCATTAATAGCTCTTGTAATCGTTGCCCAAGTACTGAGATTGGTGTTGACTATAACCCCTTTCCCAGTCAAATTCTTCGCCTTGTGTAGTAACCACCGAGCTGTGAAAAGGACTTTGTTATATATATATATATATATACGCAATCCAATACATTTTTCCTATTTTAATAGTGAAAATTTGTTTTCTGTTTTTAATTTGAATGAGTTTCTTTTGCAATATTTTGTCACATAACCGTATACAATTTTTATAAAAAAAATATACAAGAAAGTATAGTCTTTCAATTTACGATGTCAAAACTGAGGGTCACTATTAAAAATAAAATAGTGACAGATTGTTGTGAATGAAAAATATGATTGCAAAAATGCTAAGGCAGGGTTCATTACTTTTTCCAACCTGTATAATAGTGTATTAAAATCGCAGATATACTTACATCTCAAACCTACAATTTTATATTAACTTCAACTTTAAACCTATAGCAACTAGAATGTTTTATTCGAATATAAAAACCACAAATTAGCGTGTCTACATAGGAACTCCATTACACTTACAGACATATCAAAAGGTATTTAGTAAAGCGTATTTGCATGACATCAATCTTCGGAGCATATCAGACGTTAGCCGTTAGCATAAATTTTAAGAGAAATTCTGCCAAGGAAAGTTTTTATCTCTTTGGAGATCAACGAAATTGTCTGCTGCAGCTGTGCATTTATCAAGATATTTAGCATATCTTGGAAAAACATAAGCTAACAATTTAAGAGTTTTCAACAAGAAATGAGAAAACCCATTTGCTGTGAATATTTCACATGGAGCTGCGCTTCGGCTCCCACTCAAATGGCTCGGTCGTATTATCTTATCTCTCTAATGACTTCGAAACTGAAACACACCAGATGCCAAATGTCCGACAATTGAATCTTAGTTTCTTAGTTTTATTACTTTTCTTTTGTTTCGGATCTTCTTGTTCCAGCAGTAATTACGTTTTATGTGTTCTAGGGGAATAGTTGACACGTTAAAATGCTTTACTCGTTTAACTCAAATAAAACTGAAATTGGGTTTCTCCTTTGTGGTACAATTTTATTTCAATACACCAAAAAACGAGCCGATAAAAGGTAAATAGCAACTTTATAATTTTCGTGAAATAAGTAAACAAAAAAAAAACTGGCAGACAGATTACACGCCCGGATTAAAACTTAATGTTTTTGAAACCAACATTGTGCATTTTTTAACGGCTTGTAGCTTTTACAGAAATATATTAAGCAGAAGTAGATTTTTCAGAATTTATATAGTTTTGTATAACCGACGTACCAAGAATTATCTTTAAAATCTTCAGTTTAAAATTTGTTAATATTGTAAATTGTTCGTAATTATGATAAGTATACAGTGGGTTTCGCTTCTCACCTTCACACCCCTGTACGTTCCTTCCTGCCTTCTGATCGATCTGAAATTGAGTTGAATAATACTATTATTTATAGTAGATTATGTTATTAGGAGTAAAAGTGATACTTTATGTGGCGAAGCTGAAGTTTATTTAGCCGAACGTTAGTGAGGCAAATAATTCATCTAAGCCACATAAAGTCACTTTTACTCCGAATAACATATACTATTTTATCCGCAAACGTATTCAGGTAAATTTTATTAATACAGATTTTAAAAAAGGATGCATCGTCCGGGAATCGAACCCAGGCCACCCGCGTGACAGGCGAGCCCTGCGCCAACCTCTGTTAAAGGTTTATTTAAATTAAACGTACTCTTTTTGAAAATAAAAACCGGCCTACGATCTAGGTCTAGAAATTAGCAAATTTTTAAGGCATCATACAATTTAATCGATCCAGTATCTTCGAAGGAAGAAAAACAAGTATAAGAAACTAATACTATACGGAAAAGAACTACAGATCGTGGAGAAGGTCAAATATTTGGGTGTGATTTTAGACACCAAATTGACATTCAAACACCATATGGAACATGTTACAAGCAAAGGCTGCAGAGCATTCTGGACCTGCAGAAGAATGTTTGGAAAAACATGGGGACTGTCACCAAAAATGGTATACTGGCTCTTCACAAGAGTCATTGTACCAACGATAACCTATGCATTCTTGGTATGGTGGCACAAGGCAAGATATATTAAAAATAAGAACTTGCTTAGCAAAATACAAAGAATGGCCTGTATTGGAATAACGGGGGCAATGTCAACAACCCCGACAGCCGCGTTAGAAGCCCTGCTGAACCTTCTCCCATTACACCTAAGGGTAGAGGCGGAAGCGAGATTAGGGGCATATAGGCTGAAAATACAAAGGTATGATCGTTATCCTGGACATCGAGGATACCATACCGAAATCTTTAACCGATTACGTGAAAACCTCATCCTGCAGATGAAGTCCGACAAAATAAAGACATCTTACCAGTTCCAAAAACCGTTTGAAGTATATCTTCCAGAGCGGGAAGAGTGGAACGAGGAAGAAGTCTTAACCAAACTAAAAGGGGAAGTCTGGTACACAGACGGATCAAGAACAGAAAATGGAACAGGTCTGGGCATTTATGGCACGGGACCAGGAAATGCAATAAGCATAAACCTGGGACAATATACTACAGTATTCCAGACCGAGGTAACAGCAATTCTAACCTGCGCCCAATTAATGGTGCAGAGATCCTACAAAGGCAAGAGAACACACATCCTGACGGACAGCCAAGCAGCTTTAAAAGCGCTGTCATCCAACCAGTTCAACTCAGAACTGGTATATGAATGCCATAAAAAACTGGTTCAACTGGGAGAACACAACAAACTTAGCCTGTTGTGGGTCCCAGGTCACCAAGGAATAATAGGCAACGAAACGCAGACAAACTAGCAAAATCAGCCAGTACTATCCAGCTGATAGGACCAGAGCTTACCTGTAACATAGCTTATAGCATGATCAGGGAGCAAACTAGAAGCTGGTTACGAGATAAACATCGCAAATTCTGGCACGACTACCCTAAAGCAAGGCACTCTAGAAACTTCATAGGGGAACCGTCCAAGAAAGCAACGCTGGCACTCCTGGAAAACGGAAGGGAGAAAATAAAACACATAACAAGGATAACTACAGGACACTGTTATATGAACAAACATATGCACACAATAGGAGTGGCAACAAACACAGACTGTAGATTCTGTGAAGAGCAGGACGAGACTCCAATCCACTGGATATGCGAGTACGAGGAACTCATAACTCTGCGACATAAACACTTTGGGGAAACAACGATCGAACCCGAACTGCTGATAAACACCTCACTAAACTCACTAGTAAGCTTTTTTGAGGACATAGGAATACCTCTGTGAGGCTAGGTGAAGCACTGGGATGTGCACAATAGGTCTTTTAGGCCGCAGTGCAGAAAGGAGAACTAACCCAACCAGAAGTATATATAATATAATAATAAAATCTTCGGAGGAGATAGCGAACAAACATAGAAAGAAAGAAAGAGAGCAACGGTTTTGTGTGCTTAGGCAGATAAAGTACGCAAAAGTCGCTATTTTATCTGCTTAGGCAGATAAAGTGACACTTTTACCTTGTCAATAAAGACACATAAGTTGTCACTTTTGTAACGTTTGCGGATAAAATAGGTTATTTTTACAATTTCTAAATACTTTTACTACAGAGCAGTACTACTATTAAAAATAGATGTATTTTTTTTTAAATTAATGTAGGCGCACCTTTATCAAAAATAATTCTTAAAGAAAATTGCCAAGAATGACAAATGTAGTCGAAAAATTGTGATTTCGTTTTTTACCAATTAAACGCACTGTTTTAACTGTATTTGTATTTAACTTGTTATTTAAATTTACAAATTTTTAGTGTGAATGTGAGAAGTGAAACACTTTTTGTAGGGCATTGGTGGGTACAAAAAAACATGGATTTTTGGGGTTTTTTAATAGGAATTTCTGAAACTATTAAAAATATAATATTTTTACAATGTAAATTGTCTGATGATTCTAAAAACACGTAGAACGATTGGCACCTGCGCACAAACTTTTATTTATTAATAGTTTAGTTAATAGAAATGAAGCAAACACTTTTGTACAACAACTTAATGTACAAGATGTACATAGAAATACTTGAATTTCAGAACAAAAAATGAGCTCGACTTTATACTTTTAACTACAGAACACATAGCACAAGATATATCAATTGTTGATAAGGTTCTAGTTTGAATACACCAAAGATTAGTGGGAGCGGGTATTTATGTAAATGTTAAATTAGACAGAGCAACGGTGTTTAGGAAGAGAACTCCCTATATTGACACCCGAAAGTTCTTGGTAAATGAAATCACAGATCAAGCAGAGATAATCAAAATATGTAAATAACTTTAACAAATGGTACATTAACAAGAAGAAATTCCCAAAATGGCACTATTTGAAATGAAGAAAAAAATCAGCTCGATCACATACCATTCTATTTGCAATAAAGAAAGCAGGACAAAATGTCATAAAATGTAAATTAGTAAAACTATATAACACCTTAAATGTTAAGGGCAAATTCCCAAGTCATGGTTGGTAGGAAAATTTATACTTTTTCGTCATAATATACCGTTATAGTATTTTAACTGAACTAAACAAACATATGAAAAGTCATTTATAACAGCTGCCGGTCGTTAAAGAACATAACGGCCGCAGGCCGTTAAGAATCACGTGATTTTTAAATTATGTTTAATAAATTATTCTTAAAACGTATAAATGTGCATCACGAAAACTCTTGAACGGCACACGGCCGATATGCAAATAACGGACTTGGTTGATTATAAATCTCGGCTACCGCCTCGGATTAGAAAATTCAACCGCGTCCGTTATTTGCTATATCATAAATGAAAAACTAAGCAGCAAGCTAAGATTCCATCAACCCTGCGAACAAACAGGTTTTAAATCAGAGTTTAATGTTTCTGATTATTTGCAAACAATGCGACAATGTAGTGATTACAATAATCTACACCTTTTTGTCTTGATCGCTTGCAAAAACTTTTAGTTTGATATAACTATGAGCAGTCTGTAATTCAATAAAAACTTGCAGAATATACAGCGTGGCCAGAAACTGATAAACAAGTTCAAGGATGAAGATGAAGTACTTTTGCATGTGACCATCATTTTACATTTGGAACAACTTTCTTGATGATATGTTGACGTATTTAGAACCGAACAGCAAAGGTACTTTATTGGAAAAAAATTGTATCTACCGCTATTGAGGGTTTATGAATACCAATCTCATATTATGTATTAAGATTTTCAACTTCGAATTAATCAAAGAATCCCTCTGAAACTTATCCGCCATTTTCTGACCATCCTGTATAGCATGGATACAATTTTGATAGAGAATGTCTACTAATATACATACACGTAAAGCCATACACTAACCCCGAATGAATTCCTATACAAAAGGTGTGATCTCGGAATTAGAACAAGTGTTCAGATTGATGGACTGGACTGGATTTAAAAGTAGATCAAAAGGGGTTGGTTAACCTTAATACCTATATGAAAAACAACAATAATGAATAATACAAAAAACAATGTAGATGTACTCCTCGATTATACAATATTGGAACTAGTAGATTTTGGAAAAGGTCGGTTACATTTTGAACTGAGACATGCTTAAGGACCAAGTCTACGATCAATCCATCCTGTCAGTACTGACATATGGTGCAGAAGTTTGAAGTCTAAGTAGCAATATTGTTAAAACACAAAAAAACACACGAAAGGCAAATACTAAAACTAAACTAACGAACTGAAAGAGTATAAACTGGATTAGCCATCAAACAAAACTAACAGGTGTTTTACAAAGAGTTACATAAAGTGAACTGTGATGGGCATGAAGTATATGCCGCATCAAAAACGAAAGTGGTCCAAACAAATATTAGAGTGGAGATCAAGGCAGACAGAAAGAAGTGCCGAAAAAACAAACATTTATTAGGTGGAGAGATTATATTGCGAGGTAACAGTGAATGAGAAAATCATCAGATAGAAAGAAATGGTAGGAAATGGGGACTGCTTACAAGTAAGAACAGAGCGATACAGGCTTATGGCTTATGCCTCTTATTATGGGAGTGGTCCTCCCTGAGCTTATATGGTAATATATAAAAGTAGTTTTGGCAGTACTTAAAAATGTTTGGTTTTTAAACTGTGTTTTAAAAGTCACTTCAATCTAAAAACATCCTGCAATCAATCTGACTACTTAGAAAGTTCTCGTAACCATAAGAGGGATTTGGGAAGCAAATGTTTATATGAATTTTTGAGCACTCTGAAAAGAATGAGAGGGATTGTGATGACGTAACACACACAGGCAAGCACAACATACGTTTATACAGTATCAATCATAAATTTGGACACATATGGAAAAAATATCCATGTATCCGAAAATGTTATTCTTGATAAAAGTCCCTGCATCTTCTCAAACTAAAATAGCACTTTCTAAAATTTAAATTTCTTCTTTCGTATATGAGGAAGATTTGAAAATGTGAAAATGGCTCAAGAATTCAGAACAGCTTTACCTGAAAAAGTTGTTTAGAATTACGAGAAAGCGTTAAATATCAAGTCACAGTCACCTGCTACGGAAAATAATTTTCACTGGTTTTCCAATTTTTTTCTTGTTGATGTGCTAAGTCATCATCTGTAAACCTCTTAGGATTAAAGTCTACTTTGCATTTCAAAAATTCAGGTATTACATTTTCAGGGCCGTACTTAAAACGTTGTAAAAATAAATACTTATTATTTTGTACCTTGTAATTTGAACCATTTTGTTATTGACTTCAAGAATTTTAAAGTACTCACGGCCGTAAATACGAGTGTAATATAGATTGAAGTGCTAGTTAAACTTATATAAACGCATATTATAAACTGTGTGTTTTTACATAAAATATTCCCAAGTACTGCCCTTATTGACTAATGGAACTTGACACGGGATGAGGAGGCTTTAGAGCTCGGAAGATTGGAAAAGATTACCTGTAAACCTCCTACCTGTAATCCGCCTGAAGTCGGTTACCTCATGGCCCAGTGCAGTATACCACAGTGTGTATTACAGAGAATGAGATACATCAAAGTTTAATAAAGCTTATTATCCTATACGAAACGGATGTACTCTCACGTAACCACCAGAAAATTACGTTAATCCGAATTAGATATAAAAATTATTTTTTTGTATCCAATTAAAAAACACATGTACTTTAAAAATAATAACCAACGATTCAAACATCAATAACAATTCAAATCAATTATAATTTGTAATTTAAATGTTATAACAGATATTTAGAAATCAAAATCATTACACATACAAAATAATGATATCGAAGGGAACTTCAACAATTTCAGTTTATGTGACCATCTCTCTTCTTTGCTAAAATTCGTTCTAAAACGTAATCTCACATCCATTAAACGTAGAAAATATTTCAGTTTCAGTTTACAAACACGATTTTAAACAAATGTGCTAACAAATATTGTAGAATATTAATATTCATGCATCTTGCAAAGTTGCCTCGCTAATGATATGCTAAAATTACAGGAGCGCTTAATTTAAAACAACGCATTTACATCTTGCAGAACTTTGCCCTTTCATCAAATATTTCCAACATGATTTTCATATTTTTATTTCAGGCTCTCTAAAGCCCATAAAGAGCTTTGAAATTTTTAACGTTCTTAAAGTGCAGCTTTCGGCCATGTCGCGCATTGCAAATTTGGCAGCGAGCCAGATCCTACGAAAATTGTGCAACTTATAGTTCAATTTGGCTTTAGAATACGCTTTTCTTAGGCGTAACTAAGTATTTCCCAAGAAAATTATTCTGTGCGTGTCCTTGTGCGTGGAAGTGACGTCACGGCGAAGTCCAAGCGATCTATCTGGTCTAAGGCCATAAGCCATAAGAATGTCCTCTTTGCATAAAAAGTGAAGGCGGATATGCTTTAATGTGGTTCCTCCGCTAAATTTTCTGCTGCAATTCTTGCCGTCCTGTGCCTTCAGATATCAGCGTTTACAGCAGGAATTAATTGAGAATAATTACTTAAGTTACTGAGATGTCATTGTCGAAAATCTATTTGGTAGAAAGTCTGGACTCTTATCAAGTCGATGTACGACGTATTCTAGTCAGAAGTTAAATTCTAGCTTCAGTGTGGTATTCTACTCTCATACTTTATTAATTAGCGCTGCCGAATCCGATGCTACCTTGAACTTTTAAGTATTGAATTTAATGGATGTAAACGCTATAAATTTAAAGGTACCATAAAGTTGTGCGACCGTTCTGGCCTTTTAAAGTGATCAAAATGCGGCGCACGCTGTTGTCGGAAATAACTGTGCTTTTCCAAAAATATGACTTTCATGCTAGAAGCTATTACACATTACAAAGCAAAGGTGAAAATTCAGGAAGTTCTAGATATGCTACTAATCAAATACAATTTCTGCAAAACTCCTGCCATTCGGTTACTTGGGATTAAAATATTAGTTTTGTGCCTGCCGTAACAAGTTTTTATACCACACTAAGCTTTTGTACAAAGAATGGTTTATGCAAAATATATTCTCAAGCGTTTCTCTTGTTTTATGGAGGGAGCTTGCATTTTTATACTTAATTTTCTTTTAATTACAAAGTTTTAATAAAGAGTGGAATTATTTAAGTGGTTCGGTCTACAAACAGCTTGATGATTCCCGTATAACTCGCGTTGCATATTCATAAGGATTCCACTTCGCAACATTTCTCAAAGTTCTGCTGAGAATATTATAATCGAATTGAAATTCTAGTTCCTGGAATTATAAATGCATAGTGCTGTTTACAATATTACAAGAAGTTTTCATAGGCTAGATAACTGTTGTAATTATTTAAGTTTTTCAGGAGTTCGGGAGACTCTTAGCTTAATGGAATTTTAAATTAAATGCAGGTAATTAATGGAGATTTAATTTTGAATTTGGTAATTTACTTAATTTTATCTTGAACCTTTACTTCGGCGCATACCTATTAAAATGTAATTTAATTTGTTTTTAATTTTTCCAATATATGGGAGCAAAGTAAAAATAAATCAGAAAGAATTAAATTTGTAGTTTATACAGTAAGTACTGGATTCAGGATCATATGTGGAGGGTGAACTGTCCAAGTTGAGTATCACTCAAGCCATCCAATCCTTTGAATGTCCTTAAGGACGACCGCAACTGGAGTGTTGCTGATTCTGACCATATCGGACCAGAAGTCCTTCAACATGGACTCTCTGTCTCTTACGAGAGCAGCTCAGTGGCACAGAACGTATTCTGCTGTCTCGTCATCCTCGTTGCATCTGCGGCAGCATGGGTTGTCTACCAGTTCCATCCTGTGCATATGTTGGTTTAGAGTGCAATGTCCAGATAGGATATCCACGACTAGTCGAAAGTTCCTTCCATCAAGTTGCAGAGCGTACCCTCGAACTTCCCAGTAATGAGAATGACGATGTCATCCGCATATCCAGTAGTATATAATCTAACATCATTGAGTGTGCTTAGAAGGCTGTCCACCACTGTATTCCACAGTAGTGGAGACAGAACCCGCCCTTGTGGACAGCCCTTCGTCGCAACACATCTAATAGAGTTGCTGCTATATTAAATTGTACTGCTCTCATCGTAAGCATGTGTTTTATCCATTTACTGAGAGTGGGTGCCACACCAAGTCTGCGTAAGGCAGATTTAATGCTTTCAAATGAAGCCTTGTCGAAGGCTCCTTCAATATCAATGAAAACTGCAAGAGTGGACATTTTATTGTCTAGCGATCTCTCAATCCGGTTCACTACAGCATGTAGCGCCGATTCGGTAGATCTCCCTGAGATATAGGCGTGTTGGTTCAGGTGCAATGGGTGTAAAAGCAACACCCTTTCCCGTATTTGTCTGTCAAAAAGTATCTCAAGTTTCTTTAGTAAGAAGGATGTGAGACTAATAGAACAATATGATTTGGCCTTGGTATTATCTCTGGTTTTGGTATAAAAACTACCTTCACTTCTCTGCCTCTCTGGTATAAGCGACACCTGCGCACTAGGTGAACAAGCATCAGGTCCAGTTCCCATTGTAGTAGGATTGGAAAGATACCCTCCACTTATGACGACTTGAAGGGGAGAAAGGAGTTTATAGTCCAGGTTACCATATCACCCCGTACCACCAGGTGCACCACTTCTAATCCTCCTCTGAGTGAGGTGGGATGTTGTGTTGGACCATACATTGTCAGGGGTGACGATACAGCTGGAAAATGTGTTTGAATTAGCACTTCCGCTGTCTCGTCGGGTTTGGTTGTAAAAGAACGATTCCATCGTCTGAGACAGTTTGGCTGTAGGTTTGGATACTTAGAAAAGATCTTCTTCAGCCGAACCGCTGAGGCCGTGGTCTCTATGTAACTGGAACTATATACAGTATTAATGAATATCTTAATTGAAATGTTTGGCACCAGAAATAAAAAGCATTGATCTTTGTCTATTTTAAGTGATTTTTATAAACTTTTCTAAAGCATAATTAAAATAATCTTAGAACGCTTAGCATCCACGTGTGGTCTGACTTGATAATGTCAACAATTTCCTATAAGTACATTCAAAACATGTTTGTACACACGTAGGCACAAACTTTGTTGTGGGCTAACATATTGTTAAAATTAACGTGTCAAAACTGTTGATACATGTAAATATTCCACTAGGGCCCACGTGTTCGGCTATAAATGCAGTGCAATTATTAAAGTTTTCTAATAAAACGGCACGAAACTGTATTTGCTTATGCATAAAACACAAAGCAAGGTCACCGTCCACATAAATGTGAATCCTACGTAATTAACATAATGACTCATTAACAACATAATCAGGACATCCACTTTCAGTAGGCACCTTTGGATTTGCTTTTAAGAAGCAGGAAGTTTCGCCGTTCTATCACGTACCTGTAGGCGAAATTAGGAATGCTAATTGCTTTCACCTAATTTCTATTCTTCGTTGCGAATACTGTTAGCACACTTATGTACGTTTTATTTTAAGGAAATCTAAATTACGGCAATAAGTACTGCTTAGCTTCCTGAAATCATCTATTCTGTAATTCTAATTTGACGGTGCATGTTTAATGCAAAACTAGAAGAATCGGCTGTAATATTAAAGCATTATCTTACATAGAAGCTGCGGTTTGTAATTTCCAGTTTATATTATTAGTTGTGAGAATATTTTAATTTTCCAAGAATTTAACGCAAAATGAGAAAATGTAAATTGTAAAATAGCTTTTTACACAACAGAAAATTTGTAAATGCAAATGACTGGCTATAAATATAACCTTGCCTTTTAAACTTAAAGTTGAAATATTGTGTAATAATTGTGTTAATTTGAAACTGTTCGGAAGGAATAAATTACCATTGAAGCTAGAAGTTTTTTCTCATTTAAACAGATCATAATTCGGTAGTTGAGAACAGAGATATTAAAAATGGTAGTCGTATAAGGAAAATAATTAATGTTATGCTCAGAAAACTTAAATTATGTTCTGGTATGTGCTTTTACATCTTTTGTAATTTTTTTACTATGCTATTTCGTTATTTCCCGGAATGTTTAAAAGAAGCCTTGCACCTCGAAAAAGCTTTTATGTTGCCTGCAGGCAAAAACATAAAAACCTATTAAGAATCATTTGTTAACTGCTACAAAATTTGTTTTGTAGAAAAAAATAAAAATCAGGTGAATTATTTTTATGGAAATTCATAATAGTAGCACTTCCAGAACCAGAAAAACTTACAATGCAATATGAGAAAATGAAAAAGAGTTCAGGAATGAATAAGTTAATTGTCAAAATTTCTCTCCACTTGCCTAAAATAAAGTACCTACATATGATACATACGTCGTACCTATACTTTAAAGACGGCTGCTTCATTACAAATTACTGAACTTCTGTAAACTTACTTTCAACTGATTAAAATGTGGTACATCAAAATATGTTCGACGTTTTATTGTTCATATCTTAAGAAAACCTCCAAGAACCATAACAATGCTAAATAATCCAAATTATCCATCACTAGTATCTAACCTATTAATATGTGAATATTTGGATGGAAACAGCTGTAGTGTTTTTATGTTATAGATGATTGCTGAACCTCATACGATTCCATAGGTTCAAGCTAATTTTAAAAGGCATTGTTTTCTAATAATAATAATAATAAGGAAGGTTCAAATTATCAACAAAGCAACTGATATATTGTGATGCTATACCCGGCTCAGCTTTGTGTTGTATTTATTAATTTAAATATTGTTATACGGGTGGGCCATTTTAATCGACGCATCCGAATATCTCCGTTGGTAAGCCGAATAAAAAAAAATGTGCAGTCAAAAGTTATTCAGGAGGATGGGGGTCATTTGACTGTACTAATAACTTTGACCTTAGCGTCAACTTTCAAGGTCATTTTAAGGTCAAAATCATTTTTTTATAGGAAACCCTATTTTTAACGACCGATTGGGAAAGAGCGGAAAATGTTATGTTCAAAATGATAGTTTATAACTCGTTGGAGTGACCTTGAAAACGTCAAATAAAGGTTAAATGTTGAATATTTGTCCAGAAGCTGTTTTTTCGAATTTGGATGATTTAGATCATTTACAGAGGGGCTCAGAGTAATTGCAAACCCCTGCAGCAACGATACTGCATTAATATGAAACACTTTATTAAATTGTAGAAACGGTATTTATTTGATCTTTTTGGCTTGGGTCTTGCGGGAAGCCAATCACACACACACTTTATTGTGACCCCCACTTGATCTTATATTTTTTCTTAAATTTTATGTCAAAGCTAATGTTATTTGATTACATATTCAAATACAAATAATGACATTTATGTGGAATATTTTAATATACCTAATATTTTTAACGCTTGAATTATTTTAATTCCTGTCATAACTGTATTATTAGCTTAAATTGCATTTATTGAAATATACAGGTTGCCTAGAATTATACGAAACATGACAATTCCATGAGTTGAAAACAGTTCAAATATTAACAACATATCAATAAAAAAACCAATTAGGGCAGGCTGTGATATGTGTTATACGTTTGACAGTACTGAAGTGTATTGTCAGTCTATGTTAAATTCGAGATTTGCAGGTTAAGTTTTACGTCAGTCTGTGTCAAACAACAAACAAAACCCAACCTACTAATCTCGAATTTAACGTAGACTGACAATATACTTCAGTACTGCCAAACGTATAACACATATCACAGCTTGCCCTAATTGGTTTTTTTATTGATCTGTCTGTATTTTCCATAAGAGTAAACGAAGCTAGCTAGCATTATCAATCCAGCAGTATGTCACATATTACCGATGTTTGAATAAAAATAACAATTACCATTGGTATAGCATTTTTAATGAAATTTTTAAATATTTTTTACCCAAGTGATTTTTTCTAAACTAGCATTTTCATTCACCAACTGCTAAACGTTGAAATAATCAACAAACACAAAGTTACGGTAATACAAAATGTCAGTGGTCAAAAAACCCCCGAGTTCTCTCAAGGGAAAATTTCTGAGCAATTCTACTAAAATACGTCTGTGGGTTTTGTGGTCCTTTCACGCATAATACTAATATTTTATATGCTGTGCTTATACAGCTTTCCTCAATTACTATTTTCAATTAAAACTACAAAATACTGATATGGTTGCCGTTATTTCACTTGAATATATTACAGTTATTGTTTCATAAGCACTCCATTTTTTCTTACTTCAATCGCCAGAAAAGCTTAAATTTCTAAATGCCAGTTCAGCTTTTTACTTCCCTCGTCTGAAGGACGAAGAAAGTATTGTAATCAGGAAAAAATCACCTTCCGAGATTTCTTCAGATCTTCACGTTTCAGGGTCCCTAGATGACGAGAAACAGGTTTTCTCAATTCCGTCTGTCTGTCTGTCTGTCTGTTGGCTAATAACTCAAAAAATATTTGTCGGAGGAAGACGATATTTTGCATACACATTATATATATTATTATTATTATTAGAATACATGGGGCAGGCAGCGTAGCTGATTATACCTGAAATGAAACCGGGAAAATGTCAGAAAAATATAGACAGGGTGAGCACCTTAAAAAATTAAACTTTGTTTATTTTTCATTCAACCTAGTAATAGATACAAGTAATAATTTGTACATAGTGCAGTCTTTATTCTTATCAAAAATGGGAGCCAATAGATACAGAATAATTTTTTACAATACAAAAACAAGGCACAAATTAGCGCATTCCTAAACATAGCTGCGACGCGGAAATTCGAGATATCGGTCCTCCGTGGCGCAGGTAGAAATTGCCCAGTCCCTTACGATATCGCACTAAACGTTGGGGCTGCACACGCGGTCCGCCTGCCGTTCGAATTCGACCACCGGTAACGTCTTTTTTTATTTGAAAATGTATTTAATTTGAATGAAGATATTTTTACTCCTAACTTAATTTGATTTTTAAAATTATTTAGTGTCACAATGTCGACGAGGGAAGTTCAGGGTAAAGCCTTTTACATATTTTTTTATAAATACTGTTAAGTCTATGATTCTAAAAGATGTAGTTAGCTATAAGGTGAAAAGCGGTAAGTTGCTGAAGAGAACATTGTTCAAACTCAAAGTGAAACAGGAAAACTTCTTGCAGTTGCTTGGAGTAGTACGATTTAATTACGACCACTTACAACTTGACAACTCGCAAGTGATTATAAATGATGTCTTTCACATAATATATTTACTGTTCCGTGTATCCATTTACACGAGACATTTGAGTTTGGGCCTAGTTTATAATTTATACTAATTATGACTGCAAACTGCTAACTCCTAACTTGTCTTTAACTTCAATTATATAGCGCCAGTTTGCTTTTTAATGCTAAAATTATACATTTCTCTGGAAAATAGTTGTTATAATTAATGCACGTAGACCATATTTTAGGTGACTATTATAAACATAAAATGTTTGCATTTGCAGCTATAATGGGCATATTACCGTTATAGGTACATGTATATGTTCAGTTAATATTTTCAAATTGAAAAATGTGGGTTGCCATGGATTGTCAAACTGCAAGTCCGTCAACTGTTTTATCATTTAGATTTTTCAATTGTGTTACTTTAAAACGAACTAGTAATCTATACTATTTTTGGTGTAGCCAGTGCGCAATAATTTTCTCTTGATTGGATTTATTATTATTATACATGTATTATTCAGTAGTGAGTAGCTATCAGCATAGTTGCGGTTTCCAATGTTCTGTCTTGAAAGTCCCGAACCGGTATAAAGGGAAACTTAATTCAAAGCAAACCATTAGCCTCCCAGCCTACCGCCAGATTTCATTATCTTTACTAAATACAACCGGACGTGTCATACTTAAATAAACAGTACTATTTTGTGTAAGGGAACGTACTCTTGGCTTTTCGACCATTTTCCTGCTGAAAACACTGTTTTCCTCAGCTCTATGGATACATTGCATGCCCAAGAGGAGGAAGCATTCATTCTTTGTTGTTAAATGATGTTTACTATTTGCTAGATAGGACTATGTGACTGTATTGTATCTTAAAAAGGTACACAATGCTATTAGTGCACTTTTTAAAAATACAATTGTTCTAATGTATTTGAATATCCCGTTCACATATGCCTTCTGCTGTTATAATTGATCCCAGATATTTAATTATGTTACATGTTTTTATATTTTCTGTCCCCATTCGTATATTTTGTGGTTATCATTCTATGCATATATTCGGCTTTCTGTATATTAACTTGTAACCCCCATCCCTTATTTTTATCTTTAAGTTTTCTTAACATATACATCATGTCCTCCTCATCCTGTGCAAAAATGATCTAACCATCCGCGAAGAGTAGAGACTGCATGGTCCCATCATCTACTTCGATAACCATTCCAGCACATTGTCGGTACCAAGTTTGCAATGCTCGTTCAATGTACAGGGTGTCCCAGAACTGCCTCCCCACCGATTAGTCATAGATTCCTTAGGTTATAATAAATTGATTAAACCTAATATACCTTAGTACAAAGTCTTGGTATACATGCGTACTATTATGTACTGCACTAGTAAAAAATGTCTGTTACACTAGACTCCACTGTAAGAGGCACTTTACCTATATCTGAAAACTCTTTTTAGCTATAGCTTTGTTACTTATAACATTTATTTAAATATTAAGTTATTATCCGTCACCGACCTCATTAATTAATTTAGTGATCAAAATTGTACAACTTACAAGTTGTGTAAGCGTGTTCTTATGCACAGCGTGTGTAAAGCGAGTCGATCGCACGATTAGGGATTTAGTGACTTATTATGTTGGTAGTAATAATGCTTTTTCGCTTTGGTTACTATAGTTACGTATATTTTATAGTTGTTGTTTGTACGAAGCGGTGCAGAGCTGTGATTGTAGCCGCCTACTTTTTAAGGTGGTGTGACCGTAATGATACAACTCGAGTTGTAAGGCAGTTATGCTCGCCTGGAATTGCTGCACTCACCGCTACGCGGTTTGTGCGCAACTTTTCCAGTCGTGGGCAATATGCCATTTATAACTCTTGTTACGTAATATACTATTAACTGTAAGAAATACCTTTTAACTAGCGGTGAAGACGAGTGGCGGCAGTCAAGAACCTGGAGGCGCATCCCTCAACAACAGTTGGTTGGCTGAATAATTATTTTTATTCACTTTTAAACTTATTTATATACAGACTAAAAATATTAGGACTTAGGGCTAGACGAATAATATATAAGAGGGGTCAAGCCCCTGGCGTGGTAGAGTACAGTTGTCGAAACCATTTCCAATCTTCCTCATGCTGTAGTATGCAGCATTGCAGGCTACTTGTGCTGAAGTAGACGGCGGTATAGGTTTCTCGAACTGGAGTGGGCGGCGATGCGGACCCTCATGCTGGAGTAGGCTGCAGCTCGGACTTCTCTGGCTGAAGTAGACGGCAGTGCAAACCCCTCAGACTGGAATAGGCGGCTGATGGATTCCTCAGGCTTGAGTGGTCAGCTGGTGTGGTGGACTCCTCCAGCTGGAGGGTGGTGGACTCCTCAGGTTGAAGTGTGGTGGATTCGACTAGACAAGTTGAAGAAGTGGTCTGCGAGTGGGCTTGATCGGTCCTTTTCTTTCTGGTGGTGGAGCCGGAGAATTAATTGTCTGGCGCCTTTAATTAACTAATTAATATGGACAGGACTGGTTTGCTGATATAAAGCCAAGAATTTTGGCACCAAATACCAAAGGGTTGCGCTGAGGCGTTCGCTGGTGTTTTTATTCATTTCGCTGCTTTCGGCTTCCCGGGATGGTGTTTCAGTTTTGGCGAATTTCCTCCTCGTTCGTTCATTTTTGTCGCGTCGACGGCGACTGCTTTTGTTTGTTGCTTCGAATTTTCCGCGTGTAAGGACATCTCGCATAGGACTGATTCGTTTAGGGAAACGTTAGTTATAATGAATTAAGTACATTGGATGAAAAACTGCATACAGTTGCCGGCTCGTGGTCGGTTTGTCGCGGAGTTTGTTTTTATGACGATTATGTTTTTGAATTCTTTTATTAGCTTGCTTGAGCTCTGTAGAAATAATGGGCTAGACATTTTGCCAATTTCGAGTTTTTACTCTTATGAGGGTTCGGTGTATTTCGGGTCACTGTGTGAGCTCGGAGTTTGGTTCTGGTTGTTTCTTCCGGCTGTCCGCTGACATTTCAGCGTACTTTAGAAGTTTTAGTGGTTAGCTTAATTTAAAAGTGCTTTATTACATAACGCCAGTTTTTGGCTTCGACGAGGGCGTGATTTATTAGCAGGCTTCCGCTCCAGCGAACTGTCTTTTTTGCAATTTCTCTGCCCACAATTATAACCGATATTTTTATGATGCATATGACACGGCGGAGCGCTTCGTGTGCATTATCTTTGTTTAATCAAAAGCCGGCTCGTATCCACTGCAACAGTATTTAGTTTCTTTTATATTTCGCATACCTATATTTATTAATTACAATGTTATAATTCTGTAATCTTTCGAAATAAACTAGAAATGCCCTTCATCGAGTCAGCATGACCTTGACTTCTTACAGTGCGCATTACCGTACTGTACGGCAGACATTAAACATCCGCGAAATTGCCAGTATTGTAATCATGAAAAAATCGCCTTCCAAGATATCTTCAGATCTTCACGTTTGAGGGCCCCTAGATAACAAAAAACATGTTTTCTTATTCCGTCTGTCAGTTGGCGGTGCAGCTCAAAAACTATTTGTTGAATATTTTGCATGCAGTTTGCTTTAACTCAAGAACTATTACTTAGATGAAAGTAATATTTTGCACATAGCTGAAGTTCTTAGCGTTGACGAAAAAGAGCATATTTCGGACCCAAAATATCACCTGAGCACCTTAAAAAATAATTTGTTTTTTATATTTGCCTTGACTTAAAAATAGATAAAAGTAATCATTTGTACATAGTTCCCTGTGGGTTGGGGTTAGAATAGATCCACAGTATCCCTGCTTGTCGTAAGAGGCGGCGAAAAGGGTTGGGAGGCAACGTTAGCAACCTACCTCCCGTAAAAATCATTTAACGTTCACAGAAATGGTATCATTGCCTCGGATAATAGGACGGATTAAACGGCAACGACCCCTGCGACAAACAAGGATAAACGAAAATGGAAATCAAAAAACATATTACGAATAGCATGCTGGAACATAAACTCATGGAACACAAAGAATCAGGAATTACTAACGGAAATGGAACATCACAACATCGACATATGTACATTGGCTGAAACAAAAAAGAAGGGAAAGGGATCTCTCAAGATAGATAATTACATATTACTGTATTCAGGAAAAAGTAAAGAAAAATGGGCGTCAGCGGAAGTAGGAATATTATTACATAATAAATTTGAAAATCATATTAAAGCGGTCGATTACATTAACGATGGAATAATTAAATTGACAATGGATTTCCAACAACATATCCTGCATATAATATCCATATACGCACCCGACACTAATCGGCCCGATAACGAAGCAATTTTATTTTGCATGGTAATGGATAAAATCATAGAAACGATCAAAGAAATGGATCTAGGCTACCGGATGGGAAACCATCGGCGCAGCGTCGTATGTTACGCAGATGATGCTGCAATAATAGCGGAATCAGAGGACAATCTACAAAGACAGTTAAAGCAATTTAAAGAAGCCGCAGAGAAATATAATATGCAGATATCCATCACCAAAACGAGGTCCTTGACAATTGCCCGAGAACCAACCCGATGCAAGCTTACAATCGACAATCAGCCAATAGAACAAGTAATGTCATTCCCCTATTTGGGAACAACAATTACAGCATACGGGGACCTTAAGGAAGAAATACGCAATCAAGTGAATAAAGTAACATCCTTTTCCGAATGCATGCGAGATAGTATGGAAGACTGAGGGTAAATCTAGGATTTACAAAACATGTATCAGGCCCATCCTTACGTACGCCGCCGAAACTAGGGCTGACACATCAATGACAAAAAGAGCTTTAAGAACATGCGAAATGAAGATACTGCGATCTATATGTGGGAAAACCCTGCTAGAACACGTAAGAAATGATGAAATAAGAACAACATGCCATGTTGAAGACATAGTAAAATATACAAGGAAAAGACTAAGGATGTGGAACGAGCACATTAATCGCATGGGGGATAATAGATTGGCAAAAATAGTAAGGAATGGAAAGCCAAACACAAGAAGACCACCCGGCAGACCTCCGAAACGCTGCCAGGACAGCTGGCAGTCGATATCTCAAGAAAACAGACGACAATGATACCAAAGGAACAGGTCCAGGACCTAGTTAAGAAGTAGAAGAAGAATAAGATTTGTACATAGCTCAAGCTTTACCCTTGACGAAAATGCCGCGATATAGCCAATATTTCAGCATTGGGGAATTCGTTGTTGCGGCATTTTCATGAACACAAAATAAAAAATTTTTATGTCACCAACGTCATTAATTGTTTTATCATTGATGTTGTCAAGATCAAAATCACTAGCCATTGTTTTTGTGATCATGGCTACTTCATAATTTCACGTCTTAATAACAACCAAAAACCTTTGATAGGCATTTTAAAGTAAATGGTTGTTTTCCGTTTATGAACATGTTAAGTCATTTTGCTGTTTTAGATGCTTAATTGCATTTCACGCCTTTAGGGCAACTTGTTGCTATGTTAAAACCATTTTCAATCTTTGCGCACAAGTACAATCTCATCTTCCGCACATTTGATTCAGGTCATTTTGGTATTTTAAATAGCCACCTAGGCTTTAGGGCAGCGTGCCCGTATGCTAAACCCTTTTAGTTCTTTATTTGGCTCCATCGCCTAATTCCAGAATCATGATTTCGCACATATTTGGCCCCAAACGCAGTATTTCTCGTCGGTTGGAGCCCCCCTCTGATGGCGCTTTGGCAACCGAGCGTATCGCTCGCAAGAATTCCGAATCTTCTAGAAAGCAAGCCGTTGTGGCGTGATACCATTGTTGCCGGCATTAATTTGTTTCATTTTATCGCCCCGCGATTGGCTGCCGAGGTTTAGTCACGTGGGGACGCGACCAAGGTGACCCATGCCAGCGCTTCCCTCTGGGCATTCAGCCGAGAGCCGTCGATCAAATAAGAGGTCGGATAGTGTGTGCGTTCGTGCGGCGCTCCCGCCCTTGGCGGGGGCGTCAGCCTTTTTCCCGTCGAGTGCTGCTTCAGCGACTATGTGACAAACGGTTTCGCCTTAAGTGGCAGTTGACCGCAGCCCGTTGCAGAGAACGCTCGTGTGGTGGTTGTGAGTGTGAGTTTCGAATTGTCTTCGGCGTAGCGTGGGTGTTTTTGAGCCCAGTTCCTGCTTCCGTAAGTAAGGGGTCGTGCCCCCTTCATCTCGACCTACGAGGATCTGTCCCGCAGAACGAAAGTGGCTCATTTTTCGTCGTCCCGTCGTACGCGTCCTGACGCGTCTCACGTCGCCATTATGGCGGATGTGCACTCATCCCTATAGCCGTCGAACATCGAAGGTACCTGCCACCTAAGACTGCAGCCTGTCGCAACTCAACTGTACCAGGCTCCCCAACCGCCTACATATTAAGGTATGTGTCTTTGAACTGATTACCGCTGTGAACGCGAGCGAGCCGTCACATCTCTGGTGCCTACAGGAACTGTCGTCATATTTGTCCATGTTGCGAGTGCTAATTTGATCTTTGCTGTTCGCTGCATAAGGCGTCGCGCCACCATATTTGTGCATTCATTCAGAATTGCAGACTGTCCATGTTGCGAGTGCTAATTTGTTCATTACTGTTCAACATCTGTCGCTAGGTTTAGAGCGCGCGCGCCAGCTGGTGTTCTTAGTTATAATCTAGTTATAGATATAGGGCGACGTACTCTGCTGCCCCATTGTAACCCGTTAGTCAATACATGATTTGTTAGCTAAGGGAACTATTGTTTTGTTTCGACTTGTGCATGTTCTGTTTCAGATAAGCGCCCCCTTCATTGTACTGATTATTGTGCGACGGAACGAGGGAGCTTTGAGCGTACAGGTGGGTAAGACAGCTGCGTAGTCGCGGTCGGATTGACACCTAATTACAATCCTTGCATAAGGCAATCCCGAAATTGTTATTTGACCTTGCAATTCTTGAGTAATCCTATCGGCGGAGTATTTTGTGTGCTTCGCTCCCGTCTAACCGTCCAGGCCCGGTTAGCCGGGTTAAGACAGGCTTGGTGGCACCCTCATGATTTCGACATACCCTATATATATATTATGCCGCAACACGCTTGCCCAGAACGTATCGTGTGACTCACGCCCGACTCCCTGAGCGTTCCAGCCGTGGCCTATTAGCCTATTTCGAACCGATTTCAGGGCAAGTGTGCCAGTTTTTCAGGACTGATTCCGTGGTGCGATGCTCACCTTGGGTGGGTGTCGTAAAGTTCTTTTAATACCGTAACAGGCTAATTTTGGAGCCCGCCCCTGGGGCATTTTAGGCATTGTAGCCTTGTTGTGTCATTTATATTGTTGTCACAAATGTTTTTTTTTTCGTCATTTCGAAGTGGTATGGACTGGTAAACCGTTTTTTTTCTTAGTAGAATATTTTACCGAGCTTTTTTTCTTGTTTTCTATTTGTCTTTTCCTGTTTTCTTCTGTTTTCTATATGTCTTTTCTTGTCTTTTCCTGTTCTTAGTTTATTTTCATTAGTTTTCTTGACCGTGTATATGTTTTTTCTTAGTTGTCATTTGTCTTTACGTTTCTTTTCTTGTTTTCGATATGTTTTTTCTTGTCTTTTCTTATTTTCTATTTGTAGTTTTGTGTTTTCTTGTTGTTTATCGCCTTTTTGAGTTTTATTTTTGTGTTTTTCCATGTCTTTTCATATTTTGAGTATCTTTTTCGTCATTTTTACCGTCGTTTCTTGTTTTTCTTAGCCAGTTCATACTACCGAGATCTCTCGTTGCATTTAGTGCAGATTTTATCCCGTATTAGTCGGATTTAGTACCAGATGTTGTTGAGTGAAGGTACCGACCTTGTTTTTTTTAAGTCTTTTCGAAGGCTTAGTTGGGAGTTTCGATTCCCTGTCGCTTACATTGTTTAGCCTTGGGCTAAGTTGACACTTTTGTTGTACCGAACTGACGTTTATCGATTTTGACGTTCACGTTAGCGAGGTTTATCGATTTTGACGTTGATGATTACCGATTTTGACAATTTTTTTCTCTATCGTTTGGTGTTGTACCGAGTTGATTTTTGGTAAGCAGGTTGGAATTCGTTTTCACCTTCATGACCGTGTTTTGGTTTGTTGATAAGTTATGGTGTGTTGTTGGTGTGCTTGGGGAGATTCGCTCGTGCGGTTATTACGTCCCTCAGGCCATCTTCTTAGTTGGTTTGACGTAGTTATTTTCGTTGGACTTTTATTTCATTTTCATTATTATAATGTACCGCCCAACTTTGTTTACCGACTTCTTCATGGACACCCCGAAAGTTATCGCAGTGTTTTGTACACTTACCGTTAGCATTTAACAAGTCTTTACCGCTGGTCGGAATGCTTCGTACTTGTTGACGTTTTGTTGTCATTTATCGTACCCTTTTTGCCTGATGACGTCATGTTGTCAAGTATCGTGTTCTTTGTGAACAGTTTCGTTGAAGCTTCTGAGCTTTGTGTGGCGGTAATGGCCTGCTGTCCGCATGAGGTTTCTTAAGTGTATAGTGTTTGAGTGTTCAACAGATTTTTGAGTTTTTCTATGTAGTGATGCCCTGTTGTGTTCGTGGCCTAGCGCTCTTTTACCGTACCGTTGGCCGTCGCCATTTTCAACCACCTGTGTGGGATTACATAAAGAGAGCGTGTTTCTGGTCATTTTGTTTCGTGCGGACCCTGTCGTCGTAAGGTAGTCCCTTTGGGCCGCATGGAGTTCTGAAAAGGATTTATTGGGCATGCGTCATCGAACGCCTACACCCTCGGAGACTTGGTTCTTCCGGATTTTCTTTTGGTGTTCGGTGTTGGAGTCACTTTCGAGCTCGCGCTTTGCGGTTTAATAGTCGACTTGGCTCCGGCATCGGCATTGATTGAGGATTTCGGTGGACTGAGTTTTTCCTATTACTGATTATTACTATTTTTGACAGTTTCTGTCACAACCATTTCCCTTTTTTTTTGGTGGTTCGTCCTCTTTTCTTGGGTACTCATACCAGTTGTGGGATCCACACAATGCGCCGATCTCGTGACGCGCAGCGTGCCCTCTTCAGGTAACCCTTGGGTGGGACTTTGGACTTCCATTTCTATACCCCCCCCTCCCTGTGTTCTTTTGGAACGGTTGGTCGGAAGTGTCCACAGGTGTAAGACCTATTTTACCTGATTTTGACTTAAATTTACGTATTTTCTACTGGCGTATCCAGTCTTTCTTCTTCCTCTTCTCTCTTCTCGCCTTTGCACCCTATCTGGTGGCCAGTGTGCGTAATCCCTTTGGAGGTGCACTCTATCGTATCGAATGTTTTTTTGTTTTGTTCGTTTTTCGTTGTTGCGTTTTCGTTTGAGTTCTCGTTACGTTGTCGCAAAATGCCTCGTTGTTTTATAAGAGACTTCGGGGAACTCTCTTTCAAGTAAGGGGAGTGTTAAGTCATTTTGCTGTTTTAGATGCTTAATTGCATTTCACGCCTTTAGGGCAACTTGTTGCTATGTTAAAACCATTTTCAATCTTTGCGCACAAGTACAATCTCATCTTCCGCACATTTGATTCAGGTCATTTTGGTATTTTAAATAGCCACCTAGGCTTTAGGGCAGCGTGCCCGTATGCTAAACCCTTTTAGTTCTTTATTTGGCTCCATCGCCTAATTCCAGAATCATGATTTCGCACATATTTGGCCCCAAACGCAGTATTTCTCGTCGGTTGGAGCCCCCCTCTGATGGCGCTTTGGCAGCCGAGCGTATCGCTCGCAAGAATTCCGAATCTTCTAGAAAGCACGCCGTTGTGGCGTGATACCATTGTTGCCGGCATTAATTTGTTTCATTTTATCGCCCCGCGATTGGCTGCCGAGGTTTAGTCACGTGGGGACGCGACCAAGGTGACCCATGCCAGCGCTTCCCTCTGGGCATTCAGCCGAGAGCCGTCGATCAAATAAGAGGTCGGATAGTGTGTGCGTTCGTGCGGCGCTCCCGCCCTTGGCGGGGGCGTCAGTCTTTTTCCCGTCGAGTGCTGCTTCAGCGACTATGTGACAAACGGTTTCGCCTTAAGTGGCAGTTGACCGCAGCCCGTTGCAGAGAACGCTCGTGTGGTGGTTGTGAGTGTGAGTTTCGAATTGTCTTCGGCGTAGCGTGGGTGTTTTTGAGCCCAGTTCCTGCTTCCGTAAGTAAGGGGTCGTGCCCCCTTCATCTCGACCTACGAGGATCTGTCCCGCAGAACGAAAGTGGCCCATTTTTCGTCGTCCCGTCGTACGCGTCCTGACGCGTCTCACGTCGCCATTATGGCGGATGTGCACTCATCCCTATAGCCGTCGAACATCGAAGGTACCTGCCACCTAAGACTGCAGCTGTCGCAACTCAACTGTACCAGACTCCCCAACCGCCTACATATTAAGGTATGTGTTTTTGAACTGATTACCGCTGTGAACGCGAGCGAGCCGTCACATCTCTGGTGCCTACAGGCACTGTCGTCATATTTGTCCATGTTGCGAGTGCTAATTTGATCTTTGCTGTTCGCTGCATAAGGCGTCGCGCCACCATATTTGTGCATTCATTCAGAATTGCAGACTGTCCATGTTGCGAGTGCTAATTTGTTCATTACTGTTCAACATCTGTCGCTAGGTTTAGAGCGCGCGCGCCAGCTGGTGTTCTTAGTTATAATCTAGTTATAGATATAGGGCGACGCACTCTGCTGCCCCATTGTAACCCGTTGGTCAATACATGATTTGTTAGCTAAGGGAACTATTGTTTTGTTTCGACTTGTGCATGTTCTGTTTCAGATAAGCGCCCCCTTCATTGTACTGATTATTGTGCGACGGAACGAGGGAGCTTTGAGCGTACAGGTGGGTAAGACAGCTGCGTAGTCGCGGTCGGATTGACACCTAATTACAATCCTTGCATAAGGCAATCCCGAAATTGTTATTTGACCTTGCAATTCTTGAGTAATCCTATCGGCGGAGTATTTTGCGTGCTTCGCTCCCGTCTAACCGTCCAGGCCCGGTTAGCCGGGTTAAGACAGGCTTGGTGGCGCCCTCATGATTTTGACATACCCTATATATATATTATGCCGCAACACGCTTGCCCAGAACGTATCGTGTGACTCACGCCCGACTCCCGGAGCGTTCCAGCCGTGGCCTATTAGCCTATTTCGAACCGATTTCAGGGCAAGTGTGCCAGTTTTTCAGGACTGATTCCGTGGTGCGATGCTCACCTTGGGTGGGTGTCGTAAAGTTCTTTTAATACCGTAACAAACAATGAGTACTTTATTTTAGCTCTTGTTTAATTCCCTTTCAGGTAATAACGTAGAGTTTAAAAAAATTACAGATAATAAAGTTAGATGTAAAAAATTAAAGATATATAAAGTGCCCCTTACAATCAAGTTTAGTTTATGAAAATTGTTTTGTTAGTGCAGCACATAATAGTAAGTATGTTTACCGAAATTAAAATCGATATCTTTACATTTGTAGAAATTAACGTAGAGAAAATGATAGAAATGTATTTTAAGGTCATGTAACATTTTACTTAAGAGACTTTCTACTATGGTATGTTAGGTTTAATCGATTTATTATAACCTAAGGATCTATGAACAATCGGTGTTCTATTCTTTTTTTTGACACCCTGTCTCTTCATACATATCTTCAGAAGATTCTTGTTGGTTTAGGTCGAATTGGTTGTCTACCTTATTTTGGTATAAAATATCAACGGTGTATTGTTTCAGTTTCTTCAATTTTGTTTGAGTATGGTATACGAGCTATTACCATGTGGTGGTTACTAGCACAGTTAGGTTATTGATATAATAGTACATCTTGTACCTTCACCTTTACTACGCATTTTATTATTAAAGATTTATTATAGACTTTAGATTTCTCGTTGTCCGCGTGTTAGAATAAGTTTTTGTAATTATACATTCATGTGTTCTGCATAAGCTGATAAGAGTGACAGGTCTATTTCCGTTGTAGTTGAATACCGTTTTCCAAAACTTCCTACCACGTCGCCGTCTTTTTCTGCTACTCTACTAATCAAGTCACCAAGAAGAATTACTTAATTTTTTAGAATGTCTGCCAATTATTCGAATTTTTTTTTAATTTGTCAGAGCATAGAGTAAATAATAGTCAAAGGCATTATCGTTCATAGCATATACTGCAATTATTGTTCGTTTTGTTCTTTACTATTTTTATGTATTTATTATATTGTTTATCTCCCCCCTCCCCCCCCATTCTCTGAACTCTTGCAGCTAACTGCTTTTGCGGCATGAACTATTGAGTTTTTACCCATCAAGGGTAGCTTCGTCTTTGAATTTATAAGCATATTTAAGAAGCATTTTTGTAATTTTTAAGTTTTCAAGTGTATAGGATGTCCAACGCTACAGCCTTCCTCCTTTTAGAACCTTTTATAACCGGAAACGTATGTTAATGTGCTACTCAATCCACTCGTCAACCCCGTAGGTGGAATTGCGCCCCATATCTTACATAAAACATAATTCCGACCACAACTGTATTCACCTAAAAATATTAAAGGATAAGAACGCAGTTCGTTCATCTTGAAGCTGACTATAAGAAAGTCAACACTGCAGTGATGATTATTTGGATATATTTTTACAATTCCCGAACACTGCTGACAAATAATTTAAAACTGAGACTGATATTTTCTTTCCAAGAATTACTTATCATATATTATAAGTTTCGTAATATACACGGTTCTAAAATGTTGCTTTCCTTTTGGTTGGCCGAAACCCTCTGCCCCAATTGTTTGAGCAGTTCAGCAGAACATTCTGGAGTATAACACACAAAGTTCTGTTTATTTACACGTCAGTGAAGGTTTGCAGTAGTAATTTGACCCTTATCAGAAATTTCTGACACGTTATTACAGGATATAAGTTGTCCCAATTTATTCTAATGCTTACCGAATTACAAGTATTCTAATTTCTATACAAAGATAGACATGGAACCTTTATTATTTTATTCGGAAATTGAAATTCTCAAGAATTATAGTTTTAGCTGTCGTCCTTTACTTAAATGTGCACCTATAACAATAATGATGTAGCAAATCAGAAACCTAACTTTGTGTGGTCTAAAATTTTTATAATTTGCAACTGTCTGTCTAAAGGAATAGTTTAGAGAGAAGAATACATTCTCGGCTTCCGCCCTCTACTGTCCTATATGATTTAACCCTTAAAATCTTCTCTAACCTACCCAAAGTGATATCTATGAAAACTTTAAACATGACATAATTGGTTAAATCGGATAACGGGACTGTGATTGATAATAGCGGAATATCAGTCGAAAGTTTGGAGAAACGGGTTAAGTGCGGCTGACAAACACATAAACTCCGACATCGCGTAGATAGCATGGCGCTGTTTGTCTGTCTTCACAATTTATAATGGAACGTAGTATGCTTATCCAATGTTATCAATTAATTTGTTTAACTTAAACCGCTGATTTATAAATAAATATAAACCATAATTTTGATAAATGTTTTACTGCTGTTTGTCATAGCAAACCTTCTTTCCCGATAAGTATAATAACAACATTTTCTGACAATAAAGGAAAAGTTTGTTTTGTGAAAAGGCAACAAATTTTAAGGCACCTATAAAGTGAACATAAATGGAATTCTCCGTTTGTATAAAAGAACTAGGGCCTTTTTTAGCGGTTTTTATAGCTGTTTCACAAAAACTGTTTATGATGGAAGAGAGCATATAAAAGTGTGTACGTTGCCGCTAGCTGTTGTAGAGAGCTCGTTGGTTATGTTAATATCGATTATCTGAAAAAAGATGTGTAGGTTTCTAAACTCGTTTTTGACATTGTCATTTTGTCGAGTGTTTTTCCACCCACTCCGCATTTAGAAAACATAACCAAATTTAAATACACTTCACACATTTTTAATATCAGCATTTTCTGACTGAATTCCTCCTGAGTATAGCTACAACACATTTTAATTTATTGTTATATCGTTTTGCTGATTGCATCGTGAATTAAATTCGGTGTTTTACTTCGTCGGGAATCAACCTAATTTCTTGGACATTTAAGTATTGGAAGATCATGTTGTTCCGTAAAGATCTGTATTTTATAGTTATAAATTTTCCCAGAGTTTAATTATCGTTGTTTCTATTATCATGGGAACACGCTTTGGGTTCAGATACCACATTATACTAATTTCATATTTATATACAATAGTCAAATGATCACTTGGTGATGGTACCATTTTGTATTTTGTGTTAATGTTGAATCCCGTGCTGATGGACGAATGTAAGCACTGACATATTCTGACATGTCGATTAATACGAGCTTTTAGTTAGTTGCAGAAACAGTGTATTCTATATACAGGGTGTCCCAAAACGTATGAGAAATAATTTAGGATTCAACTGGGTAACTCATTTAGAGTCAAAAAGGCTAGATAAACATATATCCTAAACTCAACCGTTAACGAGTTATTCCTGATTTTATAATTTGTGATTAACATTAATAAAAATGCATTTACGAATTTTAATTAAAAATTGTATAAATGTTCCCATTGAGATCAATGAGCAAAGCTGTGCGTTGTAAAAGTGATGGTTGGGTTTTTACAAGAATTTGTGGATTACGAATAGTATATGCGGCCTGTTGTATCCTAAGATATAATTCCTCCAAAGTGTCTACTTCCGTAGCATAAACTAACTGTTTCATATAACGCCAGAAGTTAAGATCTATAAGATTTAGGTGTGGCGCATGCGGTGGCCAGGCCACTGGATCGCCTATTCCAACCCAACTCCATGGGAAATGTGTGTTAAAATAATTTCTTGCACGGAACTTGCATGAGAGCGTTCGCCATCGTGCTTGTACTGCATTTCATGTATGTTTAATAACGAGACATCTTGCAGTAATATCGGCAAAGAATTCTCTAGAAAATCTTAGTAATTTTCAGCACCATATTCACACTAAATCTTTGATGGAAATGGGTGTGTCGCCTTAAATGCGAATTTTCGCTTGCCCATTCATGGAAATGATAAAAATTAGTAATCCGTGTCTTTAAAGCAGGCCCATCAGTCCGCAAAATATTAGGCAGAGTATTTTCATGCATCTGAATCCATTTATAAAATATTAGACGAGCTTCTGTATCCTGGCCTAGAGGTTGAACTCTTACAATGGTATGGATGGAAACGCCACCTTCTTATTGTTCTCCAAACCTAATGAGTGACAAAGTACTGGGTTATAGTAAAATAATGGTGTACTTATTTGTGCATAATAAACCTGCTTTCTGGATATTCCAGTACGCACACTTAATGTCGGATCTTTTTCTAATAAATTAAGAATTTGCTTCTCATTGTTTACGCGTATGCTAACAATACCCAGGCCAGCCGCATGCCTTGGATGGAATACCCAGTGTTCTCTTAATTGCCCATATAAATTAGTGAAAATTTCACGTATAGGTAATCTGCTGTTAGGATACTTTCTTTTGTATTCTTCTTGCGCCGCTAAAGCATTTCCATCCCACAAACCATACACCTACACAATATCTGCGTATTCCGCGTTCGAAAATAATTTCGGAATTGTGATTATTGTTTGTCAACAATAACGGTCAATTATTATGGAAAACAAATAGCATTCGTGGCCTAGGTGATGATGACCCGAAAATTTAAAAAACCAATACTAACTCTAACGGTTGTATTTAGGATATATTTTAATCTTTTTTTTTACTCTAAAGGAGTTACCTTTTTGATTCTTAAAATATTTCGGTTACGTTTTGAGCCACTCTGTATATTTCACTTCCATCGAAATTTGAGTGACGAATCCTTTTAGGATAGTCGTTGGTTTTAAAAGCTTGGAAGCCGGGGTCGGTAGGTCAGTGGTAAGCATCCTGATTACTCATCGAAGGGTCGCGAGTTCGATCTCTGATCCCGGTGAGGTTTTTGAAAATAAGTGAAATGTGGATGAAAGCCTCTACAGAATGCTATCATTCGGAAGTGACGTAAAGCCGTTGGTCCCATATTACTACGATGTGTAGCATGTAAAAGATCCCTTGCTATAGGGTTAGAACTCCTTAGTCTCGGCAAAATTCTAAGTAGGACTTTGACCATATGACCGTAGCAGTTACTGTCTAAGGTACCTGGTACTCTGCACGCCCAGACCTTGTCCATTAACAAACAAACAAACAAACAATATGGGCTTAGAGTGCTGCTATAGAGGCTTCCGTTTCTTTTTCACTTTTCCAGTTCTTAACCAATCAAATGTTTCTCTCTATCTAATGTGTTTTTCGCTATGGTTACAAGGTATTGTCCGTGTATTATTTCGTTATTCTTTTTAGATCTTTGTTTTTTCTTTTTTAATACCTTCTCTGAGTTCTTTCCCTTCTTCTTCGTCTGTATGTTACATTTTTCTTTTTCTTGGTCTATTTATTTTTAATGGTTTTCTGTTATCGGCAGTCTTCTGTGATTTTCTTACTTGTTTCAAGAGTTCATCGTTTATGTTTACATTCAAGTATTTAGAAATTCCCGCTACTGTGACTAATATGAGAGCTATTTCAATTTAACAAGAGCTTTTCCCCATCTTTCTTCGATATGTAAGGTCTGTCAATGTGTGCTCGATTATGGACCTGTCCGTTTATGATTACTAGCTTCCTTGTGGTGCTATCAAAATTCTTCAGTTCATCCAGTACCAGTACCAATCGATAATTCCAAAACTGTATGATACACGAGGGATAGCAACAATATTAATTGCCTAGATTTTGTGTTTGCCTGACAGCTCACTTTCAAATCCCTTATATTTACGTTGTACGTTTTTCTTCATAGCTGTTTGCTCGACAGCTCTATGTTCTTCTAGGCCTAGATATTTATGTATTTCGTGAGATTCGAGAGCTTTAATCCTGTTGTGTTAATCTAGTATTATATTATCACTTCTTGGAAGTATGCATCTTTGTAAAGCAACATTGGTGCACTCTAAACCTTTTTCACCATATTTTCTAGTTGTTGATCATTCCGAACAAATAGTGTCAACTCGCCCATATAAAGCAAATCATTTGTGTGTTTCTCGATCGTGAGGTTCAGATCCGCTATCTGCTCTTTGAAGTAAAGTATGAACAAAAATTAGTTTAATCTAATATTGCTATAAATATTTTCTAATTTATGAATGCAATTACGTTTATACTTAAATAAACCTGACTTTTAATTTTTAAATGAGTTATAGTTGCATTTATAAATTAGGAACTATGCCGTAGCCATACTAGATGAAAATAATTTTGCATCATACTGTATTTTGGAAAGTGGAATTAGACATAAGTAGAAAAGAGGGTAGACGGGAGATTACTTCACTTTTGTGTCATTTATATATTTTCAAGGGTAATACCACAAAAGGTGAAAATTTTTTGAGAATTTTTTTCGTTCACATGCTAATTATTGCGTTTAAATTTCTCGAAACCAAAACTGTGTTAAAAATTCCGCGAGACCGCAGGTCGAGTGGAGTTTGAGCAGTTTTTGTTGAGAGAAATTTGCAATAATTTACATGTTGACGAAATAAATTCTCTTAAAAAATTTTGCCTTGAGTGGTATTTGGAAAGATTATTCAAAAATATGGGTAGATGACTTTTACCGTGTTCGACAGCATACATTTTTAACGTTTTCCACTATTAATTCAATACTGGAGCTTCCAACACGATTATTATAAGTTTCAAGAACGACGCTGATTTGCAACCTCTGACTTTGACGTTTTGGCGTATTGTCAGTCAAAGGCTACTCACTAAATTGCAATCATTGAAACCAATCGGGGTCAAGTGAAAACACTGTGACATTAGGTGTTTTCAATGAGAGTCAATTTTGATTGGCTGTTTCTGACAAATTGAACAATTTTTATTGGTTCTTTCACTATAGTGTTGAATAATCAGTAATAATACCACGAGACGACTGTGAATTATCAAAAATACTTTTGCTTTCTCACGAAACGATTTGCTTAGAAACAACACGAGCCGAAGGCGAGTGGTGTTTCTATAAAGCAACCCGTTGAGTTTGTAAGCAAAAGTATTTGATAATTCTTAACGTCGTCGAGTGAGTATTTGATTAGATTATACCATGAATATCAATAAGGGACTTACACTAAACATTTATTTAACGCGTAACCTAAAAAACTTGTTGGAAATGGCATGACAATGACAGCTGACTGCTCAAAATTGAAAACACCAAAACGATAACACCACGGTGTTTTCACTTATTAATGCGTGGCCTGAATAGGAATTTTGTGCATTATGAATGGTATAATCAATGATACATGTTTAGTAGTTTGAAGCAAACTTTATTTATGTATACCTTACACAACAAGCATAAAACCATTCCTTGCAATATTTTATTTTGTGGACCACGAAGCAAGAAATTAAAATCTTAAGAACGACTCAAAAAATCTTCGTTATTAAAGGTAATTATTCGCATATTAGCAAAAGTGGAAACAATTAATATAATCGCATAAACCGTAGTTTTGGTGGTAACATATTGTTCTTAATCCACCATAACTTTCCCCCCAACAAAGCCTCGCAGTCGATATCTAATATATTTCGGAGCTGAGCTGTACTGGTGATAAATTAATGTAGTTTGAAGTAGTGCTCGCTGAAATGTGTTGAGAGCACCCTTCTACAACTTTTGGTCGGGTCAGAAACCAAGTTGTGACGAAATTAATAATTTCCGCCCTTCCGAGCTCTAGTAAAAAACTCGTTAAGCAATGGTTTCTGCACAGACGTTCGTCGGAATATTGAAATCTTCAATATGTTAATTGGATTACATTCGCTGTTCAAACTTACAGACAGCTTTAGCAGAATATTTCCAGTGTTTGATTACTTTATAAAATTTAATAAGCGAACTGTAATATTTGCTGATGCAAGACGTCCGCTTTCAATAAGCTATAAAGGAAGCACGCCGAACTGCAATCTCGTGCAACAAAAAAACTTGAAATAGGGATCATTACCGACAGAAATTACATAATTCAATTAATGGTGCCAGTAATATTGTTTTTATTATACCTGCATCAGAATCGCCATTTAAAGCACGCCTGAGCGTGCAAATACAGGCGATTAAAGCTCGCCGAGCTTTAAAGGTTGTCAAGGAAACGACTGAATTCAACAACAGACATGGACGCGACCAAAACGTAAATAATTTTCGTAACTATAGTAGCAATATTATTATGCCCTCTCGATTTATCACGACACAAATTATTTCTAAGTTTTTAGTGCGTAATTTATTTCCAGTATTGGAGGTATAATAAAAAATAGCGTAAAGTATTCGTGAATAACTGGTCTTTAAAACACTTGCTCTATTTCGAGCACTCCGGCTACGCCGTCGTGCTCGAAAACTCGCGCGTGTTTTAAAGACCTTGTTATCCACTCATACTTTAATATACTATTATTTATGATGTACCTTGTCCATAATAATGAGGATATAAGAACGAGATGCATACCGTCATTTTATGCAGTAGTAATTTTTTTTTTGCTTTCTTAATATATTGTACATGACTTTCCAAGTTGTTCTATTGATATTTCTTCGGTTTTTTTATAGTTGCGTGAGTTGCCCTGAGTAATCAGAATTACTTATTGAAGCAACTATTTTAAGTGGAAAATTATGGAAATGCTTTATATTTTTGCTATTATTATGTTTAAATTCTTATTGTTCTTGGGCTTTTGTGTTTACGGAGGCCATATTTTATTCTCTTTCAAATTTTCAACTACTAATTAACAACCAGCGAAAATAAAGTCTTCTTCGTTCATTAGAAGAAGTGTATCTACTTAATTATTTATATATTCTTAGTAGCTTCCTTTAATTAGGGATTTATGAAATTTAAAGTGCTCTTGATGAAACTCCTATAAAAGTGAGCGAAACGCTGAGTTCTTCAATCTCAATAATGACACGGTCCAATCTCGGAAGTTGCTTGTTACCATAGCTTTTTATAATCAGCATAATATTCATGATTTTGTCATTTATTGACATTTGTCATTGCTTACCATCTGGAATGGTAAGTAATTACTTACTGTTTAGATTTCGCAAATGCAACTTACTATCAAAAAACTCAAACAGTAATCAAACAAAAAAGCTCAATGGTGCAAAAACGAAATTACATCTTTTTTATTTCTAAAACTGTACTTCCTTTAAATTCATTCCTCTAAGAACACTAAACGTATACAGTGATAACATAAAATAAAGGTTCCACGAATAATTTCATAACGCGTATGACTGCATACCGTAGCATGTAAGCTCGGTTAGCCGCAGCAATTTAAAAATTGCATCGAAAACTAGTTCAATAATTAAACAAGGAGTAATTGGTTCGGGGTTCATGTTGTGGGTGGAATAGTGGCTTTTATTTATGAGCGCGAATACTGTATTCTGCTTGCAGTACAATAGTAGAAGCCATATCGTGGCCGTTTTGTATTCGCAAATCCTGGCTTTCACAAAATGCTATGTTCACACATGAGCCGGATAATTATAAATTTACATATCGGCAATGTAACGCAATGACATTAGCCATTTGATGCGAAAATGGTCGTGCAATCAAACACAGATAAAACATTATTCAAAACAGTATTGATTATTGTAGTAATATTAATCGTGGTGTTTACACTGAGCCTGTCAGTGTCAAATAATAAAAGGGAATGTCTCACATTAAATGCCTGTTTTTTCAAGTTTACCAACTGACTACTGTGAAAGCTTTATTGAACATATTGCTATAAAGTTAACTTCAAACTACTTAGTTACTTACTTAGTCTTCCTTGTCTACCTTTCGGTTTAAGGTTATTGTGGAATTTGTGTTTCTGGTGCTGTTTTCCAAATCTTTCTCCATCGCTTCCTATCCGTTGTCAGTTGCCTTGCGTTCTTCTCGATCTGTGCCTTGTTTTCTTGCCTATATTTTTATGTCATATACTCTTTCTACCATTCTGCCTTCTTTCATTCTAGCCTCTAGCCATCGCATCTGTTTTTGTTTGATATTTATTTCTGTGGGGGGAGGTATTTGTAACTGTTCTCAGAACGTTTTGTTTCTTATTTCATCCCTTTTAGTTTCCCTTTGTATTCATCTAAGAAATCTCATCTCCATATACTTTAGTTTGATTGTTTGTCCATTATTTAAACCCAGAACTTTGATGAATAGGCAAAGCGTTGGTTTCCCTACCTTTCTGATAGTTTCAGCTTTTGTTGCAGTTGGTATTTCATTCTTCGCCAGAGATGTCGTTTTCATTGCATATAGAGTCTTCTTATTGTTGCTAGTATATCGTTTAGTTACATCATCTTCCAAAGTACCGGTACTGTTTTCATTACTTCTCTTAGGTATTTAAACGTTCTAATTTGCTCTGGTTCTTTCCCTCTATCCTTCTAGGATGTTTTTCTCTTCAGCAGCGATTATTACAGTTTTTGTTTTGATATATTAATATTTATATTAATGTTTCTTAACTTCTCATTCCATATTTTACCGTTATATTGCAAGTCCTATACATTTTCACCAAATACTCTCATGTAATCCGCATAGCATGTCCAGATACTTTCACTATATTAATTTTCCGGTACTCAATATAAAAGTGTTTAGCTATTTTCTTATACCGTTTAAGTGCTTGACCTAGCATAATATTGAATAACAGTGGGCTGAGTATACATCCGCGTTTTAAATTTGCTAGATGTACTTGTAAAAATCTTTGAGCATTCGGTTCTCGATTGGATATAGCTTTCCTTTTTTCTACTTCCCTCTTCTAAAACACGTATTGCAATTGCGAAAAAATTACCTTCCGAGATTTCTTCAGATCTTCACGTTTCAGAGTGCCTAGATGACGAGAAAACGGTTTTCTCAATTCCGTCTATCTATCTGTCTACCTGCCTGTTTGTCTGTCTGTTGCCGGTATAAAGCAAAAACTATTTGTTGGTGGAAGACGATATTTTGCTTGCGGATTATATGCCTTCCTAGCATAAAATCGATAACATTTCCATAAAATATATACGTCTGTTCCATAAAAAAGGCCCCGTTTTCTAGCTACTTTATTATTTATTTTAGACCCAATAAACCTTATATCAAATCAAATGGCACATAAAAACCTACATTTTAACACTATCAAAAATTTTTATCTTCAATTGTTTCAGAGTGGTGACGTCACGTGCAATTTTTTTAAATGACACTGTATATATTTTTTTACATTTTCTGGTAGAGGTTTTTTTTTCTTTTCAACAATATAAATATTTTATGCCCTTACATAAGAAAATTTTCGAGAAAAATTAAAAAACTTTTTTATTGGTGGGATGCCACCATACAAAACTATAAACAAAAGTGTAACTCAGAAAAACAAAACAATAAACACTTTAGATTATTCTGAAATCTGACAGTTAAAGCGTTTGGCTACTATTTGTTTTGTTCTTCTGAGTTACACTTTTGTTTACAGTTTTGTACATGGCCTCCCACTGTGAAAAAGTTTTTGTAATTTTTCACGAAATTTTTTTTATGCAAGTGCATGAAATATTTATATTGTTGAAAAGAGAAAAAAAAACCTCTACCAGAAAATGTCAAAAAACATATACAGTGTCATTTAAAAAAATTGCACGTGAAGTCACCACTCTGAAACAATTGAAGATAAAAATTTGTTGATTGTGTTAAAATGTAGGTTTTTATGTGTCATTTGATTTGATATAAGGTTTATTGGGTCTAAAATAAATAATAAAGTAGCTAGAAGGCGGGGCCTTTTTTATAGAACAGACTGTATAAGGTGACAACCTTAAAATAATAAAATGCTGCATATTTTTGCTTTAACTCAAAAACTATTACTTAAATTAAAGATATTTTGCACATAGCTCAGGTGACAAAAAAGGGCATATTCTGGACCCAACATATACAGGGTGAGCAACTTCAGAAAATAAAATATTTATTTTTGCTTCAGCTGAGAATTTAATAAAAGCAATAATTTTCGCATAGCTCAGACTTGACTCCTGACAAAAATGAGAACTAGCAGATATAAGATAAATGTTATAAAAAATGAAACAAGGGTTAACAGTAAATGTTTTGCATTTAAAACAGCCGCATCGCACCGATCGGAGATTTCCTTAGTGGACGAGGCAGCCAAGGCTTACTTTACTTCGGCTTATGCACGGATTATTGAAATCGCATTCACTGGATCGTTCACAGGCTCTGAAGTTCCAATCCCATCGCCAGTCATATTTTTTTAGTTACAAATTTATATAATTTGTCTTGCCGAGTGTTTTCGTTTAGCGTTTCAGTATTATTACTAACGTGAAGATATTTTACTCCTATTTTTCTTTGATTTTTAAAATTGCTTAGTGTCAGAACGTCTACTTGCGAAGGAAGTTCTGAGTAAAACCCTTTACTGAATTTTTATATTGACTTCTATACTTTTAGTTCGTTACTTACTCCCCGTTTTTTTCTAATGCTTTCCAGACATTCCTTCTTATGATTTTATCGAAAGCATTTTTTATATTCATGTAGCGTACATGTACCTGTTTTTTTATCTTATTGCTCTTTCGCTACTTTGTCTCATTATGATGTATTTTCTAAACTTTTAGCATATTTATTTCCTACCGTACTTCCTAATTAGTATGTCTGTATAATTCTTAACATCCTTGCTGTCCCCTTTCTTATAAATTAGCGAAATGATTCCTATCTTCCAATCTCGGGATAAGTTTTTTCTTTGTTTATTAGATTTAGTAATTCTAATAGTTGCTGTTTGCCTTTTATATTTTATATTTTACGATGTCTTCAGGTATTTCGTCGTCGTGTTCTGATATTTTACCAATTTTGCTAAACTTATCTGTTATTAGATACTCCATAATCTTCTGATTTTTTTGTGCAAAGGTATTTCTTCTCCATTTTCTTTTCTTTACCTTGTATCTAATTTCTTCTGTTCATCACGCTGTTCTTTTATTTCCGTTGTTACATATTCTAGTTATTCTACAACTTTCTCTTGTTGGTATAATCACTACCCCAACTCACCACATAGTATATCCATTTTATAAATGTTGTATTCCTGTCGTTTTCTGTTCTGTCTCTATGATCCCTAAGATATCTACATACATCAAATTTTTCCATTTCTTGAATTAATTCCAATTGTTTACTATTTACACTCTTAGTAGTCTAAGTACCCAATCTAAATCCTTTATATTTTATTTTGTTTGTTTGTTTGTTAATGGACAAAGTCTAGGCATGCAGAGTACCAAGTACCTTAGACACCGACTGCTTTGGTCATATGGTCAAAGTCCTACTTAGAATTTTGCCGAGACTAAGGAGTTCCAACCCTAGCAAGGGATCTTTTACATGCTACACATCGTAGTAACATGGAACCCACGGCTTTACATCACTTGTATGGCATTCTGTAGAAGCTTTCATCTGTATTTTTTTATTTTTAAAAACCTCACCGTGACCGGGAATCGAACTCGCGACCGTTAGATCAGTAGTCAGGATGCTTACCACTGAGCTACCGACCCCGGCTATATTTTATTTTCTTCTTCTTTTTTGCATTTCTCTTTTATGCAGTTACAGCCTATTACAAGGCGTTTTCATCAACTTATGTTTTTCCAAATTTTTCTTTATTTCCATCCGTTGTTCTGCCGTTTCGTCACCAAATACTTTGTCTGGCTGTTTTTGACAGTTCGCTTTCTTTCTTGTCCCATTTATAGTCACCGTTTTCAAATATCAACTATTTTTGGTATCCTATATTTACTTCCTGTTGCTTTCTTGTCTTTGGTCATATGTTAAATTTTTGCTTGGATTTCTCTTTCCTATTTTGTTGACTGTTTTCCATTATATACTTCAAGTTGCTTTGTTCCTCGTTAATTCTATTTATGTACTAGGTTCCAGCTTTCCAATTTTACTATTATCGCCTATTGCTTCAGGTATCTTGCTACCGTATATGTTTATTTTATCTTAGGTGGCACCCCTACTTTTTCATTTAGGAATTGTTCTACCCTTAATTTCAGATTGCAATTTTCTATTTAAATCCCCTTAATAATCTTATTTATTTTCTTTCTTCTTGTTCATTATTTTCAAGATTTTGATATTGTCTATTGTAATTTTGGTTGTTTTATTACTTCCCTCGTCTAAAAGACGAAAGAAGTGTAATCGCGAAAAAATCGCCTTTTGAGATTTCCTCAGATCTTCACGTTTCAGGGTCCCTAGATGACGAAAAACAGGTTTTCTCAATTCTGTCTGTCTGTCTGTCTGTTGGCGGCGTAACTCAAAAACTATTTGTCGGAGGAAGATAATATTTTGCATACACATTATATATCTACCTGGCATAAAACCGAGAAAATGTCAGACAAATATAGACAGGGTGAACACCTTAAAAAATAAAACTTTGTTTATTTTTGATTTAATTTAGCAATAAATATAAGTAATAATAAGCTTTATTCTTAACAAAAATGGGACCCAATAGATACAGAATAAATGCAAGATACAAAAAGGAGCATCAAATTAGTGCGTTACTTAATCCAGCTGCAACGCAGGAATTTGAAGTGTCGGTATTCCGTAGCTCAGGTAGCGCATGTAGAAATTGTCCAGTCCACTTGCAATATCCCACAAAACGTTGGGACTGCGTACGCGGTCCACCTGCCCTTCGAATTCGATCACCGGTAACGTTTTTTTTTAACTTAAAAATTTATTTAATTTATTAGAAACGTGAAAATATTTTTACTCCTAAATTAATTTACTTTTTAAAATTATTTAGTGTCACAATGTCGAAGAGGGAAGTTCTGGGTAAAGCCTTTTACAGATTTTACTTTTCAGTGTTCTTCTTTTGTTTTTATATTTTTCATTTTCTCTTCTGTTTTTTTTAACTTTCCTTAAAGCCCTCTTTCATCTCATCCTCTCCGATAAGAAACACTAAATTCTTTATTTCTTCCATTGCTTTAACTTCTGCTTTTTTCTCCATTTGGGCTTTTCAGAGTATTCCTTATTTTACTTTTTTGGAATGTCTTTTCGTACGCTTCTTCTTTCTTTGGGTCTCCTGCTATTCGTTTTAGAATATTCTTCGATACTTCTTATGCTGGTTGATCTGCACCTTCGTATATTATCTTTGTTCATTTATATCTTGTTTTATCTTCTACTTTCTTTCTTTCGAACTTTCACCGACGATTGCAATTTACCCAATTTAGGTTGTCGCGCCCTGTATTTCACTTTGTTGATGAAACTAATTAAATTATATTTCTTCAGCCCATCTACATGAAGAAATGACAAGGAAATAGGAAAAAAATAATTGAGGCTTACAAATAGACTATTCTTAATACTTTAACTGTCATGTGTATTCCTCCTTATACACAGCTAGAAGTTTCAAATCTCGTATACAACGGTATATACATATAGTTTTGTACATTTCGCATCGTTATAACAAAGTGTATTTTAAATGGTATATCGATAGCTGTGGTATGTAACACTAGGAATTTATTAGGTTAGCCGGGCGCGGTTTTTATAATAAAAGCAGGAATTTATAAACCTTATAAACAATATAGCTACAGGTAAAAAATAGAAACTCTAGCGGTGATAAACAAGAACAACCATGAAAATAAGGTTTTATATCTAAAAAAGGATAAAAATAAAAACTAATTATTATTTCGTTGCCGAAATGTTATTCAATTATACATGCTTTAGAAACACTCTAAACGCACAACTTCCAGTAAACGTTAGTATACGTACATATTCACCCAGTATAGAAGCGATATTTACCAATTGCGGGTGTGGGTGTTTTTAACACAAAGTCTGAAATTGTACACAAAAATTATAGAAATTCATTAAATTTTAAAAATATTTACTAGTATAAGCAAATTGCAAATTCGGCAGCCAGCCGTTTATTTGGAACAAAACAGACTTAAAAGCCTAATTACATTGTTTCTATATTACTTACTTACAGTCAGATTGTACAATCATTAATTACTAATTACAAAGACAAGGTAACAATAAAAGGAAGAGAAACTATAAGAAACTAAAAGAAAGGAAAAGAAAATAAACGAAAATATATTTCAATATAGACGCACATAGCATGCATTTCGCGCAGAATCCTCTCAACTTGGGTTTTAAATTTATTTTCCGAAAGACGAACTATTTCGAGCTTATGATCACACCTACTATCAAAATAGTTGAATAACAAGCATAGCCTATTTATAAGAGAGGTGGACAGTCAATCGCATTGTTCAATGAAAACCATCTGCAATAAAACACGTCTTTGCGAAAGCTTCAGAACATAAAACTCTTCGCGTATGCTCTGATAGAAATAAAAACTGGGGTACTGCCGATATTTTTTATAATATAGATATCATATTTTTCTAGTGCTTCAATATCCACCAAAAATAAACAAGGACTTATTGAAAATTATTACAGGTTAACTTTCCAATTAATTCCCCTAGGAGCTAATTTCCCCAGTCATCTGCAACTCTTACAGCTTTATAATCTCCATGAGAAATATGTTTGTGCTTATTCACAAAGACCCTACTCGACGGCATTCTAAAGCTTTACAGGGCTACAGCTGAAGCAAAGCCCATCTAATCTCGCTAACGTCTTTAAAGTATCCCTGGAATATCTTCATAATTCCGCCAAAGGTAAGAAGGTAATCGCTGAAAACCACATTTAATACGGTTCCAACTGCATTTCTGTAACTTTCTAGACAGAGTGATCGCGTTAAAAGTAGCAGCAGTTTAATTGTTTGAGTTGCTTAATGGAAATTATATGCTGTAGGTACTTGTTCGTCTAAATATCAAATGAAGATAGGAAGCAGGTTTCCGAATACTTTAAAATATATAAAGTTTTCCGCTAACCGTATTTGCCTGTGGCAATTAAACTTGATAAACTATGATAAAATCGTTACACGATGCAAAAACCTATTTTAGAAGAGCGATTAATATGAGTAACTACTTCAGGCTACAGACAAGTCTTAAAATGTATGTAACTTTAAGTTGAAGTTTTAACCAAATGTGGTCGGTGATTGCTCAAAGTTGTATAACAATAATATTATAAAATAGATTTTGTAGACATGGATGTGGCTAGGGTGAGAACACCGAATAAAATAATTAAGTATATCTTAATTGCATAAAAGCAGCTAAATTAACTGTAATATAAATTACACTGATATTGCATTACTACTCCTCATCATCTCTCTAAACACTTAACATTTTATAAGTTCTCTAAGGAATTTCAACAAAGATGTACAAAATATTCTAGATTCTTCATAAAATTATAATAAGAAATACGCCTTCCTCGACGAGGTAAGATAAGATGGATAAAATATACGGTCCACTACCATACAATAACTTTGCGATGCTTTTAATATAAGCAACAACATAGTTCTAACTTTACAAAAGCTTTGATATTTAACGCTGTAGGTTCGCAAACTTAGCGATTGCGAGATCTAACAGTGTTTTCTTAAACTTTGTAGCATGGATCATGAAATTTATATCAGCAGCTGCATCTTAAGCTTCAGCCTCTTGACTGTCATATGTTTGCTGCTATCGCGTCTGGCTTCGCCATTTTAACAACCACTGATATACAGAGAACTACATCAAACCGGGATATTTCGTATTTTCTGCTGGCTGGCTTTAAAAGGAAAACATTTGTTGGGTATTGCGGTAGCTCAAAAACCCTTCCGAGCGTTGCTCTTCCTCCTCACCTTAGGAAACACGGAAAATGTTACTTTGAGCCATTATTTAAAATTTATTCGAAGAGAAGAGTGCAGCTGATGTATGCACCAGCGTGATTTGTGTTCTTAACCCGCTTAGAACTCCGGAAATGTTCCGTGTTTGCTGTATGCTCATATATTATTTCCAGATCAATGTGCTACTCACCGTCCAGTAAATCAAGACGCATTGGAGATGGCAAAAAATTGGATCTTCCCAATGTCTGCATACACAAACAAACAAGATAAAAAGGCTTCGATAAAGTTCAGAACTTCCACGTCCAAGACTTGCTCGTTAGAATCGTAGTTATTTCTACTCCATTAGGAAAACCATCTTGAGCGCTGCATCAGCATGTGGAATGCGGTCGTAATTCTTTTCTAACACAAATCCTTTGTCTTTTAAGATAACAGAAAACAAAGAGCGAATATGGGAAGAATCTGAAGAACTTACTTGCTCCCAAGTATTTCAAATTAGACATGATTAAGTTAGATGCATGAATACAAATTTACATTCGAAAAAGGTATTTTTGTTATTATGCCTTGTTTGTAATATAATATAGTACTAATGCAGTATTAGAAAATGTATTCAGAACATTATTTTTTCTTGCTCCAGGTATTTTAAATTAACTTCATTTATATATTGTTTGTAAATAATAAGTACCGCAAGTATAAAATTATAATCATAGTATAAGGTAACATATTTTGAAAGCTGTAGAGCGATTAGCAGGATAGGCATAGGTAAATTCAAATAAACTAAAAATTGCTGTCAGCATTCTCATTTCAAATCCTATGAGTGTTCTAAGGTAAGTTAAAATTGTATCATTAACATTTCTCATGGGCGACCGTCAGAGAAATACGTTTAATTGAGCTTCTTATAATTTGCGTATGTCCAATTTAAGCATGATTCTAACTAAGGAACGCTTCAATCTTCAATGTCGCTTGTATTAGAGAAAACCCTAAATTTAATGAGTAGGTATGCTACAAAGTAAATGTTATTTAAGAACATTATAGTATGTAAGCTCCTTCCGTAGGATAAATTTTAGAAATCTGTTATAAAGGAAAAGGCGTCTTTAATGAGTTTTGGAAACTACAGAAGATATTTCTGGCAGCTTGAACTTTTGCTCAACAAGGCACTAAGAGGCTGTTTTTATTCTTAGTGAATTTTTATACATAACGAAGAATATATTATGTTTTAATACAATTTTCAGAAAATTAAGAAAGCGTCACTCAACGCCGCAAAATTTTTTTTGCTTCAGATTTCTTAATGCAAATGGCAAATAAAATTTAAAAATAATCACAATACTTTTTAAACGTCACTTAAAGCTTTGTAATTTTATTTTTATTATTACTTATTATAAATTAAAACTATTATCAAAATTCACATATATAATTCAAGCTATCTTGTGTAAAACATAAATACTGGACTAAATACAAATTTCTAAAGACTACCACATTTAGGCCGCATTACTCTATCCAAATTGCAAACAGAAGCATCGTATAAGATACCAATAAAATTGTGTTACGTTTACTCATAAAGAAGGTCCTTTGGCTCGACGGCAATTTACTAAGTAATAAACTACAGCGAATAAGTACAGCGTTGAACATGGCTCATACACATGTCTCGACTTTATATTTTCTTTCAGATCATACACTGGATGTGCTGATGGTATAGCAAAAATGAATAAATTGTTTATTGCGGATATAGAAGCGTTTTTTATTTTTGTCTACATTGTTATTTAATTTCCAAATTAGTTTATTAATATCGACCTATTGTGTATCTCAACATCGGAAATATACACGGAATGTTACAGCTACTCCTCACATTTAGAAAACATAAACTCCTTTAAACATGCACTAAAATCGTTTAATTACAAAGTTATATTATACACTAATTTATATAAAATACTAAGAACGGGGAGGTGATCCATCACGCTAATAGTAGAGGTGTCTTGATACGAAGCAATAAAACAAGTAGTCTTCTCCACCTACATTTATTAAAAAGGCGACATGTTTCGAAACCAGACTGGTTTCATCTTCAGACCAAAATGATCATCTACAGAGGTATATGGTTAACAATAGTGTACATTGTAAAGAAATTAACTTACTGGTAATAATAAAACCACGTGTTCCGATTGTAGGTTAAAATTTAAATTGAGGTTATGTTGAAGCGCTGAAGGCGAGGTGGCAATGAAAATTCATAAAGAACACCACATTGGAGAAGAAAATTTATTAAATAACCAGCAAACTACGTTATACTGGTTACTAACGAGTGTTCATAAACAGTCGTCATCCCAGTTGCTTTGAAAAACAAAATGTTATGTCTTTGATTAATTCGTGCAACACAATGAAACGTCATTGAGTACTGTCATAGCACATTTTTTCTCAATTTTAATAGACATACGTTTTTGAAGTCAAAACCTACTGGGATGACGACTGTTTATGAACACCCGTTACATGAAATGTTACAATTAAAATTAAAACAAGTAAAATAGGTCCATCCTCTGAAGGAGTTGGCACTAAGAATGAAATGTCAATACCGAAGTAACTAAAACCAGGTGAAAAAGTCAATATTCAATGACAACAAACATCCTGTATATATACAGTATATTGTGGCGTACATATTTTACTAATTTATTGATATTAAACTACCGAATAGAAAAATAAATCATGCTATTGGTACAGTATAATTTGTTGCGCTTATAATACCAAAATTGTCATAAGTTCCTCGTTAATTAAACGGAAACATTTATGTATGCAAGTGGAGAGAAACTTTGGCTTATACGGAATGCTGTGCAAGTGGTGCGAAATCATAAACAGAAGGAATTAACATCCACAGTTTGTAAAGTTCGGCTTGTAGCTGCATGAAGGGTTAGTGCAAATACTGCAGTAATTAACATGCTGCAAAACTAATAAATACAGTAGAGCATTAACACAGTTGTTGCTACTAAAGCATTCAGCTCAAATTGCTTATGCTGGAATCCGCCCCGACACCATCAAGATATGTCCATTTGCAACATAGAAGTTGAGCAACACAATGGAACCACTAAATGGAAAATATTAACATAGAAGTTTTTGTGAAAGTGTTCAAATTGAATTTTTACCTGCTGCCACCCAATCGTTTTTCTTAAACATAATCAAATCATTATTATTATGATTTTTTAGATATTCCCATATTATATAGATAAAAACCAGAAAGAAGTTTTGAATTCGCTTTTATTTGGTAATATGTTCAAAATGTGACGCTTTTGCTTTCCTTCCTAGGATCGATGACAAACTTACTTATTGGTTTATTTAAGGGCATGATATTCTCTTTTTAATGTTTGAGATAGTTTTTGAATGATAGATTCTCAATCTATTTCAGATGTACGTCAATACTTGACCGAAATACTTAGTCTCAAACAGTTAGATTAAAATTTAGTGGATAGCTCGGTTTCTAGGTTATAATTTTGCATTCAGTTTCTTTAAATCAATATACAGGGTGTCCCAAAACGTGCCGGCAATATTTCAAAGATGAATTCCAGAACTTATTTAGAGTCGAACAGTCCATATAAACATACGTCCTAAATGTTACCGTTAACGACGTTAACACTAAAAATAAACAATTTGCCAATTTCAAAACTCTCATGTGATTTCTGTTTGTGGGTCTGGCCACTGTTTATTTATTTTGGTTTCCATGAAAACGGAAGGGGAAACGTAGTGGGGGTAGGGGCCCCAGATTCTGAATTTTCCTAAATGATTTAGCAGTACAGAAGGTACCCCAATAGAAGACTGCCTACGCGTGCAGTTTTCGTTAATTCACATCATCAGCTGAGGAAACATGGCACTGTCAATGTAAGGCATGCAGTCGGCAAAGAAATTGTCCGTAGACCCATAAACGATGACGAACAAGTTCGTGATTTATTAGAAGAAAATCCGTCTTTACGTGTGTGGAGAATTGCATTACGTACTGGAATACATATGTAAAAACCAAGTTTTGAGAATAATAGGAAGTGCTCACTTACACCCATATCATCATCAAAGGGTTCAAGCTCTAGGTAATGATTTTGAAGCTCGAATAATATTTTGTAATTTATTTATTTATTTAGCATACAAACAGGATTACTCCCACTACAGTATCCGCCTTTTTAACAAATAAATATACAGTAAATTAGTATATAAAGGAAGTAATTATAGACAATACTATAATACTAATGGATGTTAATCTAAAAATTTATTTTTTAAGGTTAGTTTGAAAAACAGTAAATAGGTCGATATTTAAACAATGAATATTAGACAATCTTGGCATCCGACTTACTGGAGAATTCATAGAACAATTGGTGTTGGAAAATGTTATAGAAAACAGGTGACTATTTCTTCATTATCTTGCAGGAATATTAAGGTTTTTAAGAGATAATAGTGTAGAACAATACATTTTATCGTTAAGAAGTTTGTGCAAAATTAAAATGTCAGTGATAACTCTCCTGCTCTCAAGAGACACAATGTTGAATCTCCTGCAAACAGGAGAGTAATCACCTAATCACTGTTAATGATATTGATTTTTTCTTTGTATCCAAGACCTTTTAAAAATATATTTTGTATTGCTTCTAATCTATCTATATAAACCTTGTATTGAGGATTACAAATGCAAGACGCAAAGTTAAGTTTGCTGAACACAAATGCATAATAGAGAACCAACATAGTTTGGCCATGAAGCTTCTTTCACACGAGATGGTATCACTAATTATCATAATTTTCATGAATGGTCTGCAGAAAATCTTCATTTAAGAAGACGCTCGAATTTTCAACATAGATTTAGTGATTTAGATTATGTCATAGCTAGTATTCTTAACGATCGTCTGATTGGACCATTTGAACTGCCTGCCACACAGATTAAATGGTGCGAATTACGAATATTTTCTAGAAAACTCTTTACATTTATTACTGGAAGATGTGCCATCACATATTACACGTGCAATGTGGTATCAATACGACGGGGCACCAGCACATCAATCTCTTCGTGTTAGTGCTTGGTTTAATGCAACTTTTCCGGAAAGATGCGTTGGAGTAGAAGGACCCGTACTATGGCAACCGCGTTCGCCAGACCTGGCCCCATTAGACTTTCATCTTTGGTATTACATGAAACAGTTCGGTTATGCAACTGACATACACCCGCTAGAAGAATTGCGCTAAAGAATACAGCAGGCTGCCAATATTATTAGGAATAACCCAAAACCATATTAAGAACGCAGATATCTCTTCTGCAACGTGCGGTTTTCCGTATTCAACACAATGGAAATAATTTTGAACATTTCTTGTAAATAAAATAATGCAAATGTATTAAAAAAGTATTTAATAAAATCCGTTGGACTAAAATGTTAGCCACATAAATGATGAAATAAACAATAACTCGTTAACGGTAATATTTAGGACCTATGTTTATATGGACTTTTCGACTTTAAATAAGTTCTGGAATTTATCTTTGAAATATTGCGGGTACGTTTTAAGACACGCTGTATACTAACTTTACTGAAGAACTAGCAACTCTGAATAACACACCTCACAGAAAGCAATGTAAGGGACATGTTATTGCAGCAAAGTCAACAAATAAATAGCTACGTTTTGAATGTCTTACACATCAAAAGTAATTAATTCAAAGTTATAATTTTTAGCATCTTGAAATATCTTTAAAATTCTCTACGTTTTCCGCAGCTCATCTTACACATTCTTTTCGAAACAAAATTTCTTCGTTTTACAACATCTATGTTAAGCTACTTTTTAATAA